>VZRH01006782.1:594981-658880 GCA_013397555.1 Urocynchramus pylzowi
CCCGATCTCGGCCCCGCCCGCCCCCGGGAGAGGCACCCGCGGCGTGAGCCACGCACCAGTGGAAAATGGCACCTGTGCGCTCCTGGGGTGCCGCGGCAGGCAGCGCAGCGAGCAGCAGCCCCGGGGACACGGCGGGAGGCGGCTTTCCCCGATCCCCCCGTCTGACGTGGCCTGTGCACCAAGAGGTACGGCCAGGAGCGGGTAATGCGACCGCTGATGGGCACCACTCTTTCCTTAAAATTACGTTTTTCAGTACTTTTCGTGTGAAAACATGCTCAACAATCTCACATCTTGTAGGGATGTGAACACAAATGTCACCCTAAGTTCATTCACTGCAGTGCTCCATCCAGCAAAGACCTGAACCCCGAGCTGCTGGGGACGCCTCTCTTTCGAAATTTACGTATCCTAACAGAAGGTGAATGACCACAGTCTCCCACTGGACTGAAACCTGAAGTTTGGACGGATGCAGCTGACGATGAAATGTGCACAGGGCAGTCTGGTCCTGGCCAGCCCTCACACAAACTATTTCACACAACCATTAAAGCCTTGAGCTTATCTGCCACAGGAGCTACGATCAAGGGGCTCACGAAGGAGCAGGGCAGTCTATGTCACATCCACCCGGGCTGCCCACCGGGGCAGCCCGGCTCCCTCCCGCTGAGCACTGCCAGCCGGGAGGGCTCACCGCCACGGCCACTCGGCCCCTTGCCTTCTGGCGCTCTCCAAGCATTTGTGAACAGTCTTTGTCAGAGACAGCAAAAACGGACCCTCGATCTGACTACAGCCAAGCTTTACAGCGTGGGGCTGACCACCCTCCTGAGGTGCAGTGTGCCAGGGGATCTTTCCTTTCCTTTCCTGCCTGTGCAGACAGCCGGCGCGCAGCCCTCCCTCCCTCCCTCCGCACAGGCTGCCGCACTGCAACCGCTCTCCCTGCTGCAGGGGAGGTATTTTTATCTCTCCTGAGTCAGAAACCGACGACAAGCACAGCTTGTCACAAGCTTCTGGGTGGAACTGGTATGTGCTGTGCAGCTGGATCACAGTGTTCCAGTTTAGCTCAGTGCCAATACAGCTGAGAACAGAGCTCACTGGGAGCCTCTCTTCTGTTCTCTTGTGTGACCACCCGTACCTTCCCGACAGGTTTTAAAAATCTGCTGGCTTTCAGCATAGGGCCATGGTGCAGAGATTAAGGATCAAGGCTGGTGCTTCACTAAACACTAATCTGTAATACAACCAATAATTGAAACACTGGCTACAGATTACACAGGAGGATGCTGTCAGGCATTACTGGCTCACACAGGGGTCTGACTCAGTTCCCGGTTTCAATACTGGCAGGAGGCTGCTTGATCCATCCTATTAAGAAATACTTTTCCAACGACTACCTCAATCTGCTTGTCTTGTTTTTAACCACTCCTTTCTAATGCAGGTGAAAGCTCCTCTGGCATTTTTCTGTCCATCCTTGCAAGTATATTAACACTCCATGGCAATAGAAGATCAAAAAAACTGAAGATGATGAGTAAGATGATAAAAACTGACACTTTATCTACACAAAGTGTGAAAATAGCATGGACTCAGGGGAGCAGCCTTTTCTTTTCTCCTCTCCCTCTCCCTCTCCTCTCCCCTTCCCCTCCCTCTGAAGTCACTTCATGGTTTAATTCCCTAGAACTACATCAGGTGAAAGCCCTCATGGAACAAGGTGGACATACACCTGCCCCAGAGGAGTCATCCTCTCCAAACAACTTTGAATGACAACAGGCTCAGGAAGTAAGTCATGAATTCTAAAAACTTTTCATTACACTTTTCTCTGCAACCCAAAATTCCTTATTTTTTAGGGGGAAAAAAATGCATCACCAAAACTTCATATTGGAAATAAATTCTTTGAAAATGGAATTTGTTGGAAATAAATAATGCAGTAATTTTCAACAATAAATTTATTATCAGAATCAACTGCTATTATTTTGTGTAATTTCACTTAAGAAGCAAGGTAAAGCAGGCTGAATTTCCCTTTCAATCACTAGTAGAGCACATATCTGGTTTTTGGCACACTTACTCCTTAATTGTCAGCTTCCCTTTTCCTAATTCTGAAGAACGGAGTTATTTCCAATGGCACTTTAGAGTCATGCTAGTAGAAATAGATTCTGGATCCTGGAAAATTAAATCTAAGAATGACAATAAAAAGGTAAGCAAAACTACCCAACGGGGAAAGGTCCTATCTCATGGTTGTAATTATGAAAATGTGTTATAATCTGGAAAGTAGTTATACGATTATGAATTTTAATTTTAACACTGCTTTGTGTAACAGTACTCTAACAGAGACTGCTTATTGGTTTCACATAAATCAGCTTCCCATTGTTCAATGAACAGCATTTTCTGCTGTTTACAAATAAAGGAGAACTGGGCTCACCACCTACCCTTACAGCCATTTGCCTGGGCTATATGCTCTACAGTAGTGGACACCAGGAACAGAGATTGAAACAAAGTTAAAGCCATAAAGCTAGCAACGGAAAAATTAAAATTTATACAACTGCTTTCAGATGACACCATTTTTTAATGTGTATGCTCATTCTTCTGCCATTGCCTAACTTTGGGTGTTTGGCTTTGCAAAGTAATTCTTTCGTCTACACAGACCAAATCCCTTATTTTAAAAACCAAACTGAAGAATGAAATTTCTGCTGTACACACCTTCCTGACAACAGTTTGGGTCATAAGGCAGGTGCAGATCTTTAACTTTTTAGTATGTGAGATAATAAAGTAAGAGAGAGCAAGCCACTGTCCTCAGGCAGCCCTAGTCACTGCAGAGATGAGTCATCCCTGAGAGCAAACAAGTGAAGTCAGGGACCTGGGGCTTAACTCAAATCCTGCAGGAAGCTATCTACTCCCAAGACACTCTCCTGCTCCAGGCTCTCTCTGCTGTCTCTATTGCCTGTAGCCTGCAGGTCCTGCTCCTCTTCTTACACCTTTGGCTGGCTTTTGATTCAATGCCTGCCCTCCACCAGTGGCTCCTGCACTCCCACCCGCCAGCAAAGTCTCTTCTCCAGAGCCTTTCATTTTCCAACAAATTATATTTGTAACTTGCTCTGCCTGAAGATACTGTCTGCTACATACTGGATGAAAAAGAGGTAAAAATCTGAAGAGGAAAGTAATTTCCTTTCCACTTTCCTAAATCTTAATTTTTTGGGGTTTTTTTTTAGCAATTGTGTGTGACAAACATTTGCAATCACAATTGCAGGTGCAGGGAGGAATATGCTGTGCAGACTGCATGAGGAAGGAAACTGCAAGGGTTGTCACTCTTAAATTTAATTTCAGGACATGATTTCCCCGGACTGAGGTGAACTGAAAATGGAATGACTGGAAGCAACAACTGAGCAACTTCTCAGCAGAGCATGCAACCAGAGCAGCATCAGTCCTGTACATTTTAGGGATTTAAGCACTAAAAAGCCAAACCCAGCAACACAACAGCCTTTAAACTACAATATCTGTTTAGAGGTTCTACAAGTTACATATGGACTGAAGGGTGGGGAAAAAAAGGGAAAAAAAAGACTGCAAGTGCTATTTCAAATGTTCCCACTTGTTGTAAAACCTCAGCTGTAAGAGTTGCTCAGTCTAGGTCCTACTGGGACTCCACTTTCCTTACTTTTCCCTGGAGTAGTCCTTCAGGGTGCAGGGGAAACAGCTGTTCTCTGGAGCACTATTTGCTCTCAGTGTTAGCTGGATAATGTATGCATATTTTCTGGTACTAATCTCCCAATCAGTAAGTCTTATTATGAAGCCTTCACAGAATTGATTTAAAAGTCATCCGCAACTTGCAGTAAATTCCAATTAGTCACTCTCTGAAAGACACATTATGTAAGTTTAATCCAGTCACACAGTTCAGTCGACATCATACAAATTATCTTTCTAAAAAGGGAAATCAATGCATTCCCATTTGTTGAGTAATAAAAGTGAAATTACTTCAGGAAAAAACTCCCCCCAAAACCAAACCCCAACCAAAACAGAAAAATTCAAGTCAGATTAATATCACAGGTCCTAGAATAACCAGATTAGAGTTGATCAGTTGATCCTGAAGCCCACGTGCATTTCCAATACAATGGAAGGTTTAGTTTTCTGAGTACCTGGCTCCACTCTAAAACACATAATCATGTTTTCTTCAAAACGCATGCATAGTTCACTGCAGACTTTTCATTCTCAAATGGTATTTTCATGTTGTTATGACTAAATATGCCTTTATTGTTTCAGAATTTATATATAATATGATCCCTTCCCTGTATTTTAATAATAACCAGAAGTTATATTGCATGCATTTTTTAAAAACATCAAAGATTATGCCCTATTGTACATGTATCAAGAAACAAGACATTTGGTTTACTATGCAGTGAGCCACTGTACATTTTGCAGTATTCTGTTTCACTGTATAGCTAACTTAGCCAAATGCATATGCTTAGAAAATCCTTGCTTGTATGAACACTTTATGAGCATATTTTATGGCCTCAGTACATGATTTTCAAAAGCTAATCAGTCAGATTGTGAAACTGAGCCCAATTTCCTCAATGCTGCTCTTAGTGGAAGTTTGTTCCAAGCTAAATATAACTTTCCCAGTCTTATCTTTCATAGGATTGTTCTGAAGAGGAAAGAGGAGCCCAAAACTTTACTTTTTAAATAAAAGTGGTGATAATCTACTTTCAGTGAATTTTCTTTACTTGTAGAATGCTAATGCCAGGCACAGCCTCTGCTCACATGGTATGAGCAGCGGGTAGGAATGCTATTAAAAGAAAAGTTCAGCCTGAAAGATGACATTTCTGAAGGTGGGTGGGAAGGACCATCACACAGTCTCAGCCACCAGGGACTGCTGCCATTCCAACACAGCCACACTTACCTGGCACATGGACACCTTCAGGCTCCCACAGTGCTCAGGCAGAATGGAATCCTCAGGCAACACCGAGCCCTGCTTTCCATTACCCACAGGGGAGTTGGATTTAAGTCATTGTTAAATGATGAAATCTTACTCCTGAGAAAAGTTCTGGTTTTTATAACAAAATTTTCTAAATGGACTGACTTCTAATTAAATCAAACATTCCCCACCCTCTCCAGTGAAATACGGCAAAATTGAAAGAAATGGCTATTTATATTTTTGGTAAAAGCATACATGATTTCCATAGCTGCTAATGAACATTTTATGTCTAGAATTTTAAAAGAAGTTTTTAAAAAATGTTTACTTGAAAATTTCATTAAACAAATCCAGCCAAAATGTTGGCTTGACTTGAAGTAAGGCTGTTAAATAAATAAATAAATAAATAAATACATACAATGTTTAAATTACAGAAAAAATATTGCCTGATATTGCTGCTAGAAATTATTGCATCAAAAGTGAGTTCCTTCAGTGCTGTATTGTACAATACAATTAAAGTGTATTGGCATTATTTGGGAAGACTGTATGTTCCCAGTGGTGTGCTTACCATGCAGAGCTCACTCATAAAAATGCAGAGGGTCCTTAAGGGAAGCCAACAAAAAAGTTTTTCTGTAGCTTTACTCCTAAAACCTACTGGTCACTGCAGCTGATTGGGATCTGGGTTTATTTTGATTCTAGTGGCTGACAGATTATCCATTTGCTCCTGGCAGTTACTGATATGGGCCTTTGGAATGACAATTCCAAACTGTGTGCCAGCAAAATGCACTCACGTGACTACTCCTCTCTTTCAGTTACTGGCAAGGCAAAAACAATGAACATTTACTTTTTGGGTAGTGGCACAAAAGCAAGGCACTTTTCAGTAGCAAATACAACCTATTCTTTTCCTTGGAAGGGTGATATATTTTGGTATATAACTATGGATCTATGGACATGGCAAAAATAAAATAAAATTTTCTCAGTACCTTCAGGAAGAAGTTCTGCTTTTGATCTGGTTCTGGAGGACTTTGCTAATATCATGTGACTTAGCTTTCAGAGAGGTCAGCAACTGGCCTGCCATGTACAGGTAATTCCAGGGGTTTCCTCCACACTGTACAGGTACAAATCCCACTGCAGGGGTGTACGTGGGCACGTGGTAGGGGTGTGCACAGGTAGGGGTGTGATGTTGCAATCAATAATGCTGCTCACTGGGTTTTATAAGCTATAGCTACGAGTTCATGTATGCAGCATAAACAGTGATACGTGTCCTCACAGAGTTGCACTGTGGTTGAAGAAGTGCAGTCCTGCCCTCGAGCCAGGACAAGCAGGAGCCACAGGGCTCTTCCCTGCAAACACCAGTGCAAGATGTCTCCGTGGCCCCAGCTGCTGGTGTTAAAATAACCCAGTGCTCCAGCCCTTTCCTAAAGACAGAAACTACCAGCCTGCTTGCAAGAGGCAGGATGTGACTGCTTGACAAAAGGAGAGCTGCCACCAAGCTGTGTGAGGCAGGAGCTGCCAGTCAAACACCATGATAAAAACTACCCAAAAAGCTAAGAAATGAGCTCCTAACTCTGGCTGTGGTGAGGAAAGAAGTTCTTATGACTAGGAGAACTGACAGGCTCAGCCTCAGAGACTGTCTCCTTGCTCTGTAGTAGCTCTTTACCATAGTCCCATTCTTCTGCCTGAAAACAAACTGCATTAAAAGGGGGCCAACCCCAACCAAATCTGGAAAAGTACAGAAGGAGCCCAAGAACTGGTAGAGGACAGAAGGTACCAACCTCCCTGCCTCAGGGAGCTGGCAGCATCACTGCTCCCCAGGCAAACCATTCAAGAGGATTTGTGAAAAAAGAAGAGAAGCATCATTAAACACTGGAATATGTCTCCAGTAAATCCTCCAGACAAAAACTGTCCTTTACAATTTTGCTTTCTGTCCTTCCCATCTGCCCTTCATCCTTCATAGTTTTGGTTCTGGTCCATCCTATCCCTCCTCCTCTGATAAGGCACGCCTGGGCCACGGAGGCAGTATGCTAAGCAGCGAGTTAAAGCACACACTTTGGTCAGGTACTCCTCTGCCTAGGCAAGGCAGGAGCAGAGAGACTGGGAGGACTTCTCACATAGTTTAAGTTAATTATTACACTGTGACACATTGCTAAACTGGAGCCAGAGAGATCTGTCTTGCAGCTACAGGGCCTTCAGGAAGGAGAGCTGATGAAACAAGGAGCTCTGCCTAGGGGAGCAACACTCATCCTGGTCAGCAACAACAGAGACTGTTCCTCAGCAGCTTCTCCCTCTTGCACTCATTGAATCAGCATTTCCTATTTCAGCTGAGAGCACTGCATTTTCTCCCCATCCCTTTGTCTGGGATATGTCTCCCTGCTGGTCTGCAGAGAGCTGTGCTGCTGGGACTGAGGCTCCACTGATACTCATTGCAGTGAAGGGTCACTCCAGCAAAAGCCTCTTGACTCATGACATCTCAAGACAGACTGTACTCCAAAAAGATCTTAAAAGTAATTTATAAATGCCATGTGCTCTATAGGAGTGATAGCAGTTAAAATGTAATGCAAATTGGCAGCTGCATGAATGCTCCTCTTTTGGCAAATGCTCTTTATTACTGATATACGAAATTAAAGTTTTGTAAGAAAAACCAGGCTATTAAGACTAATCATTTGAAACCACAAGGGACTGGTGGTTTTATTCCTCATCTGACCCATACTGTTATAAGGATTTCCTCAAATAAAAGGAAAGATAAAGATAAAAGAGAAGTTTAACCATACCCTTTGATGAAGAAATAAATGTTACATTTCCTTTATAATATCCATTTAAGAATCTTACAGATAAAATAAATCTATAATCAACCTTTGTTATCTTTTTGTAACTGAAAATGTATACACTTAGGGATAATGAAAATCGTGTAACCCACAAGGTCTTTCTATTCATATATTTATTAGGTATTTTTAATTTTTTTCCTTGTGGAACAGGAGTTTTGGCTACTGGTATAACATGGGCAAATGGTATGGCAATTTCTTTTTTTGTCTCATCAATATTTTCTTACCTAATGTATTATACTCATTTCACATTAGTTTTGACTGGCAGTCTAATATATCTAATACTAGCCTTCTTTTGTTCTACATGGTAATTCAATTTAGAGTAATTCAATGTATGTTATAATTGAAAACTGCAGCTCATTAATTTCTAAACACTCTTTGTATTTCAGACTACACCTGCTCCTTTGGCACAGCATCTATTTTGAATCCATCCACTTCTTCCTGAATAAGCTATGTTGCTATGGTACATGTGCTGCCACAGTTTCTTTCTTAATCATACTTTCAGTCCATAATCACACTTATTTAGCATAAATAAGAGTAAGAATGCAAAGTCTCCTAATCCTTCCTGAATTACCATTTGATTTGAACCGATGAGTCAAGGTGAAAACAATGTTTAACCTGGAGGAATACTAGAGTTGTCAAATGGCTATATGCAACGTGATGCAAAATTCATGTCTGTGAAAACCTGCTTATGGACCACTTCACTGCAGAAAAATTAAACAATGGGGTAACCCCCAGTGCTCCCCAACACTCCTCAGGAGCCCTGATTAGCAGTTTTGTAGGTCCATGTGTGTCCATGGGCATAGCTGCACCAGTGGGTCAGGGTCTGTTCATTTTATACAGTGCAATTAGGCACACTTGAAAAATCAGATGGGCTGATCATCCTTCAAATGAGTCTCATGTGGACTCCCACTTCCTTGCATAAATCTCTATTTAAATCAAGACTGCTTTGAAACCTGCAATGAATGAAAACAGAGTGGAATTGGCAGCAGAATTAGTCTGCTCCCAAAGTCACATTATAAATTATTAACAAATTATCAGTTTATTTCCACCCATAAAGTCTTCTAATCCCTGATCACATTCTCAGAAAAGGCTCATTTCACTTCTGTTGACCAGTGTTAAAATTTTCTCCTCTCTCCTTTTACATATATGGTTCATCTTTCCTATTTATTCCCTCTAAGTTTCCTAATTAAGGTTTTAAAATGCTTCTGTCAGGAAAATTTTTCCTATAAGGGCAGTAAACATCCCATTTCCCTACAGAAAGCTATGACTGTTAAAAATTCTTGAGACAGGCACTCAAGAAATCATCATCTCAAATGGTCGAACACAGCATCTTTGAAACAAATTTAAATAACCACTTGATTTGAAAATGGAATGATTTTGAATTATGCAAAATGGGGCTGGCAATGTAATCCCCCATCATAAATCTTGGCTATACAGAATATTCACCTTTCAAGGGAGAAGCAATGGCATGTGGACAGATCATACAACCTCTGTTACACAGGAGAGACTCTAGGGTTTTTTATTTTTTCCCCCCAGCAAGTCTGTGGTTTCTTACAACATAATGTTTAGTTGATGTCTATTTTCAGTTGAAATACACTAGTCCCAGGTCCCAGTCTACACCTGGGATTTCAGATGCGTGTGGTCTTTGACCAACAGCTTTTATTTTGAGTATAAAATAAAAAGCTAAAAGACATCAACGCTAAAAGACTAAGTTTAGGGTGTATTTGCATTACTTAAATTCATTGAAAATAAACAAAATGTTAAACCAGCACAACTTCTTTCTTTCTTTCTTAGCATGCTTTTCATCTTACCTTACAGGGCAATTTTTCATTTGTACTGCCACCATCAACTAGCACTTTAAAAATGACACTGCTTATAAGGTTTCTAACACTGAAGTTGTGTGAATTTTCAAAAATAAAAACAGCCCAAGAGAATTAACCCATCAAGTCCATAAAAAATTGTCCAGGAAGCTCTCAGCATGATCAGCTTACTGAGCAGGGAGTCTGCCTTGAGACCTGCAGGGTGGCAGGGGTGACGGGAAGCTCCCAGGCACCAGCTGCCACCAGCGCTAGCAAGGACTGGGATGGAAGCTGGAGGGAATGAGAAGCTGTCACTCTTAAGAGACTGAGCACTTGAAATTCTGAGAAACATAACACAGGATACTTTCTGCAATTTTTGTGCATTTGCATTAAACATACTCTAATCATCATCCAATTCACAGAAACGCCTGAATGCAAATGTAATTCACTATCATATTAACTTTGGGAAATGGCTTCAAGATTTTTCCAGCAATGTAAAATCATCAGAAATCTTCTACCAATAAACTATTTGACACATGATATAAAGCATAGGGCTTTAAAAATGTTTCACCAGTACATACAAAATGGAAATTGGGAACAGAGCCTTTTAATATTTTCACAGAATTCCTCCAATCCCCTCTCAAAAAGGGTAAAAGCTGCTTTCCTCTAAGTGCTGCTAATCTAATTCACAAATTGGAAAACATGAAAAAATTTATTAAATCACATACACATATGACTAAGGCTTAATAGAAGATATTATACTCTGTGATACTAGCTCTAACGTTCCTTAGGCAACTTATTTCTAACTATTTAAGCTCTAAGAAAATGCAATAATAATCTCCACAGCAATATAATCAAAGTGTATTATAATATGAACTTCACTATTAGAAACACATAATCTTTTACTTATTTTGGAAATTGTATGGAAGTTGAAATTGAGGAATATCAATACTAACATGATGAAGATTAGAGCAACAACTGAGAACCAGAATTTTCTGTGTGGTGATTCTTACCTTAATGAAACATTAGGACTGTAGGAACACTAGATGCCAGAAGCAACACTGTTTTTAACTGCTGATGCCATGCAGAGAAAAGGTTAAATATGGAAAAGTTTAATGTTCTAAAAGTTAATGATCAAAGAAAGACTTTGCAAAACTGTCAAGAGTTGCTGTCTTTGCTGATGACAAGTGTGACAGGTTTGAAATAATAGGAGCAAGTAGTTTGTTGAGCTTAGTAATAAAACTGCTCTCCTTACTTTGTTCAGTCAGAAAACATTCAGCTAGAGACTAAAATTAAGCATGAGAAGCTTTAGCTGAAAATATATTTTTTCTTGTGAAAGATTAAAAAGAATGAAACAAGGATCAGAACGGATCAGCTTCTGTGGCATAAACCATGGGAAAAATTTTGTTCTTCTTTTCTTACACAGTCTAATACTTGTTTGAGGCATACCTAGCTACTTCTCTTTCTGCCACCACCTCTAAAGCAAGCATTTCACCCACCATGGGTGTTAAGCATTTGGTAACCACTTATGACTGGGCAATTATTAGTGGAGCAGATGTGCCTTCTTTAACTGGATGGGGGTGACACATCAGACCAGCACAACTCCACATCCTTTCCATCTCTGTACAGAAGCCAAAAGATATGCATTTGTACTTGGAAGCATTTAAACAGTGACCCATGTAAAGTGCTTTCCCTGCTCCCATCTAGACACACACAGAATAAGCAGTAAGGAGAGAAAGGAGTTTATCTGAATAGAGAGAGAGATCCCTGGAGAAAATCCCTGCTAGTCAGACTCCTAGCACAGGTTTGCATTGGCTACACAGAGCTGCAGAAGGCATAAAATGCAAGATATTTCAGATATTAGTTTGCAACCAAAGGTGCTACCAGCTGCACTGCCCCAGCTTCTCCTTGAGCCTCTCAAATTCCATGAATGACCAGACCTGACCCTGCCCAGTTTATGAGATTGGACCCAATCGTAGCCCAAGGTGATTATCACCAGCTATACAGTGTCACATTATAAAGTTTAAGTGAGCTAAGAAACCTGTAAATAACAAAATTATCCTTTTATAGGCTTCTTAATTCAACAGTCCAGTCTGTTTCCTGTAGAAGTGATTAGTAATAGAAAATAATTAGGAGATGCCAGATGGGAGGAGGAGTTAAAAAAAAGACCCCAAACTCACACAGCTAAGGAATGAGAGCAACAAACGAGGGAGCTGCCAGCTAGCAACCCACCACAGTCCCTCACCATCCAGAAAGCCCTTTGCACAAGCAATAAATCAGAACCACACACCTGCTTTAGAGGCTGCTCTGAGAGAGACCCACCTTTCCCTTCTGTGGCCACTCATGGATTATTTAGTTGTGAGAAGGCATAAAAAATCAAGGGTAGCTACAGAGGTTTTTTAAAAATAGGGGGAAAGAAGATTGTAATTTACTTATAAGTGTCTATGTGGCTTCCCCACTGTACCTCTAGGTGGCCTTTTTGGAAGCCTCAAGTGTCAGGCCCATAGGGAAGGTCAGCAGCAGGCTCCTGCAGCATGCTAGGACTGAAGTCACACCAGCTCATCCGGGGTTGGGCTGGACCTCTGTATTTCTATGTCCCAACTACTAAGGTCCACTTAGGGTGGGAAAACTGGTTCTCACCCTGAATAGTGCCCAAAGAAAGCTATCCTCTTTGGCTCTTCAAGAGCAAAGGGTGAGTCCTCCGTCCCTCCCCGTGGGTTTTCTTGTACTAGCCTATCCCGGTTACAAAACAAACAAATTTCTGCCAGTACATGTAAGAGAGGCTAGGGCTCTACAATGCTTTTTGAAGGGCATTAAAAATGTAGCTAGATCCAAATCACCAAGTATAGAAAGCCTGAAAAGAACTGAGGTGAGGGCTTCACACTGACTGACCTCACAACACCGAGACACACAGGAAAACAGTAACAGTTTATTCACTGCTAATGGTTTCATTTTATCAGTAACAACACAAGCATTATACTTCTGAATTAATTACACAGCAACTGTACTGCTTTACAGCCTTTTTAACAGTTCTGCACACTATTCATCTTACAAAGGCTCAATCAGGCACAGGGCATATGCTGAGGGTAATTACTCACCACACTTCTGCTGAGGGTCTTATGTGTGAGTCTGAAAGACTAGCTGCACTTGATTTCACATGGCAGCTGCCTGTCTCAGTATAATTTGACACCAAACTTTCTGAAGACTATATCTTTGTGTACACATCTCACATGTCAGATCATAAAAGAGCCACACTTTGCTGAAAAAGCAGAAAGTAACTTGAAAGGTCATCTCAGCAAGCAGTGAAGTGACTGGTACCCATGACAAAAGGCTGAAGCAGGATGCTGATCCTCAACTGTGTTTACCTTCAGAACACAGGGAACACCTCTACAGGAGTCACATAGCAACGGGAGGTGCAGTCTCTGCTTGAAATGCAGGCTGACCTAAGGCACAACTCACTGTCTGCAGGCTGTGGAGCCTTATTTGTTCTGACCCTTGTAATACTGGACCAGCAACATGCAATTGGGCTACCAGCACGAGCACACAGCTTTTACTTCACATTAATCCCCCACATTATGGTGTAAGCATTACATTAATGTGCTCTGGAGGTGCAGACACACACACAGAGGCAGGCAGGCAAGTCCTGCAGGGCTCACTGGAATCAGCCAGGAGGCCATTTGTAACCTGCAGGAATTAACTGAGCACGGCTGGGCACAAACCAGAGCTGGCACCAACAGAAGAAGAAAGAATTTATCCTGGGAGAAACAGGAGAACTATGGGACAGTGTTTAACACTGAAGGTCCAGTTACAGACCCTTAAAAAACAAGGTTTACTTCCTAATTTATCTTTTATAAGCATGAGATACTGATAAGAGTAAACTAGATATTCTGTGTGTGACCTGGGATTTAAATTAGCAAAGTGCATGCTTCATTTGGAAGCTCTGAATCTTAAAACCAAATCAGTTTATATGAGCATTTCTAGTGAATCAATTTTACTGCCATAATGAACACAAATAAGGGCTTGGGTTACTCTTGTTGATTATAAGTAGAAAAAGCACTCTGCAGTTTGGAGAAAATAATTTTCTTTGTGCTGATGTCTGTACACTAGGCAACACGTGCACTTAACTCTCCTTTCCGGGTATTAATAAACACAGGGTTAAGTTAAAACCATATATGTTTGTAAAAATGCATTGTAACCATTTGCAGTCTTAGTTGGGACTGTACATGCCATATATAATACCATACATGACACTGGTTCCCCACCAACATAAATGCTAATGCACAGAAAGGAGAGATGAGGAAGACTGAGGCAGGGGCAATCTCTTCTGAGCACGATGCTGCTGATATGCTGGAGCAGCTACCTAAAAAGTAGGCTTGTCTTTCATCCTGTTAAGAACTTTCTCAGAATTGACAAAATTGTCTGTGCTTTGAAGTCTCTGCTGAAAGATGGGCTAAACCCAGAAGAAATAAATAGAAGTTTCTGCCTTCCACAGAGTTATGTTTTATTTATAAATTACATTAAAGTTACAGAGTGATTGTCATGGACACCCGCGCAGGGACTGGAAAGGAACATTTGTGAGAAAAGAGTTGACAATCTCCTCCAGTTAACCCATGGGATTCTTCAGTGCTCAGTATCCTGCATCTTTACATGTACTTTAAGGTAAACATTCATTAGCTGCACTTCTAAAAACATTATTGCTTCATCATTACCCTTGTTACAGCTATGGCTTCTTTAGATGCTGTGTACATTATACACCCATCTTTGAAGTTAATTCAAGTAAATGGAAATATTTCAAACAACTTCCAGCAAGAAGATTACTTCAGCTCTCAAAGCATACTTTGCTCCCTGATTATCAAGACCAGGGGTTTTTTAGCCCCTATCAGTTCCAGGATTTGCATTACTGGGCACCAACCAGTGCCATTCAGAGCTCTGTGCCTCTATCACAGACCTCAGTAAGGATACCTGTACTTCTATGACAGCTACTGCAACTTCCTCAGCTACAGCCTCTCATGTGCTGTCCCTGAAGATAAAATAAGCTGTGGTGAAGGAAAGATTTAAGCAGATTTGACTGAGACCAAAAGCAGAAAAATAGTAATGTCATTAATGAGAACAGAAGTGTTGGTTTAAGGTTGGAAAGTAGGACTGGTCCCTCTGCAAACACCTGAAAGTATCACCCTTGATTTTGCATGTGGAGTCTGTTATGAATTTATTAGAAATGTACACAGATCACACTTAACTTTGTGATCTGCATTATCTTTGGAGGCAGGTATAAAAGCATGTTTCCTTCTAAAATTATACAGAACTACATTTTCAGATCTCCTTGCACAGAGTTGCAGAAAATCAGCCTTCTTCACTACAGAGGAAAAAATGGTATCACCAACTAAGGCAATTGAAAACAGGAAAAGAAGATTGCTTTTGTTGGGTGACCACTGCCACAAACCTTCTCTCAATTCTTTCCATCTACAGGAATTGAATGGAATGTAGTACAGTCTAGAAGGGGTCTTTAACTGATTTGCAGCCACTGAAGTTTCTTGAAGAAATAGCACATATTACCAAAGTAAACATGAATAGACATGATTCAATTGCTATCCTAACATTTACCCCAGCATTTCATTTTGAAAGACAGGATAACTCATAACTAATGATTTCATTTTTTCATAACAAATATTAAATCTTGAATCAATCACTCATACAACTTCTTACACATTATACATATTATAAAGAAATCAAAAACATGTCAAAATGAAAAAAGAATGCTTTGCAGGGCTTTAAAGAAGGACTTTGATATATGTTTCTAGATATTTACTAATTTCTGAGGGCTACCATTTTTATAAGGTGTTTAACTGAATCAAGTCATCTGCTCTAAGGCCATAATTGCCTTTGAGAGTAGAGAATGTTCAGAGACCCATCAGTATTCAAAGCACAGGAGGAATACTAAATTTTATGATACTGGCTATTATTTCCACTTCCACACTAGGTGGAATGATACAGATTGGATCCACAGGGGAAACCCTCTTTTAATTCATTCTCAGCCCTCTCTTAACTCACAGACCATGATGGCCCCACAATTGAGTTCTGAACAGTTTGCAGACTGTTGTGAGAATCGGGATCATCTTTTTCGCACAACAGCTGAAATGTCTGTTTGGGACATTCAAGCAGGACAAGCACTCTCCTGTTTTCAGTTATCTCCTCCTCCAATTATCTCTTGACTATTTAGTAATTCCTTCATAGGTTAAGAAAAGCATTAAATCATTAAACAGGAATTTTAACTTTTAATGTATACTTGTACATGGTATGCAATCATATTCTTTCTCATTATCAGTGAAGCACATGCTGTGTAGTGGATTATATTTTCCCATCAAAAATTGCATCCTAAATCATGCCACAATATGGTCTCTTGCACAACTCAGGAGTATTACAATTTGTGTCGTACAATCCTTATCTAATGATTGTCTAAGTTTTGACTTTTCATCTCTTTCAGTCTTTAAATCTTTCCCCTTTACTAGGGCTCCTTTTTAATATATTGCAAATGAAAAGTGTCGCCCAACACATATTGAATTCTTCTACCATACATTAATTACAGAAAGAGCAGGGAACAAATAAAATATTACAAGTGCCAGCTGGGAGGCACCTAACACAAAATGCAGCATTTCCTGCTACTGCCCCATACACCAAGCTGAAGACTGGGTGAGCGCCCTTTAATATTTCATTCTCAAGCTTGGGGTTTATTCTCTAGCTGCCCAGTTTCCATGGCATAAAGTGAGACTCCATTCCCACCAGCTGTTCCACAGGCTCTGACTGTGTTTTTGTGTCTCTTCTCTCCTTCTTCTGAAGGACTTATATTCCATACACCACCCACACATGACTGGGCAACAGTCACAGGCACAAATTTAGATTTGTATCTGAACAGCCTCAGAGCCTGCAAATCTGGGAACATATTTTGGCTCAGGATGATCAGATGATCATGTTAAAGACCCAGACTTCTTTCTCTCTTTACAGAGGAAAAAGCATTCAGTGCAGGGAGAAGCTGTGTGACTACATTACAAAACTGATAAAGATTCATTAATTGCTAAATGCTGTACACACTGAGGAAATTTTCATCCTCACCATGGGGCTAATGGGCACACAGATATTGCTGCTTGGATCATAAAACAATGGGTTTTTTTCATGTTGAACTCTGAACACTTTTCTTTAGTACATTGCAATTCAATTATATTCTCTTCATATTGGACAACAGGAATCAACCTGCCAGCCCTGCCACCAAAAAGAAAGAAAAACTACTTGACCTATTTATAAACAGCTGCTTGTTCCAAATGCTAGTGGGATCGGGTGTTGGTCATGGGGCTGAATGCCTTACTCTCCTTGGTGAATTGCTGGGTGAAATGACATGCAGGAGAATCTGCCATCTTCCCACCAAAACCCTGAGAGGTACAAAGACAGCCAAGATGTCTGTCATCTCTGTGCCACTCCACAGTGAGAAAGATCACACTGTACTGTCCCCCTGCAGCCACAGACAGCAATACCAACTGGACAATAACTCAAAAAGTAAATTGAAATCTCCACATTTAATTATCCTGTGATGTCTGTGGGCCTCAGTGTGTTCACATCAATATAGTTCCAAGACAAAGTAAAGAAGAGTATTAAAACCTGGGCTTCAGGACTGAAAACACCACTGCTGTTGAACTGTTTTGTGGCTGAAGCCCCTTCAGTCACTTGTAAGTTCCAGATGAAGGGAGTGAGATGCTGAGATTACATGCCTAACCTGTCTAAAGGTTTTTCACATAAAGTTTCAATATTTGAGAAATATTCAACAGTCCTTGAGCTATTTAATGAAAAATGTTTCAAAACAATTGGTGAGTTCAAACCTTGTTGGTGAGTGACATAACTCAATGTAATCCATGGAAAAAACCAGCATTCTTCAACACTAATCATTGAAATCCCTTTAATATTAACACTGTTCCATCAATCTAAAAAATGTAACAGAACAGAGTTCTGCTGTCACTTGAAACTTTCTAAATGCAGGAAAAGTTAATTTTACCAAAGAAACCCAAAGTGGTAACTTCCAGAAGACTTAGAGAAGATTTTTACCCGGGCTTTGCATTATAATAAACTGCCTATGATAATATGCAAAAAAAATCCTTTTGAAACAGCACGCTGGAAGCAGCGGCTGTCAGGAACTGTAAGTGATAACTCACCCCTCTGCTACTGCTACTCAACAGGCGAGAAATTGGATATTAAATGTGGTCAGCTAGCTTCAGTATCCCAGCAGTATTTCTTTTGTCAAAATGATCTGATAACAGTGAAGATTCATACTTTAAGCTAAGTTGGGTGCTTCATCTCTCAGCAAATTCAGTGCAGAATGACAGATTCTGCTGAAGGAGGATTTGAAGGACCAAAACTATGAGCCTCTCTCTCAGTGGACCCTGTATGGGGCTTAGTTTCACTGTAATAGCCACATATGTTGGAAATTGTCAGTCAGACCTTTCCTCCACGTCCACAAAAACTGAAATCACATAATTCTGATTGGAGGGACAAAAGATCCCAACTAAGGTTAGCATTTCTTCTATGCACTATAAGCATATTAGATAGGCCTAATGTATATAATTCTGAAGTTTGTGAAAGAGGGAAACATATCAGACTATTATACATGCATTAACACCTACAGGCGTGTAAAAATAACTTTAAAAATACTTTCATTTGTCAGATTTTCAATAAACAAAGTATTTAATTTAACACAACGGAATTTACATTATGGTTTCCTTTTATGTTTAGACTCTGAAACACAGATGAAATTTCAGGCAGCTGCTTTGTCTGCCGAGTACATTCCCAACCTCCCTTAATATTTTTATGTTCACTGGTTTTAAGATTTCTTCCTTCTTCGTTTTTCTTTTATAATCCAGGATGCAATTACTTCTCAGCTGATACTGCAACTCTCTGAAGAGAGCAATCCCTCTTTGCAAGTCTGGCTGAGGCCAAAAATAGCTCTGTCAGCTTCTGACAGGCTGAACTTAGCCAAGTGAAATGTTTTAACATTTTATCAACTTAATGAACAGTCTTATTTATAATGTGGACAACTTTACTGTCATTATATGCAGACTGCTGAATAGGCTATGGAATGCATTTGTTTGGGGAAATCTGAATACATTAAGAAATAAAATGCAATTGTCTTATATACTATAAACAATTTTAAGATTAAATATTCTTTGCCCATTTGAAATAAAGAAGTGGCTTAATGGCAACATCCATAACTATAAAAACACCTGAAGAATCACAATGACAAATAACTAACCTCCAAATCATGAAACTTTGCAATATGCAAAAATTACCATTACAAAACTCTACAACCAGTTTAAGTATTACTGTTAATGTAACACTGGAAATAACTATGTAGACTAAATAACGGCAGAGACCTTTAGAACTGATAGTAGAGGGGAAAGGTTAAAAGTACAAAATTAAAAGTCTAACAGAAAAAAAAGCGTGGGTTAACAATTGCTTACCCTCTTTTCTGCTACCTCATCCTCTCCTGTAGACTCTTTGCCATCATGTTCATCTCTCAGGGTTGGCATATGCTTTTTGTGTGCTGGCTCTCTGTTTAAGGTTGTATATCCTATGTGTTCATAAATTGGATTAATTGTCATCTTGGAAATGTATTCAGCTGCCTTCGTTTCAATATAAAGAGTAATCAATCCATCTGTCACCAGGTCATGGATGGACTCAAAACGTTTCTCCCCAACAAAGTGTTTTCCATCGTAGTAGAGTCTGAAGTTTCTGGTTTGACTTCCAAATCTGCCTCAATGAAATGGGAAAGTTGTTTTTTTTAAAGAACAGTAAGCAGAATAAATAAGAGTAAGCAAGCCTTTGCAAACAATTAAAAACACTTTATCACTTAAAGCTGTGACTATGCTCTGTGTCTGTTCCAGCCGAGCTGGGGAACTACAACTTAGCACAGATAGGAAGGAGAGATCAACAACAACTGCAGACAGATAGCCAAAACAGTTACTGTCCCAGAAGGAGCTGTTTGTTCTGGTATTCTTTTAGCCTTTCCATTATCTATGGAAAAACTGAAAAATTACTTCACACTCCTTATGGCTTTTTTTAGTGCTTCACTACTTTATCACTGCAGTCAATTTGCTTGGCTCTGCTATGAAGAGTTCTCATAACAGAGTGCTCTATCACAGCCCATCAATACGCAGCTCTGATGCCGTCTCGGACCTCGGCTCCCCTGCTTGCTTGCAGGAAGAGGCCATTCAAGGTTCAGCCGAGCTCCAGTGCCAACAATTACACTGAAGCACAGCTGCTGCCAGAACCGGAGCAGCACAGGACAAAATGGCACAAGGGCAAGCATTCTTTATTCCTGGCCAAAGGCCCAGGACTAACTCTTCAAGCTTTGTACAAAAGTCCTTCTGTGTTATGCTTGTTAAGTCCCAAGCTTCAAGCAAATCTTTGTAATATACAGGATCTATAACACCAAAAAGCTATCCAACACCAGCCATTCTGCATCAGGATGGAACAGCATTTTGATACAGGCTCTCAGCAACCGTAAGAATGCTGAATTTACCTGAACAGCAGCATATTTTTAAAAACTGCACTTAGAATCTGCAACCATTTTCTGCCTCAAAGCAGTCTAAACATGTGAAAACACACTAGTGTTTGCACTTGGCAACATTTCCTGCAGAGAAGATGGAGGCAAGAAGCTGCTTTCACAGCTCACTCCAGTGCTGTTCCGTGGTCAGACAGCAGCGAGGGTATTGGGGCCCCTTATGAGGTCAGATGTGCCAACTAAGTTTTAAGAACTAAATTTGAAAGGATGGATTGGTTTCACTTTACAATCAAATGCTTCATTGGAGATGTTAAGGAACACAGTAAATAATGATACTTTGCTGAAGTGGTTCCTCTTCTCAGCGGGGCCTCGCCAAACAGGGGAAAGCATAATTTTAGACCTTGCCTCAGGTGAAATATTACATTCTTCTTGCAAATATGGACAAAAAATATGGCTCTGGAATCTGTATTTTTTTCCCTGTTCTACATCAAAATGCCAAACCTTCCCATCGCCCTATCAATAGTTCTGACAGTGACTGCAACTTCAGAAGCTGCTATTTCTGCAAAACACTCAAATTTAAATGGAATCTGCATCCTGCTCAGTAAGGAAAGGGGACACAATGTGCAGGAACTACGTGGGCATTTTCCTGTAGATTAACTGGTACTTCCATGTATATTTTTATGCCATACAAAGTAAAAGTTCATTGAATAAAACACAAGAAATTACAAAATGACAGAAAGAAATACGTTTTTACCCAAAGCTAATTTCATCACAAGATGCAGTTCTGAGTGAATACAAGTAATGCAGAAAGTAGAAAGATAATGTCCTAAGTTATAGCAAAAGGGGTAGATGTATTCAGACTTACTCTTCAGGGCACCTTTATACTCAACAAGTGTACAGCAAACAAGCTTTGACCACGAGACGTCCTCTTTAGACACCCTTGACTGTCAGAGAAGTCCACACACTTGGCTGAGCCAAGAGTGCTCAGCACTTTGCAGTGCCAAAGTGAGCAACCTTCACTGTCATCTGCTCAAGTCAGTGGGAATAATGCACACTGAGCACATACAAGCACCTTGATGGTTCTCCCTTCATCAGGAGAACCAAATAAGTCTGAAGGTGAAGAATAACAGGCCTTAAATGACACATACATTAGAATTACTGATATTAATAGGTGCAGGTGAACTGGTGCTCTAATCAGTAACATCTGCTCTGACTACTTAAAGCAGAGTTTCAAGCAAGCTGGAGGTCACTTATTGCTCTTAGTTTTCTAGAAGAAAAAGGATTACACTAATTTTATCAAGAGGATAAGGCACAGAAAAGCATCACAAGGCCTATTACTAAGTACACACAGTGTTTTGATTTTAGCAACATCCCTCAAAATCTAAAACCAGTCTTGTCTGGTTCTGAAGTCCTGTTCTGAAGAACAAGATGGCCAAATGCAGCAAAGAGACAGAACTTCTTAAAAGGTTAGTTTTCTTTCCCACAGAGTCAGAAGGTGCACTCTCCTACCCCAGGTATGTTCTACTGAGCAGCCCCTGTGCTGTAGATCTGTAAAGACTGCTGCACATGAAGTGTGTCATTGAGAGATACTATAAGGAATAGAGTTTCCAAGAGATGAATGGTTTGCCTTTATCTAATTTCCCATTTGTTCCAAATCGATTTTTCTCTATTCTTTTCTAATTGGATATGTTGTGGAAAAAGGTACTGGTTTTCAAATAGAATCCTACTAGTAATAAGGAAATAAACCCCCAAAATCTCAATGAAAGACCAGTCTTTACAAAGACTGTACTGTCAATAATATGTCTCAAAATCCTGTTTTATTTCTTTCAAATTAATTTAATTTTTTTCCTGACCACATAATGTCACTATTTTTTAATCAAATTACAATATAAAAAAGCATAAATGTTCAATTGAGAATTATTAATAAAGACTTAATCTTCAATCTTACTTAAAACTATGGTTTAAATTTTTCCACTAGCAAAACTATTTCGTTATGTTTACTTTCTGTAACATTCCTGCAGCCTAGTTAATTATACATCACTGTGGCAACTAAGTAGAGCCAAGATTTGATATTTCAACTTCCGGATGCTCTCCTCCTAAAGGCAAGTACTGGTACCAGCTGTTTTTTGTTTAATAAGTATAATGTGGGACACAGATAAAGTATGTTCTCTTTTGGTTTATACAGGGGAACATCAGATGTTCTTCCAAGAAAAAGAATCAGACCTTTGACATGTCAAACAGTCTCATTGTGTCCACTGGGCATTCGTTTGCAAGTAGCAGGACTACAGATAAAAGACTTTTTTTATTCCAAGTTGTCTGAAAAGCAATCACTGTCTAGTTCCTTTGGTTGCCAGTGGGGCAGAGTAGAAAGGTGGGAAAATGTATTAAACAGTAGAGCAAATGTGACTGGTAATAAAAGATAATAAAGGACTGAGGAGTTGAATTGGGTATCATACCATGAGAGACAGGCCTCAGAATCAGCCACCTACCTGTATGCAGCATTCAGTAAAGAAACAAAAGGAAGAAGGTAAGGATTGAGAGCACAGATACACTCTCTTACCATCTGAGAGGATTAATTTTATAGTCCAAATACAGAATTGTACAGTAGCTATTCACCACTTTCACAGGCTATTTTATGATGAGAAGAATTTCTAGACACAGGCATTGTTTAGAATGCATAGCTGCAATCAAATGACAAATTAATACCCCTCAGGACTACTCATGTCCTCCTTAGTTTCAAGCAACTTCATACACTGAACTGGGAAAACTTAAGTCTGTGCCTAAAGGTCACTTGGACTTAATCTTCCCTTGCAGAAAGAGTCTTAACGTACTTTGCAGCCAGAAGGCAGAAGTCTTTCTTAAAATTAGGTGCCAGAATTTCAGTTCTATTTTCTGAAAACTCTCAACCAACACTTACGACTAATCTTGACACTCCATAAAAAGCCACAGGAATATAAGGAATCTTGCATCACGAATGTCTCTTAATCTTGCTGTGTTCTTGGGAGTGAAAACAAATTATTCCATAGATCCTCTTTTGGCCCATTTCCTTGTCAAAGAAAGACAAGCCTTGCATGCAGCCAAAACTCCTTCTACACAATTATCCCTGAAGGTCTCCAGCTCCTGAGAGCTCCAGCTAATTTTTTTTTTTTTTTTTTAAATTCATTGGCAGCAACATTTCTGACGATGGGCAGGGAACTGCAGAACTTGCCAACTTCCCAGAACACCTGCCTGAAAAATAACATAGTTTTCAAAACCTGAGCAGTATTTTACAAGAACACAGTATGTAAAAATGCAATCAAATGCATTAGAGGTTGATAAAAATGGAGACAAAAAATCCTTGCTGAAATGACTGGGAAGGGTGGCAGAGTACAGTCACTATGGATAGTTTTCCAGAGCCATTTAGAAGGGCAGTACTGGCTAGCTGACTGTTGCTTGATGAACATTAATTTATTGTAAAGTTATCCCTAAAACCTGGTAACACCCATGCTGAATGCATGATACTTGAATTCAGCATGGAAAAAATATGGCATCCTTCCAAAGAGAAAACAGATCTTGGACCTGGTACTGCAACATGTCTATCCCCTGCCAATGCAGACACAACCTCTGAGTCCCTCTGTCTAACCTGGATCAAACAAAAAAGTTCAGAGCTTGTACAGTATCCCTGATGACAGCTTCCCAGCTGAGGCTGAAGACATCACTGCCCAAACTTCCTTGTCCAAGACAGAAAACAATACTGCATAAATAGCATGCCAACAGCAGGCAGGGAGGACCAGAGCAGTGGCCCTTCCCTGTGGATCACAAACACTATCAGGGACAAACCAACTGCTCTAGGGCATCAGCAGTAGGCAACAGTTGCTGAAAGCAATGCAGAAAAAGCGTTTGCAGCCCTTGGTACCTGTAATAGAGCATTTCACAAATGAATCTAACAAAATTAGAAAATAATTCCTTTGCTTCAATGTATTCTTTTACCATCAACAGCTGATTTTCACCATCTTAAAATTTTGAAAAAATGTCGGCTGATCAAGTACTATGGTATGCTATTAATATGCAGTAAGACCAGTTAATACTTAAGGTCAATGTTACTGTTCTTGATAAATGGTAAGCATTTGAAAATAGTCTGTTTGGCTTGAACAGATGCATTACCTCTTCTTAGTACTGTGCCTGTATGCCTTATTCTATTTAACCTTATATAAATTGCTGGGATTGATTTGATGATTGAATCAGAATCAATAAAAATGTTTTGGGCACTGTTTTACTGCCTTTTCTACCTGATGAAAGTCCCATGCTTCCTGGAAATAGACTCACTGTGGTTAGTGGTTAAGACACATTTGAATTCTACATACACTTGGGAATGTATTAAAAGCCTGGTATCTTCTCTTTACATGAGAGCAATATTTGGAGACCTATGCCAGCTTGCCTAAATAAAAATCATCTGGAAATGTTACTAGCAGGAAAGTTACTAACTTGCACAGTTTCCTAATGCATAAATAAGACTCATAAAAAATTTTTAATAAATGTTCTTCAAGAGTTAATTTTACTATGTGACTTTGTGCTATAGAGCTTTCATATTATTTAAAAATAGAACTGTGTTTCAATTCATCTAAATTAAGGTATCAACCTTACCACTGTCTGGTCAGCAAACTTCAAAATGTGCATGCAAATTTTACTCTACGTAAAACGTTTTCATTTTAGGTCATATATGATATTGTTTTTCTGATATATTTTGAAGTAGAACAACATCAGAAATGTAGCAGGAATCCCACTGCAATTGTATACTATGGAGAGAAAATAGCCACAGAATAATGCTCAAACATGTTCATTTTTTTTCACTTAGAGCAGCTTTTCCTACAAGGGCTTAAGTTCACAGAGACAAAGAATGGTTGGAAAGGCACCTTTAAAGGGCATCCAGTCCAATCCCCCTGCAATAAGCAGTGACAACTTAACCTAGACCAGGATGCTCAGGGCCCCGTCCAATGAAATTTCCCAGGGATGGAACATCTGCCACTTCTCTGGGCAACCTGCTCCAGTGTTTCACCACCCTCATCATTAAAAAAAAATGGTTTGTATCTACTCTAAATGAACCCTCTTTTAGTCCAAAAGTTACTTATATCTGTTGTATTTCTCTTTTGCTTCCCTAGACTTTCTCTCACTAAAAGAAACTTGCTCTTAATTTATCCTTCTAAAACAATGTGGATATTTTAATTCAGTTTATCAAGGAAACCATAGTGGGAGACATCAAGTGAAAACCCAAAGAAATGTTCTTATTGTAAAATAGCTTTGCAAGTCCAGGAAAGGTTTTTGGAGAGCAGAGTGGAGCAACATTGGTTTTGCTGTTGTTCTGGTTTGTTTGGGTTTTTTCCTAAGGTACACGGCAGGTTGTTGTTCAGGGTCTCAAGAAAACCCAAATTCACTTAGATTAAAAAAAAAACTACAGTAAGATTTCTATTCCATAGAGATTTTGTCAAATCTGATTTGCCTTAAGCTGCTGCTAATTCAAAGCTTACAATGCAGGTTTATTTAACTTACTTATAGGTATTACAGAATTTGCTATTCACTTAACTTGTTTTCTCAGTGTATTCTGCCTCTAATCTTCTAGTACTCGCTCATCACTTCTTTGCCAACAGTGAGATTCACCAATATACTCATCCTGCTCTCTAAATGGTTTTTCCTCAAAGCTGCCTTCCTTAACAATAAACAAGCACAATAACATAAAATGAAATGGTTCCTGCATACATAACATGCATTGTTAGAATTCTTGGGGCAACCAACAGTTCATCAATGAAGATTAATAGCTTTTTTACTATTATATTCTGTTTTTCTAGAATACAATTTCTTCTTTCATCCAAGTGCAGCAATAAGTGGGGCAGATGTCAATTTATTACTGAAACTGCTAGAGCTCATTTATCTCAAGATATAAAAGAAAAAAATTAGCTGGATTATCTTCCTAGCACCTATCAAATCAGGAAGAGCCATACTCAACTCAGCTGAGCTTCACCAAGTATAAAGGAGGGAGAAGGAAAAGGAAAACTGGGCCAGATAACACTACTGGTGTCAGTTCTTTTGGTGTTTGAATAATTAATAAATGTTTCAATGAAAACAATTATGACATTAAACAACAATGTAAGGTTATTGTGTATTATCTTGAAAACATGTCTATAAAGCACCCACAGTATCTACAGCTGATAAAGTACAAGAATAAAGGTGTTTCTCCAAATACAAAAATTTATGAATATGTATTCCAAAAATATACAAAATAAGGGGCCAATCAAAAGGACTAACTTGCAGATAGATTTCTACCTAGCATTTTCTAAAAGCAGTTGAGAAAAAGAGGCATTCCAATAGAACTTGCAGAAGACAGAAAATATATATATTCTTTGACAGGAGAGGAGAGCAAAATGTACTTGCATACACAATTTGATTATCAACTGATTGCATTACAATTTGATTTTTTCAACTATTATTTCAACTCCCACAGTGTCCAGAAGCTCTGGGCAGACATAATACAGCATAAAATTAGCAAAGTCCAACACAGATTCCTGCTCAGGAGCTGTGACTGGGGGTAGACTGAGAGATGGGGTACAACTTTCAGTCTGTCTAGGCCATTTCTAAGATATCCTAGACTTTTGTACTGAACAAGCATGTGAGACAATAGAGAAGAGAAAACACCTTCTCTAATGGAGAAATGAGGCCTGCAGAACTTCATGGCCTAAGGCCAAGTCATATATGAAGCCAAGAAGTGAGCCCAGACCTCCTGAGCTCCACCACAGCATCTCATCACAAGCCCAGTGCCTCTGCTGCCCAGCAGATCACAGCAGAGCTTTGTGGCACAGCAGGAGCTGCAGCCAGGCTGAAGGACCCTGCATAAATGAACATGAGCTGTGTACACTGAGCACAGGCATCTCTTGGACAAGCTCTCCCAAAAAAGTTCACAACATGCTGAAGCAGAGAGTATTCCTCTGAGAAGTGCTGAACTTAACAGCAGCAGGAGAAAGGCTGCAGTAAACTGAATTGCTAAAGATAAATTAGACACTCTGGCCAAAAGAAAACAGAGCTGACAACAACAACAGATGGGAAGAGGAGGGAAGGAGAACAGGAACACAGCAAGAAGACATGAACCATAAGGAAAAAAGCATTCTAGTCTGTGGGAGGACCTAGGTAGCCAGTTAATTACTCATTAAGGTTAGTAGCTATTTATTATTATTCTAAATACTTAAGTGAAGCCATTTCAGTAGTGCCCAGGTGCACTTACATAAGGCAGATGACAAGCAGACACCTCAGGTGTTTACTGATAGATGAACCTTACATGTTATTGACAAACTAAGAGAGTCAATTATTTAGTGTGAAATTTTATACACGGAAAGAAACTTTTTACATGGAAGATCATTTAAATAGAGGGCCAATTGTTTTACTTGAAGCAAAAAAGCAAGCTCCAGAATTTATTACCACCTTTTCCCCTGTTTTTTTGTTTTTTTTTTTTCACCTAGCAACAAAGGAATATTGTATGAATATTTTAGAAAGGATTCTAGAAGCTGAATTCAACCCTTACTACTGTCAATCACTTCATTTGCAAATCAGGTAAAAAAAAAAAACACAGAAAGATAGGCAAAGTCTAGTCTTTAAAATGGTCTTTATAATTTTTTCCTACCAACTAGCATGATGTCAGAATACTGTTACCATGGTAAAGTGAAGAGATGCAGTTAGCTACTGCTTTGCTGGGCTCCTTCTGACTACTTACAGATCAGCTGTAGATGCAGGATAAACTATGGTCAGCTTTTGATACATTCATAATTTGAAAAACATAATTCAGCTATAAGCATGTAGAAAGTAGTTTCAAACAATTCTTTTTCCCCAATTGCTCTCCCATGTCCCAGTATGTACAAACAAGGCTTTTCAGCAGAATGCAGATCAACAGTTTTAATCTCTGAATTCAAGAAGCCTTTTGCAGATGTTGAATGCTACACGTGTAAGTAAACCCACAGCAACCCACATGTGTTCTGGAACAGCACTACACATGTGTCCCAAAAGAGCCCACTGAAAATAAACAGCATCCAGCTACCAAAGCAGCCATCCTCTGAAACTTAAAAATGGTTCATTTGCAGCATTATGCCCTAATAGCCTACCAATTAGGTCTCCTTTAAAATACCTGTGGCTAGTTTCTTAAAAAAAATGTCATAATTTAGAGGTTGAGAATGTATGTATGAATTTGCACAATACATATTAACTAAAACAAAGATTACTAATTTTGGACATTCATTTCACCTGAAGAATTCTTTCCTGGTGCTACATAATCTTCACTGTGCCCAAACCTCCAAACATAAAGAAAACATGACTCATGATCATGGCTCACATTATTACTTTTTTTTTTTTTTTTTAGAAAAAAATCATGCTGCAGAACCTTATTTCAATTCATTCTCAGTATCACAACAATAGAATTTGCAGGAAGGGAAACCATGGTAACCAATTAAATGTGCTACAGCAGCTATCTGCTCAAAAGAACATGCAGTACCATCACACTTCAACGCCTACCACTAGTACACTCTCTACCCATTTCCTCTTTATCCTCATCCTAATTATTAAACAAGCTCTCCACCACAGAAGGCTACATTGCAAACCATGTCTATTGTTACTGTCATTTGCTATAGGTCTTAACATTAAGCAATGTACTACTCTTTTGGCAAATGTAAAAACAGATCTTCTAGCTCCAGAAGTGAATTAGGAATGTTCATTATTTTCATCTGTATTTTATATCTTTTTATTCTAACAGAGACTTGCTGATATGTATGGACACAGATATATATCTATGATAGTTTTCTCGTGTTAGTAGTTTTTTTTTAAACCTCAAGATTGCAAAACATTTTCAGTGGCATTCTCTGATTGATTAATTAATTAGTAAAGATTGGTGAATGCATCCATGATTAAGTACAGGCATTAAATATAGTAGGGTGCTGATTTGCTGCTCTCAGTTGTGTTTATGCTTCATTCTCCTTTATCTGAGCTGACACAATTTTACAGACCTTCTTAGGCTCTGAACATCAATTTGATTTGAAGTACAGCTCTGAATATTTAGTCAAACTTCTATACTTAAAACAACATTTAAATTATCATTTTCTTTTTCTTTAAGAACATACTTCTACCTCTGTTACAAATTCTGAAAAAATTGTTTTCTGAAAATACCCCACCATCTTTTGTTTCAAATTTAGATTTAAAAGGTAGTTTGCCTTTAAAAAAAGTCATTATGCAAATTAATTGCACAATAATGGATGAAAGTAGACAAAAATAGCTCATCATAAGACGATCAAAATGCAGCTTGTTATATAAGTGGAAAGCAGATTTTACAGTAACTCAACAGCAACTTTAAAAAATGAAAAGGTTTTTTTGGGTAAGAGTCACTTTCCCTACCTTACAAAGAAAAAATATTAAAAATCTTCACTTTGAACTCAATAAACTATTCCACAGTATTGCACTAAGAACAGCTTTGCTTAAGCTTGCAAAGAGTATTATTTTTCTTGTCCTATATTTGGTCATTAAATTGGTGCTAGGCTACGTCTGTAGCTATAGTAGCTCAGGAACAAGATCTTTAGATCTACTAAAGCTAGTTCCATAAAAGCACCACAGCCTAATGCTTCACAGTGGTCAAAAACTCATTTAGAAGGCTTTAGAGAACAAAGAACTAAAACATGTGGGGCAGTTCATCTTGAATAGGATGTGCAGTCCTGGCTGGTATGGACACTGAGATTTTGGATATCAGCTACAACAGCTGGTGGAATCAAATGTAACACTGAAAGTGTTCCATGATGATTTGAGGAATTGTCTGGCTTGGGTCCTCAGGACAAATCACAAAAAGCTTGCTCTTCTCCATTTCAGAAAAGATGGCTGGAAACATTCCATTACAGAGACATCATACCTTGCCACAGGAAGGGACATGATCCTGTTTCACTACACTGCTCTTCACGACTGGATGCACTGGGTTTTTCAGGATTCCCAGGCACGCTGACACAAGCACAGGAAGAAGACATCTGCCAGAGCTGGACGTGCTGGGCCGTCTGTCTCACTGAATTGCCTGCCTCCCCAGCAGAGCCATCGGCAGCTACAAGCCAGGAAACAAACCTGTCTCAGTCTCAACATCAGCAGCTCCTACCCAGAGCTACCACAAGACCTTTATGTCTCGATGAACTGGGATTTCATGATGCAATCACACTTCATAGGCAGTTTCCAATCTGCCCTAATCAGAATTGACAGACTGTCAAAGACTGACACATGAGACAACAAACAGTGAGAGAGATTGAGCAGATACACAGAAATACAGAGGGAACCAAGTATTTATGCCAAGAGTTGATAGTACCTTCAAGAATCTAAATTTTACTCAACCTTTTTCCATTTTTTTTTTCTAAAATGTTCCTGAAAACCAATCAGAAAACAAAGATATTTCACTTTATGTTTTGTCACTATATTATTGCAGAATTAGAGCACCTCTAGAGAATTGCTGGGTTAACTTCATAAAATTCTTGGAATCTGTTCTGTCTGTTTTTTATGTAACAGCTGACCAAGTTTTCTTTCCTCCCACACCTTCTAAGGGGTAAAACAAAGGTAAAGAGGGAAAAGCAAAAACCATACTGAAGTGATCTTAAAGTTAGCATGACTGCTTCAGAGACAGAGTGGCACTTAAAGCTAGTATGAAAATACCAAATTTGTTCATACAACTAGGAGAGAAAGGGTGAAATTAGAGACCCTGAACTCAATCAAAGCTTTCTGTTGAACTTGGAAAAGTTTTGCTCATACATACCATCCTACTGACAAGCTCTGTTTTTGGCCATGGAAATTACATTCTTAAATTCCTGCTGGGATTAGCTAAACTGCAGATGGGGCTATCTTTGCCATCTGGCAGTGTAGTGACCCAAACACAAGTGATGCTCTCAGAAAATGATGGAACTACATAAACTCATCATGGCAATCACAGCAAACTTCTCACAGTCAGGATGCACAGAAAGACTGCAGAAAGGACCTAGTCTTTAAGAGAGGCTAAGGCTACAATGTCAGAAACACAGTCAGTGGGCATTTTGGCTAATGGTTATATTCTGCATTTATAATTCCAGGGAGAGGAAAAATAAAAACTGAGCAAAACTCTCCCTCCAGTCAATGGAAATCCAGACTCCTGCTACACTGCCTAGTAGTGATAAAAAATAAATCCTAGTGGTAAAATTCCAGTGTGAGGAAGACAAAGGACCACAGTTCACAGACTTCCACCTAAGATACGAGAGTTAACGCCCTCATTCACACACTTGGAAGGCCAACAGCAAGACAACAGAGTGTTACCTGCTGTGGGAAGGAAAGCAGCCACCTAGACCCACTGCCCTTGATACACAAGTCATTTACCACTTAAACATAATGAAATGGCTGCAAGATGTGTTTTCCCAAACACTGAATTTCATCAAAATAAATCAATGATAACAACTTTGCTATCACTTGAAACCTTTTCCCAAACTGATCACTAACTACCCATTTTTTCTCTATTTGATATAAAATTGATTTCATAGTTTTCAAATGGGTTTTCCAGTGTGAGAGATACTATCAAACCTGGGAAAAAAGACATCTTTTGACTTGCTGGACTGGAGGTGCATTTGAAAAACAACCTGCAGCAATACATCCTACAAGATGGTCAACACCTTCATCTTAGTCTACAGGCCCTGTGTCTTCTGCACCATTGCAAGCAGGGGATGGGAGCTCTTCCTTCAAGTCAGGTGTTAAAACAACTGATTTCTTTGTAGCTTTAAAAGAATCTTGCAAGAGCAGAAGATGATGAAATTGAGTATTATTTTAGTAAGAAATACCAATAACGAAACTTGTTGTAAATGTCAATAACGTTTCTCTTTGAAATCTTATTACTACAGAAACAAATATCCTATGAAAATATACTCTTTTTTCCCCTGAAAAACTAATTCATCATAGCCTATTATTTCAAAACATTATTATTTTAATAATAATCTTATTTTACCCTTATAAAACTTTGAGTAACTGCATGTTCTCCTTCAATGTTTTTCCATCCCACTTAGATTTACAATATTGCTAATAATTACTATCTTCCATCTGAGTACTCAGGTGCACAGCACAGGCCAAAATAACCTCCAATATCTTAAAAGTAATTAAGCTATTTAAACCTTACAACCACTTTTTATTTGAGTTTTTCATTTATAGCTGACCCACTTGCCAGAACTTTGCAGAATGAAGAAGTAGATCTGCAAACACTGTCAGCTAACAGGTGTTCAGACAAAAAAGGCTCCTGATTTGTTGCCATCCCGTGGAGAGACTAGGGAGGACTAAGTGTTCTTCAGCAACAGCTACCCGGCAGTACATGGCAGACTAGTCAGGGAACTCATAAGGTGCCTTTTATTTCTTGATCACCTGCTCTCCCAACATCTGCATGGGGTCACATCTGTATCATAGTGGGAGAAGGGCAAAATAAAGCCCCACCAGTAAAACCATAATTGCTGTTATCCTGATGGTGCAAACAATAAGGAATGTTAGCACTTCAAAAAAGGGCATGGAAGGTTAAAGATACCAAATCTGTAACTAGGGTAAAAAAGTGTAATGATGAAAAAGAAATTAAAACAATTACAAAGAATTTTATGATCTGAGGTCAGCAACACAGTAAAACCATTTGAATATTTTATAAATTTAAGAATGAAATATTAATTACTGACCTTAATGCCAAAGTGTAGGTTCCAAGTTGCCTTTGGCTTTCACGAATGAGATAGCTTCCCTCTGCAACACTTAATAATTGGTCAGCTTCCTCCCTTGAGATCATCCCATGGAATCTAAGGAACAAAAATTTTTTTGAAACACATGCCTCTTCTCTTTTAAATCACCTTTTGGTTTTCATTTAAAAAGCACCAATGATAGTAGTTAAAAAATAAACAAATAAAAATGACTGATTTGCAGGAATCTAAAGTTTGAATTAATTTCCCTTTCTGCCTGTATTTGAAGTTACTTCAAATGGTTTAGAAAGGCTTCTAGGAAAGAATATCTAGGAAACAAGTATATTGTTTTTAAATCTGCATCTATCAATTTAATATGTAGAAATAAATCTGTTTTCTCCTGCTGGCTTCACATGTTTTGTGCTAGTGGCATACAATCAAACATTTTGAAGCATTCAAGGATATTTTATGCAATCCCTGAGATTTTAGCAAGTTGCTGTAATCTCAGTAATTGCTGAAGTAATAACCCAGCAACACTACACATCTTTTACCAAAATAAACATAAGTAAGAACTTCTTTGTTTCTCCACACTAAATCTAACCATCTTTGCATTAGCAACCTGAAACAGAAGACACATATAGACTGATCATATATTGCATTTGGGATCCAAATATCTTTTCTTCCTAAACAGAAACACATTTTGCAAAGCCAACGGGAGAGGAAGATAGAAAAAGACAATCCCTTGAAAGTACAGCAACGTCTGTATGTTTTTCTCACTTAAAGTAGCACTCAGTGATATCCATATCCATATCCATCAGAAATTGCAGCTGTAATTTTAGGCAGACAAAGTGATGGCACTGTAATAATGATCTGATGGTGAGACACACTGCTGTAAAACACGCAGAAGAAACAAAGAGCACAGACTAAACACTTGACACCTTTTCTGTAACTATTATTAACCAATATGTCAGGATAAACCACTTTCAGATATGTTTGTTACTTACTCTCTTCCATAATATTTGGGTCTGTTCTCTACCTAGAAGAAACAACAGAAATTGTAATGTTTCATAACAAGAGAAGCTATACAGTAAGTGGACTGTTTACAATATAGCATTAAAACCAGAAAGGGATACAATGTGAAAGTGCAGGCAAAAATAATCTACAACAGAATTTCTCCTGTGATTAAAACATAGGGAAACCAAAGGGAAACCTTCAGAAAACATTGCACTTGGGAATGGCTTAAAATGGAGTGAGAAAAGATGAGCCACTCGGATCGTGTCATCCTCAAGGCTCTGCATATACAAACTGATGCCATTAAATATTGCTTTTACAAAGTGCCAGAAAGGGGAAATGAGTTGGCATTTCATGCATGTAAGTGCACCATATTGTTGAGAGCACTAATACACTGAAACATCTACAAAACTCTTAAATTTACAGGTTACCTTCCATCAAAGAGCTGCTGGTGCCCCTGCTGAAATAAAGCCACTACTATACAGCCCCTCAGAGTGAGGACAAATGGTTGACTAAATTATCAAGTGCCCAAGTCTTGTGCTTCTTGACTTCTCTAAACTGTGTGATCTGCAGTATCACCTAAAAGACTTCAGGTGTGCATGTGTTATGTAGTGTAACTCCACCTTGTCTGTGCTCCAGAGACCTTGTAAATGCACACAATATGCAGGGGTGTCAGGGTACAAGTTGCCTGATAATTGTTTTAGATGAAGTAATGCATCTTCATTTGTCCAGGAAGTTTAGAGCCAAGTGAGGAATAGCAAATCCCACAGAAATCAGCTAATAATCTAAACCACCAGGTTATCCTTTCTTGCTAAGTTTAAAGGGGGAAACTCTTTGGGGAGTAAAAGTCAAAGTTATACACCTTGAACTACAGAAGTATAAAACAATCCAGCTGTGCTGAAACACAGAATGCCACATTAGCTTCTTTTTTCCATCTTTTCAGCAAAAAGCCTATTAATATTAGTGCTTCTTTCCAGTGTTTTCAGTGGAGTATAAAGATTTCAGATATCCAAAGCAACAAAAAACAACATACATCCTGATGTACAGTCTAATAACAATTCTTCAACATTCCCAGCAAATAAAAAGCTATTGTAATGATTCATCACTTTGGAAAAAACATTCCATCACTGGAAAGATCTATCATGTTCTAAAATATTTCCTTTTCCTTTATAACAGCAAACAAGAATTGCCTGGTGTGATAGCTGTTTTCAAAGGGCCTGAAGAGACTGGATTATTTCAAAAAAGAAGAAAGGTCTTAGATATTTTTTGTTAAGTGTAGGCTATTTTTTCAATAAGAAGATAGCAACATAAACAAAGAAAAAATGAAAGCATTTTATTGTTGTTTTATTGAAACTTGCAACAATTCTTAACTAAAACCCTTAAGCCAAGACACTAGGTTAGGGCAGTTGTTAAAAGAAGAATCCTGTCATGAATAAGATTTTGTTGTCTGTCTAGTGAGATTTTATCTTTATCTCAGTGAATTTATAAGACAGAACTGGAAAATTTATACAAGCAAAAGCATTCCTTTTCAGAAATGGATTAGTAACTTGACAGGGCATCTTCAGAGTACTTCCAAGTCCTAAGAAAATTTATAATATACTCTGTGCAAACATTTAAAAATGTGAACAGGCAGATGACTGGAACAAAGCATCTGAAAAAAAGCCCACAGGACTTCCAGGCATTTGTAGCTAGGCTTGCAGTTATTTTAGTGGATGACAAGTTTTAGGATGATGAGTTAAAAAAGAAAATAACCACTTCTGTTAACACAGTCTCCATTGATCAGTTTTACCAATTTGCAATAACTTCAGTATCAATGTTGATGTGCAACACCTTTTGCTTGCATAAGACTCAGTTCAGCTGGAATCTCAATTCACTGAGTTTTATTGCCTGTTTATGTTTTGGGGTTTTTTTCATCACTTTTTACATTTATGATAATATTAGGGGGTTTTGACATCTATATTGACACACATAAAGACTTTAAGAAAATTCCATCAGAACTCAGCAGGGGCCCTCTAATTCACTCAGAATGACTGGGCTACACACAGAGTGCAGTTTGTGTGCACTGAGAAAACCACAGACTCCCTGTAAGCCAAATTTACCATGTAAGACAGTAAACACTGTTCTCAGGCTTTCTGTAAAGCTTCTGACAGGTGTTACACCAACTGCACCCTTTGCAACTAAGACACAGTGTTCTTATCCTTAACTGCACTGGAACCAGAAGCAACGTGCAGCTTTCTTGGTCTTTTGTGTTTCCTTGGACTTCAAAGAGTTCCTGGCAAACTGTATTCTACAAAATTAATTCTACAAATGACAATTGCAGGCATCCACATATCCTCCCTTTGCACCTGAGCACTGAAAGCCAAAACAGTTTAGTTCAGAAGCTTCAATAGTCTAACTTTCACAGTTTGTCATACATAATTTAACGAGACAAAACCAAAACATCTGGACTGGAACTAAACCCATCCAAGTAAGGAAATACATTTTAAAATAAGATGATAGCAAGAAATTGGTCCTATTAGCTAAAGCTGATAGCTGAGAATATAGTGTAAATATCCTCTGCAGAATTCTTTTCTGATTTGGCAATATTTTTGGACCAAAGTATTGCTGAGTGTGAGTAAGAGCAGCCATAGCTGGTTTTTTTTGGTTGGTTTGTTTTTTTTTTGTTTGTTTTTTTGTTTGTTTTTTTGTTTGTTTTTTTGTTTGTTTTTTTGTTTGTTTTTTTGTTTGTTTTTTTGTTTTTTTTTTTTTTTTGTTTGTTTTTTGGTTTTGTTTTTTTTTTTTCTTTGTATCCAGCAAAGATCAGCCAAACACTGCCTGGTCAAAAATCATGCAGATAAAGCCACAACTCAATAAGTATGTGCATGATGTATGCTCGTTTTCTTTCTTGACCATTTTCACAATACTACACAGAGATGCTGTTTTACAGGCTTATTAACTATTAGCATTGAATTAGGATGAAGCCTCCTAAAAGGACAGAAAAGTTCATTATTTTAATTATCTCCAAAATACTATGTATTTTTTCATATATTTTTCATATATATTTCAAATTGTTCATTGAATGCTTTCATATATCAGTCAAGGCTGCCCTAAATATGCCTATGCATGCACATGTGTACATAAGATTATATGCACAAAAAATATTAATTTCATGGAGGAAATACAGTATTAATTGGACAAGCAACATTATAATTTGTAGGCAAGCCTCATGCAGAAGTCAAATAACCTTAGAATGCTATGGAATTATCAAGTTCCAATGCTATGGAACTTTAACTTTTTTTTTTTTTTAAAGATGGCTCTGCTGCACCTTCACAATAAAAAATCTCAAATGAATGCAATGCTCTTTTTACTTCAGCGTCTCTCCACTGATTTGTGTGTTGCTCTGATATGAAACTGGTGTAGCAGAGCAGAAACTTGAATTCTTTGTATTTGAGAAGCATTTCAAGTTAAGTAGGTCATTCTGTTGAATACACCTCTCAGTATCAGCACTTGTACAATGTGTGCCTTCCCACATGAAATAAAGGGTTGGGGTTTTTTTATGGTGTGATTTCCAATTATTCTTTAACAAGTGCTTTTTTCCCCTAATCATCACTCCTGCTTTTGTCAACAAGTGGATTACAATAAGGCAAGAAGAGCAATTTATGTGTTAATACCTCACCAAATTACATATTGTTCATTCCCACTGACCTCTTTGATGTTCTCAGAACCAAAATTCTCTTCCTAATATTTATGAATTTGTTTATACAGCTGAATAGTTCAACCACTTAGGAAAAGATTCTGCTCCCCACTGACTCATGTGTGGCTGCTAATAGAAACCCAGCTGAGAAAGAACAGATCACAAAGCTCAACACAAGCAGGAGAGTCTGAGACCAGAGAAAAACGTTAACAAGTTACTGCTTGCTGAATATATTTTCACTTCAAATCAGCTCAGCTGCATAAATTGTTCAACACTTATAATGAAAAACTGTTATCTGCATTATAAAGAATTAATGCAGAAGTAGGAAAATGCACACTGATAATGTACTTCTTCAGTTTTACCTTTATTACTTAAAAATAAGCTTCCAATAACTTTTTTTTTTAAAAATAAACTAATTCTTCAAAGATAAAAAGTGTATTTAATATGCTCTGTTCTGCAGCTAAATACCTGATTCTTTAACAGTTTTCTGTTATTTTATTCTATTCTCACTAGCTTCTAAATCTACAGCTTTTATTTCTCAGTTTTTACAACAATGTTTATGGTGCAGACACAGGTTTACTTTGCAGGGTTCAAGAAGCTATTTTAAAACACAGAATGTCTCAGTTTTTGTTCACTCTGGCACAGGTATAGTTTTGCACGTACTTAAAGTTTTTCGTATGTCATAATTTTGTTTTGTAATAAATTCATGGAAATATGACATTACAGACATGAAGGTGTTACATTTCATTCTCCACTGATGATAGGACTTAGCAATGTTTTGATTGTTTGTGATACTTTTGCAATCCCCCATTGACTGTAACAGGCTAGAGGCCACCACTCACCCACAGCAAATTTTTCTTTGTAAACTAGTCCAACTTTTTAATTAACTATCTCTATTAGAGCTAGTAACATTTTCCAATTAACAGAATTTAAATTCAGTGAAAATGAGGATGAGAAAGTTGTAGTAGTCAGTGTGATTCGTATTTGAAGATTTACACAGATGCTTTTATATTTGGCTGGCAAGTTTCTTGTTCTAAAAAGCGGACAATCTGTACCTGATCAATAGCTGAACAATTTCTGTCACACCAGAGGCAGTAAAAATTTTTAATTTTCAGATACTGAATACACATTTATGTCTCTGATTGTTTGACTGGATTAGCTAACAGTATTCTAAGAAACACTATGAAAAAGAACTTAATATGATATTTGCCTGTGAGTTCTTACCGCCTAGGACAAAAGACCTCCAAGCCCTTCTCTGCAGACAAACTAGCCTGGGATATAATGCTAACATATCTTACTGAATATCCCAGACTCCTTCATCAGTTTACAATTTCTCCCTGACTACGGAGTACATACACTTTGTGCAGTCAAATAATTACAAAATAATTACAATTGTCATGTTAAGCATTGTACGATTTCTTTAACTGTTCTTGGTACTTTCAGTTGTGGGTTGGTTTGGCTTTTTTTAATTTCTTTGTTGTTTTTATTCTGTTTCCTTATTTTAAAGAAATCAAAATATATACAGAAAAATGAAGGTTCTAATTCTGTGGGAATTAAAACATTCACAAATGAGATCCTCATGAGAAAATGAGGAGAAAAATGTATGTTTCCATATGTCTAAGAATCAAAAAGTAGTAAATTATTCACAGTAAATGATGATACGCATCAAAATGCTTTAAATTCCATTTTTAGAACAAATGGATTTCCGAGTAGCAGTGCCCCAAGACTACTCACTCTAATCACAGCACAAAGTGTCCCAAGGAACCACTCTTTGGGCTGGACACAATTAAGCACAGACATGGAATTACTGGGCTGTATAAACTGAACACTGTGATACCTACCTCACGAGTGCAGGTTATTCTTCTAGGATGGGGAGCTTCCTGTTGCAACTGATACACTGGGAGGAGGCAGAAGTTAAATTCTAATTAATAGAGAATCATTGTGTAAATTAGGCATTTTAACATTAAACATTGCAGTTTAAATAAAGGAGACTTTCTGCAAAGTCTAACACAAGGATACGAAGGATATAAAAATTTACTAACAAGTGGTCAGAAAAAAAGAATGTTGCAAACCAAAACAGGATATTGACTTTCTTTACAATGAATTCATCAAGTAATAAGGAATAACTAGGTGAGATCAGACAAGTTCCAACAAACAGATCAGAAAGAGATTCATAATAAACACAAACTAAAGTTCTTTATATGTCAAATCAGGCTGCTGTCAGACTTTCTTCGGTAAGCAGATGGAGCCCAATCCCACTAGGCTGGGCACACACCCAGTCACCTGCAATACATCAAGACTTTACAAGAATCTTTACTAAGAACTGTGCACTACCAAATCCTCTGCCTTTGCCACTGCTCAGTGAGGACCCTTCTGAAGAAAGAGAAAGGTGGCCTTTGCCTTTGCAGATCTAAAGACACAACAAGTTGAGTAGCAGAGTAAAATAGCTAAAGCCCAACTTATGACATACACTTACTTACTTATGTTCCCTCCTCCTTTTTCTCTTTATTTTAAAATAAGCTTCATCAAGCCAAAACAGATCTTTGCAACCAGATGAAAATTAAAGGTTACTAGCATGTGCAGACTTTATAATATAATACCAAAGAAATGACTTTCAACTTCTATGCCAACTGAATCTGGTTTGGCAAGTCACCTTCAAAATGAGGCTGTCAGCACTAAGCTAGTATTTCAATAGTACACTAGAAATGGTAAAATGGACATTTGGAATTGTAATATTTTAAAATTAAATTATGTTTCAGTCATTAGTATGAATACCAAGGTCTACATTGGCCATGACCTTCTTCAGATAATAAGACCATACATTAATTTAACCAACACAATTTGACTTCATTACAATTCTCATTTGATCCCAAATCTGGGCAAATCACTGGCAAATGCTGTATTTATGTGTCAACCTACATAGGAATGGAGAAAATGGCAAGATGCCCAATGATCACTGAATCATAAGATAAACTGGAAAAAAACATTCCCCTTGTTCCTAATAAAAAACTTAATGGTTTTTCCTGTTGCTACTAAAAATCAGTCATTTCCATGCTGGGTAATACAAAAATGATTTTTGCAAGTGATGAAGAACAGCACACTGGTATATAAAAGTGCAATTATCATTTTAGGCATAGTATGACCATTTATATTGCCAGCACATAGATTCCCTAGCTTCTATTGCAAAAGCTGTATTTGATGGCACTGGATCTTGTCCATATCTAATTCTGAGAACTGCAGAGCCAAGTTCAGAGGAAAAAAATCAAAACGAAAGACCAAGTTAAGATTTTCCTGAATTTCACAAAAGAGAAGACCCACAATCAGCATGCTCCACAGAAACTGGCTGAAAACTGAGAACTATTTCCCACCTTACTTCAAGCCAGGCTGAAAAGATTTTCTGAAAGGAAATTCTTTTTCAGCAATGGCAGTACCTTTCTCCTCTTCCAGTAAGAAGCACAGCAGGCTGACTAGCTAAGTTACAAAACAGGATTCCTATCCCTCCTCCTCTGACAAATACAATTCAAATTGTTCAACAGCAGCTTTTCCTTGCTGTAATTATTGCCAGGGAAGTCAAACAAGACATTCCTCTTCATCTGTCATGAGACAGAAATCTAATCAAATCTTGGGATCCAGAGCTTACTCCTGAGCTATGGGAAGGTTCACCATGGCAGGCAAACCCCCATGTTGTAGGAGAGCAGGTGCACACAAAACATTTGTGCAAACCACGTTGGAGAGTGGGTCCAAACACATTTGCACGTGCCCAGGCTTTCAGCTTCTGTCAAGTTGCCAATGAAGATCGGGTATTAGAGAGGTTCAACCTCCTTCTTATAGATTATGGTGTGGAACTAACTGAAGCAGTGTTCCCTGAGTTCACAGAAGGTACAGAGCTGAAAAAAATAATAGAATCTGCCCTCTTACACTTGATCTCTTTCTAAGCATGGTTCTCACCTAGCCTTTAGTTCTATATCTCTGATTTAAAAGTTTCCCACAGCAGGATGGAAACCTTTCAAAGGAACTACATTTTCCCAAGTGCTAAATCTCCTCAACCTTTAGAGAGCAAACATTTTCACAATGTGAAATGTTGCTTGAGCAAATCCCTTTATCCAGCCTGAAGACCAAGCTGAACATATACAAAGTAATGCAAATGTAAGTCTGAAATCCCTAAACTGTTAAGTGTGTTATACACACAAACATTCTGTTTTCAAAATCTGCTTTTCACAGAAGACTCTTCTTTCTTGCTGTGGTTCCTCAAGTCTCAAAATGTCTCACATCTTGGCTTTTGTATCTACAAAAAACTAGAACTTATAGGTGAGCCACTGTGGGAAGCTATGATGCTCTTGTACATCTTTCTCATGTTCTCTTCCATGTCCCTAAACGTCCATTTGCACAGTCAAACAAGAGGTCATTCCTTCACATGGAATTCTTTTGCATTTAAAAATGGCTGCTTGCTTCTTTGTGTGTTTGGTTTGGGTTTGGTTTGGTTTTTTTTTTTTTTTTTGGAAACAAAATGAGCAATTTGTGAAGTTCCCAAGAGAGTGGCAGTCTGATCTCAGGGCAAGGCACCTGGACTGCTGCCCTGCACACCTGACTAAGGCAGCCTGCAAGGCCAGCTGCCCCTGGGCACACACACACACCAAGAACTGCAGAGCATGGGCAGCCTGATAGCATCCAGGCCCTTCTAGTCTGGGCTTCCAAAAACCTGCTTGTGATTTGTTATACTGGGCCAAACAAATGCTCTCTTTTTACTACATCAGCAAATTCCTGAAGAAAACAATTTATTTTGAGTTTTCTTAACCAACTCAAGCTCAGCTCTAGTGATGCAAGGCACTAGATCATAGGAGCCCTAGAAGTTTGCAAGGATACCAACTTAAAGGCATGAATGGAGTTTATGTAAGCTCTGGTCTAGGCAGACAAACCACTCTAAGCAAGACCAAGCAGGAGTGGGACAATGCACATTAATAAGGAGCAGAGAATCTACTCCTCTAAATAATCTATGTTCACTTGTCCTTGGGGTAGTGAACCTACCTCCTTGCACCTATCCCTAAACCAAAGTGAATCCCTTTGATGCTTCTTAAACTCACATCCTGATGAAAAGAGAAATGAGTCTTTTAAAGCATCCAACTGAATTTTTTTCAGCTCTAACTTGGGGAAAAGCCCCAAAATGCTGAGATACTTACAGTAAGATTTCCAAACAGGTGGTCTGTATTCATCAGTATCTGAAAGAAAACAAAAAAACCTTAATGTTGCATAAGAAACATTTTAACACAGAAAAAACCTGCAGAAACACTTGCAGAATTATTAAGATAATATTGCACCTAGGTTCTAAACTTGCTTTTTACTATTACAGAACAACTTGTTATAATTTCCCCCTTTTTATTTAAACTAAAAAATGTGAAAAGGTATTTTCTTTATCCAGCTTGGAAAAAAACTATAGAAACAAATCTGAAAAATGACAAACATGCAGATTAGAAACCAGCATACTGTGAGGAGGAAGAATGTTTATTATTTTACTATGTATATATCTATAAGTTCCATTTTCAACTACACCACAAAGATTTTTTAAATCGCAATTTATATTCCAATAAATGAGTTTCCATGCAACTTATTCCTGCCATTAGCTTTTCCCTCTTCTGGATGGCAATTAACAACACTTAAAATAAAATCAGAGTATGCAAGGACAGCGAAATACTTAGGAAAAAAGAAGGGAGGTTTTTTCATACTGAGTACAAGCTCTTTTTGGAAGTAGTGAGTATATATTAAAAGTAACAACATATTTCTACTCCAAGATTTTAATTCTCAAATACAATTGTTAAAAAATAAAATCCCAGTGTCTTCTAAGCTCTGTCACCCTTATGACTTGTTTTCCAACTGATCTGACATTTTGAGCTTAGGGCTGTGCTGCAAACTTCAACTCTGATCCACTGTTCTACTGCTCTGACCAGCTTCAGTTCTGATGCCAGGAGTCACCGAGGCTTTCAGCAAGATGCTGTGCTTATCTGCCCTGGAGCTGGTGAGAATTATTCCATCCTCACCACACCACAGGGTCACAAGCTGAGCCACCCACACAGGCAGCCTTGCTGTGTGAAGCCACTCCTGACTGCAGCATTCATGCCTGAGCTCAGTTTGCAATTGCCTGCTCACTGGAAATACCTGCTGCACCCAACAGAATAGGAATTTCTAGCTTTTATTATAAGGTTACATAAAGATCAAGCAACCTGGGAACCTGTCGCCTGAATTTTGGCCTGAGTGGCATCTCCACTTCAGAGTCCTTAAGGCCTGTAAAACTGAGCCTGAAGCTGAGATTTTGCTTTGCCTACCCTTTGAGTAATCAATCTGTCTTCTTCAGATACTTGCTGTAGCCCATCTCTCACATGTAGTCATGTCAAATATCTCTAAACTAGAGCTTAGTGGAAGGAGATATTTACCAGTTTAACTGGCACAGGCTTTGCCAGACCCTCACAGAACACTCCCTGCCCTGACTGCACTGTAATTTTGCTCCATTTTTTGTTCCCCATATTTTAGTTCTGTGCATGAAGAGGGTGCAGACCTTGCAGACCACCTTGGTGGCAGTGGGTTTTATAAATACAATTCATTATGACTTTATTATTAAGGCAGCACTCAGTTAAACTGCCATCCCCCTGATTATGATGGGGTTTGATCTTTGGAAGGCCCTGCAGATGCTCTACCACATCCTGCAGAACAGCAAGAACACCTTGAATCTGCAGAGAGGCCTTAAGCAGCTCGTGCTTCACTGTGGTAGTAAAAGCAAATCAGCAGCAACAGATGCAGCCAGGGTTATTCATTCCTACTTTGATACCTTTAATTAAGGCAGTGCAAGTCGATTCATTCCAGAAGCATTGTAACATGATCCCTTAGCAATGCAATGTCACGTGGAAAAGGAGCAAAATTTTTAAGTAAAAATAATGGCTTTAGTCCCAGAAGACAGCTCTTACCTCACCATCTGAATTTACTTTTGATATACTCTGGGTTTTGGCAATATACGCACTAGGTGAATTCACAAATAAATAATTTCAGTAAAGGACAACACACACTGTATTTTTAAAATATGATCTGATTGTTAAGAAAATACAAACATCTTGGCAATCTAACCTATACTTGCTCACACTCAAGCCATGCAATTGTTGCAGCTAAGGGCATCGTGGTTATAAAACTAAAAAGTGACAATATTTGTGCCAAAGGAGAAACCTCAAACCTTGTTAAAGTCAGGAAAGAACAGCAGTTACTTTCATACAAGAAATAGCTAACATTCAGAAATGGGAAGGAATGATTTATGTTATGCAGCTGTGCAGAAGGATTTTGTTAGAAAAAAATCTGTTGGTGAGCTTTATTGCCTTTACAGTGTGAGAATACCCTCTGGCTATCCCACATGAGGTAATGAAAAAACAAAAGGTGATTTCTATTGTGATTTTTTTTTTTTAAAGTGTAGCAGCAAACACAAGCACAGTGAAACAGTGAAGCAGAGGGTTTGCAGTGTTTGTTTCTGAGCAAGAATGTTTCTATTACTAAAACTATCCTACTACATAAAGATGAAATCGAATAAGCACAAACACCAGCCCTGTCTATTAGTTACCCGTTTTTTAAGGTGAACCAATGTGGTCCCATTTAATACATCAAAAGTATTTACAAATTCACTATTAGGAAAAGGGTTTGATTTTCAGATAGTACAGGCTTCCACATACAGCATCTCCAATTAGGCATCTGAAAAGCACTTACAGGCATGATAAAAAACCGACAGAAAATGTGGAACCTAAAATACATTTTCTCACTAATGCTGCAGCACTTTCTAATTAACGCAATAAACTACACTGCCAGTTCTCAGATTTTTTTCACAGTAACTCAGCTCTGATAAATGTTTCCAGGATAAAATAATTTTCTACAAGCTGTGCATCAGGTTCTATCTTAACTGTATTTTCTGCCCTAAGTGAGATGCAATTCAACTTAAAGCTACTCTTCTTCAAAGGCCTAGAGCATTAGGGAAAACATAAAAACTTAAGCTGATGCAATCAGCTCTGTCCAGATGCGATCCTACAAATCCTAAAAATCCTCAGATTTTTACCAGTATGAAGGCACTCTCACCAGCAAGGACATTTTAGATCAGGGACACTGTCCATGTACATAAATTGCAATTTCAAACTGAGACCCATTTCAAGCTGACAGATACTTTCCCTTAGAATTAACTAGGCTACAAACACAGTGCAGATAATATGTACTTAAAAACCACACAGATTTCCCATAAGCCAAATTTACCATGTAAGACAGTAAACACTTTTCTTCAGCTTTCTATACAGCTTCTGACAAGTGTTGTTACACCAACTTTACTCTGAGCAACTCAGACATAGTGTTTGTTCTTACTTTGGCAGTTTGTACAAGTAATATTTAATGCCATCAGTTAATATAAGTAGAATCCTGAGGATGACCCAAGTGGCTCATCCTTTCTCACTTTGTTTCATTCAGAAGTGCAGTTTCCTGAAGATCTACCTTTGGTTTCCTTATATTCTAATCATAAGAGATATTCTGGATACTCAGCACTTGCTTGCCATCATCCTCTTTACCCATAACACACTCCTCTCTTTTCCAGGACTTTGCCTTCCCCCAGCCTCCATGCAAGACCTCTCCCCTCATCTTTGAGCAGTGCTTTGGTTTGCTTTCCAATGTTGTCCTGTTAAGACTCACCTACCCATCCCACTCTACATGCTCATTCTCAAGCCATCTTGTCTCATCTCATCTCTACTACAAGGTTCCTTGCAATTTGCTTAAATGCAGAGAAAACAGAGACAGAAAGCCCAGAAGAGCACAAAAGGCAGCTTCTGGCAACAGTCAGAAATGTCACAGTGGGCAGGAACATTGTTCTCTGGATCCAAAATGCCCTCCTATGAGCACACCAATTCACAAAAAAAAAAAAAAAAAAAAAAAAAAAAAAAAAAAAAAAAAAAAAAAAAGAAGAAGAAAACTATGCATCTTGAGCATGAGCTACCTGCAATTAAGAATTGAAAAGCACAGACTGACCATCAGAAATACTCACTTCCACACAAATGGGCTTCTGCCAATAGACAACCATACAGCCATTTAGAAGTTCTTATACACAGACAAACACTAGGAGAACATCTCAGATTTTCCATAAACACAAATGTGACTAATTGTGCCATTACAATGTAGCATTTCCCTATGTCACTTTGCTTCTTTCTTACCCACTCCTATTTTATCCACAATATAAATTTGGACAACTGCAGTACTTTCAGAGTGTACATTTGAACTGCAGATATGAAAACTGTTACTATTGCCTCAAACTGTTTAGAGTGCTTGCCTTTGTGTATTCCTTTTAAAGAAAGAATAAAAATGTTTACCTCTGCTTGAAATGCAGGGCTGTTTCTCCCCCCACCAGAGATCAGCCAGTTCAAGGGTAGAGGAGCAGCAGCAGCTTAACTCTGCATGGTAGCCCCATAAAGCAATGTAGGACTTACAGAGAGATTTACTGTAAAGAATTCAGTTTTAGTTTTCTTTTACTGGATGCCAGTACCTGCACCTTGGTCATCTCTAACAGCAGAGATTAATGTTGTCCGGGAGGAAACAATCATCTATCTGCTGAGACAGCAGCTCTTACCCCAACCTTTGGTTTTATGTGATAATATCTCTATTGAATACAGGTGAGGCCTCAGGTGGGGACCTTTGTGGAATAGGCCAGTTCTCAGCCATGTGGACCAAATACCAACATGATCAGGAGAAAAAAAAAATGTCTAATTTCATGTTCTGAACTGGTCTAGGACCAAAGAATGGTGTAAGTCACAAATATGAAAAGATGCAAGAAAGTACAAGCATTCTTCTGTAAGCTCCAGCTAGGCACTAACCAGAAAGCATGTGTTGTAAGATGCTAATCTTGCTTTGTTTGGCAGCAGCATGTATCAAAAATTAACTCCTGGAGAGATTCAAGGCCAGCCCAGTGGATGCGGCCATTTGCTGACCCATACAACAAACTTCTTTTGTGCCTGAAAAGCAACTTCTAGAAAATTTGTCTCCAGCCCCCAGATATTCCTTATTAGCACCTTCTCTATGCCCAATGGATGCACATAACAAAATCACTTGACTTAGAGAAACAAAGCCATAATTTATTTGCTGGTGAGATTCTCAAGCCACAAAAACCAGAACAATTTAACAAAAAATGTCATTTCATCTCTGTTTTTCAGAGTACAAGTGCCAACAGCATTTCAGAAACTAAGCTCAAGCCATCAAAAAATGTTTTCAGCAGCAGCCAAGCAGGCCCTAGCAGTGAGGGCTTTTACACACTCCAACCAAAATAAAACTCAAACAGCACTGAGTTAATTGAAGGATGAACACAGCCACTGCCCTAGGCAGCAGCACTAAAACAGATGGGCTACAATTCCATGGTTTCAGGGTAAATATGAGAAGCTGATCCTTGGCTGCAGCAGCACTGGAAGTGTTTTGCAGAAGTCCCTGTGCAGCTGGCAGCAGGGGGGGTAGATGATGCCAGGCAGCTTCTGGAGAGGGGCAGCAGGGTGGAGGGTGCAGAAAGCACCAAACCATCCCTGTCTAGAGCATGTGAAGGGAAGAAGTAAGGGACACACACCAAACATCCTTTATTGCTCTGAGACAAGACCTTGATATGCCCTTTTCTTTGCACAAAGCCTCTTTGCACCCCTCTGCTGCCAGGAGCAGTAAGTTAGATGACCATCAGTGATGGGGGGTGGGCAGGAGCAGGACCCTGATGCAAAGAGCAAGTGTCACATGCGTGGCTGCTGCCCATTACACGAGGTCCTGTGGAAACCAACCCACCCCACCCTGGCTTCAGAGTGCTACACTCAGCTGGCAGAGGCTGCAGGAACTGCGCTTCAGTCGGTGTCAATAAAGAAGACAGAAAGCTGTGGCCAGGCTTTCTTACCTGGCAAGAAATGTTTTCTTAGAAACAAATACTTTTTCAGCATTTAAGTCCTTCACATTAATAGAAAAAGGGAAATGATCCTCTGGCTCAATCTTGTCCTGCCTTCATCTTTCCAAAGCAAAGGGGCAACAAACTATTTCTGACCAAAATATATTGCACAGGCTTACAGCACATTTTTAAAGATATGACATGCAACTTTTTGGAATATTCCTTTTCTCTTAAACAAAACTTCTTATACTATTATTTTACAAAAAAAGTTGGTGTTTGGAAGTCGCTGAATAAATAATGTTAACCCAAATGTAACGTTTCTCCATTAGTGACTTAAAACAAAGACATCAATGACAAGAACCTGATGGCACATATGGCCTGGGGCCATGTGGAAACCGCTTAGGGTTTCACAACCTGGGCATCACAGAATTTCCTTTGTTTCCGGGAAGATCCCCATAGGGCTGAGAACACCCCAGGCAATAAGCACCACATTTCTGTATGTCATTCAGCAATGATGACTGATACTTCTAGAATGTTATTGAGCCTTTGATGCTTCTTTAATGTTATCTTTGGCACACAATTTCCTTTGAATTAAGAAAAAGAAAAATGCTTTGAAAACTTTCAGACGTATCAAGGCTCTTCCTAAGACACCAATGCTGTAAGAAGCTTCAGTACAAAATCTCCAAACAAACCACCATCTATTTTCTCCACCTTCTCCAGGTAGGGAAAAGGCATCAGACAGGCATCCCGTTCAACATGCTGGCAGGTGTTAGAGCTCAGCAGGCACCTCGGTGGTGTGCAGACAGCTAACCCTCCCGGCAGAGCATCCCCTGCTCTGAGCCCCTCGTGCTGCTGGCACACACAACCCACAGCAGTGGGGAGCTGGAGTGAGGCAGCTGCTAAATGCCAACCAAATCCCAGTCTGACCACAGAGACAAACAGCCTCTAGGTCCAAAAAGGGGCTTTTGCCAGTTCACATGGCTCATCTCCTGCCAGGGGATGGCAGTTTGCAGGCAGAGGTCACAGGCTCAAGCACACCCAGCTGCTCCCAGGCCAGTCCCGGGAGAGCTGGCACACAAGAAAGGCACTCCACCACTGGAGCCATCCCCCCACAGGGACGTGCCCAAGCTTGTGGGCACCCATGTCAGCTCATGTTGAGAATGACAACTCTTGTTATACAAAGTTTTACTCCTTTACCCTGCCCTTTGGCACAGGTAGCTACACTTTTAAATGCCCATAAATTCAAATGCACATGGTCAGCTTTAGACATATTAAATTATGTTTGTGTTATCTAAGCAAGAAAACAGTTCAATGTATTTTCTTCTCTTTTTTTGGAGACATTCCCATCTGGGAGGAGAACGAGAGTAAAATACAATCTAAGGGAAAGATGCAAATTGCTGAAAACAGTCACCAATAATGAAAGCATCCCTTCAGTTGCAAGATGGCACTACATCACACACCCTGTGCCCCAGGAATTTTTAATATTAAAAACTTACTTTTATTTGCTCTTTCATCCTCTCATGCTTTTGCTTTTACTACTCCAAAAAAGTACAATTAGATTTCTTATTATTACCAGTGAAAAAATGATTAAGAGAAAGTCAGTGTGAACAGTGCCTCAGAAAGCTACAAGGGCTAATGGCATTTCTCTGCTGTGACCAAGGGGGACACGAGAAAGCACACTCAGCAAAAGTGAAGGGGCCTAAAGAAGGGCATGCTCTGATAATTACATCAGTCTTGAGGGGGAAAGAAAAAATGGATCACACTGCCATCCTGTTTCTACAATGTCTGATCTGGCAACAATAAATTCTGTGGGAATGCTTCTAATGGGGTTGAATGAGAGACCCACTGAAAACAGCCAGAGTTCAATGCCTTTTATGAGCAGGTCTACTATTATTGCCTCTTTATGAATGATGGGAAATTTTAAGAAGTAATATTTTGCTTATCACAAGCACTGCTGCAGTGGAATGAACTCATCCTTTAAGTGATTAGACCAGGTTGCAAATCATTAATTTCTAGATTTTCATTTAACCAAAGCAAGGGAAGCAAGTACTCATTTTTCCTTCTCTTTGCCAGATAAAATACTGGCATATGACTGCATAAGTAATGAGAAATAAAGCTTTTTTAAATCTTTTACAGAAAAAAACCTAAAATTAATCTTAAATTTTAAGGTGAAATTTTCATATATGCAATGGTAACAAGCAAAACACAGCTGTTTTTCTCTTTCTCTTGACAGTGGTTTAATGGAGGGGTGGGGAAATACCCCATGAAAGCACAGGTAGCTTACTGTTAAAGGTAAGTTTCAAAACATCTAGTATTGTTTCTTAGCGTTGCTGAAAGTATAAAATTTGGCTCTCAGAGAGGTAAAAAGATGACAAGTGCCACCTTGTGGGCATTTAATAAAGATGGAATTTAATGATACTCTCTGTATCTCAGTCTCCAGACAACAGGCTGCTGATTTTCAGTATTACAGGGAACACCACCTTTGCTCTCTAAGAAAATACAGACACGATGGGAATTGCTTCCTGACATGGCTCTGCAGGTCAGCTGCAGGTAAAACAACAGTCAGAGCAAAGGCTGTCTTGTAACCCTCGTCACCACATGTATCCTGAAATGTCTAATTTACACAGTAAACAACTTCCAGCTGAAAATGTTGTCAAAATCAAATATGCCTCTCTAATGTATCTATTTAAAAGAAAACCAGCCTGTCTTTTTTTTTTTAATTCATTGTGACAGAACTGACTGTGCCTGACTGCAGCCCTGAAGAGATGGATCAATGAGTTTGGCAGTTTTCCATCCTCCCTATGGCTTATTTGAAAGGTCTATTTCAGACTAATTTTGCAAGGTCAAAATTTTCAGAAATAGGTCTTATTGGATGAATTGCCTCTTTTAGATTTAACAGGAAATTTTTCCAAGTATCTTTTAGATTCAGTAAGGCAAACTCTTGTTCACTGTAAATCCAGAGTAATGTCAGGTTGCACAAGCAACACTGCAATCAGACTTCTTTGTTTTTAAACCCAGACTGGTTTTCTCTGTAGACACTGTTTTGGTCATGGCCAGTGAAGGTGGCATGGAAGGCTGGAGATATATCTGTTGAGGCTATTGCTCTTATACTCTCTCATTCCAACCATAGCAAGGGATAATACAGGAGAAAACATTTACCCTTTGACATTTCCTTTCCTATTTTTCCTTCTGCAAATCCTTCTTTGTCTCCTATTTTAAAAGTCTGCCTGCACAAAGACAAAGCTCATTTCCCATCGCTTGCTTCACTTCCTCCAAACATTAATAATACTAACAAGGGCACAGCAGTTTTACCATAACTTCAAGCCAGTGACAACTGTTATAGCCACGCTCTCAAGGCATTCACAGAAATACTTTTTTGTCCTCATTTCTCTAACACATCTAACAGGGAATATTGATTGGAGTTTGATTACACAAATATTCTGAACAGTGAAAAAAACCCAACATGATATGGCGTAAAAGTGCCTTCTAGCTGTAAATCAATCTTCTCCCCTGAATAGATCTGTCCAGTACAAGTTGAGTAGAAAAGACCCTAAAAAAAGGACAAGCATTTTTTTAAATACAACCACTTCAACCATTGCATAATCCCCTAATTTGCTGAATGGGGAGACATGCTTTATCACTGTTTGCTTGGTTGCTTTGATTTGTTTTTCCACACACAACACCAACATAATGAACGTAAGTTCACTTTCCTACTCTAAAATACACCTTTAAGTAGAGCACTGAGGCTTTACCAAAAGCTAAACCTCAATAAAAGAGCATAAGACTGACTCTGCCACCCTATCCCTTGGTAAAAACCTGCTGGGAACTTGTCCACCTTTGCATTTCAGACCAAGATAGCTGCTGTGCATTCATTGACCTCCTGGGGAAAAAAAAAACAAATCTAAAGCAAACCACCCATAATCAGCCCAGGCAAAAATCAGAGCCTTCCAGAGAAAATTAAGAGCAGATCTGATTTCTGACTGCTGTTGTAACTGGCGTCAAGACAGACTCACATGTTCCAGAGCATGTCGCTCCAACTGCGTCAGATGGTCAAACCGATGTAGCTTCTCCTTCCTCAAACTTGACCCATTTAAGCTCTTTGACCATCAAGTTATAAAAAACCAATTATGATTCCTATTATAAACAGATTTTTCATTTTCTAAAAGAGCTGTCAATAACACACACCATTGCTCAGGCAAAAATATGGTTTGTGTTTACATCCTTACTTACAGATGCAACGACCAAGTAAAGTAACCCTGCCCAGGATCATGATTGCTTTTTATAGTGTCATGAAGGAAAGTCCTAAAAAAATTATTGGCAGGGTCTGAGACAGGAAATGGAAACAATGTGGTAGGATGCCTTTTTTTTAATTGGAATTTAAGATTTTATTCCAAAAGGCATTCTCTGATTGCTGTGAGCTTCTCCCCAGCCTGAGAGACGTACCACTCCTCACCTCATCCACTTCTCATATAAAACACTCAAGAGGCCTACAAAGAAATTAATTAGGATGCTCCAGGTAGAAAAGCTGAAAACTTCACATTTCCTTTTGGCAAGGCCATGGCTCACTCTTATAACTGCAGCCAATGAACTATGGTGAAAGCTTTTCACCCAATAGCCCCTCCCTGTTTATAGCATTACATCCATCTTTTTCATAATGATTTTCCTCCTTGGCAGGCTCATCTGCTGCACTAGGCAGGAACCAGACAAAGGAGAGAGAGCAGGACCAGTCCATGGAGAAGCTGTGCTCTGGGTCCACTCCTGCACCACCCAGCACACTGTGGGAGTGGAGCAACAGCCAAATGGTCTCAGAGGTGCTTTAGCAGCTCTGCAAGCACTGAGAGATTTTCTGCATGGGCTTCCCCTTTGCCCTCAGTTCCTTCTGGGTTTGGGAGGAGAAAAGCAGATCAGGGGAGCTGGGAACAGGCTGCTGGAAGGAGACCTGAACAGATGTTTGGTACTGCCCTGAAGGAATGGGAGAAATAACTGGAAAGCCTGGTATGATTAATGTTCAGAGATAACCTGCAAGTCCTTTTTCAGTTAACTCCATGTTTCTTTCCCCCTACAGGAGATGAACTCAGATGGTTTTCTTGTCTCTGTTTAGAAATTGTTTTCTTTCTCCTTTTTCTCCACTAATTAGAAGAAAGACAAATTTGTCCACAAGTAATGGAAACTTGGGTTATTAGCTCTCATTAGTTACCATGGCACTACATTAAACAGGTTTCCAACAATTATTAGCTGCATTTCTAAGACATCAAAGCATCCTTACTGGAACTAAGATCCCATGAAACTGTCCACAGGTGAAAAGCAGACTTAGTCCTACATAAGAAGACATCTAAACAGAAAATAGGAACAGTAGCTGGTGAGAGAAGCAGAGGCCCTTCTAGATGAGTTCATCAAAGAAAGATCAGTATCTCTATTCCCAAATCTTGCTAACCCAGTATTCCCCCAGCCAGCATTGTCTCTCTGGATAACAGCTTTTTTTGGTGTCTTCCGCCCCACTTTGACTTTATAGAAAGAACCCTATCATGGCAATTGACAGCACAGGAAAACACATACAGACAGACAGAAGGACAGTGATAGGATGTGACAGATCAAAAATCAGTTTTATAATTTAAAAATGGTCCTGGCCTGACACAGCTTGGTGAAAACTGCTGTGAGGCAGAATGTTGCAAGCAATTGTCAGAGACTGTGATACACAGGATTTCCGTAGAGAAAGAAGGGCAAATGCTAAGACAGCTCTGAGACACAGCAAGCCCTGCCTGTGTCTTCCACAGATGCTCCTGCACAGCAGTGGGAGAAGGAAAATGCCAGTTTTTTACATTTAAAAGTCATGACTAACAGCAGCATCAACAGCACCTCACCAAAAAAACAATAAAAAAGGTATTTCTGCTTCTCATAGACCTTCCTACTAAGTGAGGAAAAAGTCAACAAGCTGAGTTAACCAGAGTGAGCTCTCCCTCTGACAGAGCAGGCTGCAACTCACTCATCTCAGAGGCTGCTTGGGCTCCTGTCCCAGGAGTGCTGCATGCTCTGTCCCAGCCTGGGGCTCACCATGCTTTGGGACAGCTGGGACACAGGGACTACAGTTCAGCTCCTGAATTCTGAGCCTGCAAAAGAGCAAGTCGAGACTAAATTATCATCTTTGGTCAAATGCAGCTGGAGGTAGATTGGGGTGGGGCTACCTTCTTATATAGTACAGTTTCAATAAAATCCAAGGAATACAAGGTGCTCCATGGAGTTACTGCTGTGCTTGCTGCTCTGCCACTGAGGAGGGGCACACAAGGGTGCAGGGAGGGGACTGTGGCCACAGCTTGCTTTGACATGATGTGGCATTGGGAAGATACACAGCTCAGCCAGGAGCATCCAGAGCACCACAATAAAGCAACAGCACAGCTACAGGCACATGAGGTCACCACTGGAAACAAATGCTGTGACAAGCTTCCTCTCCTTCTGTTTCTATTAAACCACTGAAGATTTTTCTCAACATTTGTTAAGTCCCATTTATAAATATACTGCTTAAAAAAAAAAAAAAGCCAAAAAGGAAGTCAGTAAAATTAATTGCTGTGTCAAAATCATGCTTCCTTTATTGGAAGGATAAACCCACGTGTGCATGCTCTGCCTGTAAGAGAGAGGTGAGGAAGAAGTACATCCTGTTTGGGGTTTTTTGTAGGCTGTTTTTTTTTAATGAAATGAAAAATTATCCCACATTGCACTGAAACATTGTGTCCAGATTCACATGGAAACCATAAAGCACAGCTGAAAAACACTGGAAGACTGGCCCTACCAAACAGTTATCAGCAACTTTTATAGTCTGTAGTGTGCTCTGGACTGCACATGTATCAGATACTAATTCAGCCTTGAGGAGACTGACTTGTACCCTGCCAATGCAAGCACAAGGAATGGTCAGGTCCTGCACTAAGGCACTGAGCTTGTTTTTCAGAACTGTTCTCCTTTTTTCACAGTCCCCTCTTTACACCACACAAGAAATAATTTAGTCTCTCCTTATCCATTGCTGCAGCAGTACTCTAAAACTTTCCTTCCTGAAATACTCTACTGTGAGGGTGCTGAGGCACTGGAACAGGTTGCCCAGAGAAGCTGTGGCTGCCCATCTCTGAAAGTGTTGGAGCCAGGCTGGATAGGGCTCTGCTCTAGTGGAAGGTGTTCCTGCCCATGGCAAGGGGTGTAGGAACGAGGTGACCTTTAAGGTCCCTTCCAACTGAAACCCCTCTGGGATTCTATGATGCTCTGTTGTACTTGCTATGTAATTTAAATGGTTGCAACTGTGGTTTTGTAGCTGTGGTAGCACACCACAATGCAGTGGGCAACAAAACAATTCCAGTATTTAGGAAGCAGAGTTTTACCTTTACGTTTAGAGTGAACTTTCACACAAACAAGCTGCCTTGGGATATTCAGCTTCTGATTAAGAGCAGAAAAGATATATTTTTATTTCAGCTTCTTGAATGGCAAGACTGCTCTTGCAACAAAGGAAGCAGCAAGGAGATGAAGATGAGGACTGTAGCAGAGAGGAAACCACCACCTCCCACCAGCACCAGGAGTATCCAGACCCAACCACGTGATGTTTTCAGCAGAGCCAGATCCTGCCACCTGCACCGAAGCTGGATGTGACAGTGGGCTTCCTTACAGAACTGACAGAGACCGAAAGGAAGTATCCTGCTCACTGTGAGCAGGAAGGTCCAGCCTGCAACCTCTTCAGAGGTCCACAACCCCTGCAGCTTTCCTAATGCATTCTCCCAAGGGACTAAGCTTCAGTCACATGAAAAACAGACCACTTTATCACATCCTATCAGCAGTAACACAAATTTAACCAAAAGCAAACCAGCCCCGACATGACCAGTCTTCCATGATGCTTCTCACGGAACAGCTAATAAGGTCATGAAAATAAATTCAGGGATGAATGTATCAAAATATATCATGGAAATTAGACTCACAGACTAATAAATTGAATTTTATGAGCACAATTTCCAATAACTTTCAAATCACTTCATATATATCATTTTCATTTTATATACCTTTTTCATTCAGAGTGCTTTAAATGTCAAATGTCAACCAATTCTTACACATTCACAGAGGCTGCTGCACACACAGCAATACTATTGGCTTCCCCCTGGGTGTGACCAACCTCCCTCCCTCCCCCTGATTAGAATCAGGACAATGACCAATCACTCACTCCACACACAGCAAACCCTCAGAACAGCGTGGAGAACTGCAGAAACTCTTCCCAGCATCTTCCTGGGCATGGCCAGCAAGCATGCCTGAGGCCCAGATGTCATGCAATTACCAAGTCCTAGCTATATTGTTAAATGCTTTAGGGGACCAGATATTTCAGAGACCTTAAATGGCACTTTTCCTTGTTTCAACACAGACTCAAAAAAGCAGCATCTAGCATTAATTTTCTGCCATCATTTGTGAAGATGTACAAGCCAGACACAAGCCATGGCACTGAAAGAATAATTAAGCCAGTTTATGATTTTATGAGGGAGGAGGAAGCATCTCATCTTCTGCTAATAACTACAAAAGAGCCCTTGGGCCAGGTCTCGGGTGTGTTTTGTTTCCTTGTGAAGACATTTGTGTGCAGCACTGTACAATCTCTGTCCACATGGTGGAGCAGCTCAGTAGCCTGAGCTGTGGATGCTACACCCCACGTTCAGAAAAAACTGAATTGTCCAACAACGCTCATTCAGCTTAGACTGCACAGAGCAGTTACCCATGTCTGCACCCCGGGGGATCCTGATTAATCTGCCTTTATTCAACAAAAATAGCATAGTCTTCCAAAAGGCTTGGGCTTTGAGTTTACTATTAGAGCAGTATTTAAATTATGTCTATAGTACTGCCACTGTGAGTAAACACAATCTTTTCTTGACACTGAGAAGCTTCCATTTCTGCCAATGGAAAACTTTTTGTACACCTGAAAAAAACAGGTAAGACCTCTCAAAGAGAATTAGAGAATAAAGGAAGAGAATAAAGTCCCAAAACCTGACAAAGCAAAAAGCGTCAACTGAGTCCAAAACAAGCAGAAGAAACCCCACATTTACACCTGAAACATCAGCCCTTAGCCAGTGTGAAGTGTACATCAGGAAATCTTCTTAGAACCTCATATTCAGAGTGTCTTTCACTTTAACATCACCAGATGTGATTCTGTATTACACAGACTGTCTCCATTCTTAGTGGATCTGCTGGTGTCAAGGATGAAAAGGATGCAATTGTTCAATGATGTGCCTAAGCTGATGATAGCATAAGAGAATCTCCTTGGAGAAAATTTTAAAAATCTCACCTTAATTCATTACTTGAGCACACAACTGGACATGTCCTTTCCAGTTTCAGCAACAATCCTTGAATTTCTGATTTAATTTTATTCTTATTGTAATACGCACAACTGAAAGGAAACACAATTTTATACTAGACAGTGTGTGAAGCACACTTCTGAGCACTAACCTGAGAAGCCATGACTCAATTTTTTTCATCCTTGTTTATACTGTTAGTGTAGCTTCTCTGGTATTTTGATCAATTTATACCAATTTACTAGTTTATAGATCCTATGCAGGTTTTTCTTTTGATTGCATTGCTGGCAAAACCTTTTCAAGCCTGCTCTCCTTATTTGTTTCATTAGGTTCTATAAATCATGAAAGGTTAGCACAGCAGGAGAAAATGTTCTTACAACCCTCAGCACCTGGACACTTCTCCTCCCAGACTTATGAATGGGAGTTGGAAAGTCTAGTTTCTCTCTGAAATGGTTTCAATTTTTAACAAATCACCTTCAGTTTTAAAGGTCAAAAAAACCGCAAACCTAATCATTGTATTAATATCCCCAAATAGTTTCATCTAATTAGGCTATTTGTAGTTCCCATTGTGACTAGATGTTGAATTGCTTAAATGTCCTCTAAAATTAGCTTAGTATCAGTCAGTATTGAATGAACCCAAGTATTTTAAGCAAGGGCTATCCACGTCAAGAGTATCTGTTGCAATCAGGTTAAAAAGTTCACTTTGAATTCACTGCTTTTCTGGTGAAAAAAACCTAGCACAAGCAGTGCCACATGGGATATGTATTCACTTTGTTGTTCACCTTATGCTCTTCTAATAGTTTTCAACGTTCTTTACCTTTTTTCTGGCCTAGAAGCATCCATGGTAGATCCCATTCCTATCATTCTACATTTATGTTCCCTGTAGTGACAAAAGCCCTACTATAAGTGTCCCAATTCCATGAACAAGCTTCCATTACCTACTTCAGTTAAGGAACATATTCAGAGACCAGTCTTCTGATAGAAGTGGACTCTTTAGTTAAGGGGCTCTGTCAGTAAACTTTACAATCACAGGTAGCCACAAGTTTCAAGTATAGCTCAGGGCCACATACACAAATATAGAGAAGAACTTGAATTGTAAGTGATCTGTTTATTTCCTGTTCTTAGAAGTCTCTACACACAAGACAAGAAATAAGCAGATTAATTTTTGAGTATTTCCTATCCTACAGAGAATCTGCAGCATTACCTGTTGTGAGCCATTTTTTAGAGGAACACTTACTATCTCTGTACCTATGCTAACCAAGCACTCTAAAAATTAATGTCCTTTCCCAAGCAAAGAAAACATTTATGTAGAGAAAAGTTTCTCTCTTTAAGACTGACACATTAAAATATATGTGCTTGAACCAACACAAGTACATCCCACCTTTGGAAGCAGCCATGAGTCACTAAGCACGGTTTGCATGGAGAACAGTGATCACAGATGCATAGAACTTGAACCAGTAATTTGTTGATTATTATTTCAAGTGTGGAAGAACTTATTTCAAAAGGTTCACTTCATAGACAGGCAGTAGTAAATAGTCACAGAAAATTAATTCTGTGTAGTACAACATCAGAGCTCACAGCTGTGGAAGCAATTCTGCTAAGTGAGTGAATTACTATTTACATGCTCTTTCAGAAATGCATGGACACCTGAAACAGAGGTATCATGGGCTTCTTAGTCCCTGCCCTTTCTGCCTGTAGTAGTGTATTGGTTGTTTCTTTTATTCTGATATTTTCCCTAAAGATTTCTCTAAAAACTGCCCTTGTTCATCATCTCCTTATAAAACCATATCTGTCATGCTGACTACAGCTCTGTCTCTAATCCCATTCAGCTGTAACCACTCAGAGTGCAAGCACTTTGAAGATTAAAAGAGAATTGCTTTTCTTCTCATTTCTTAACCACCAATACTCAGGGATGAGTTTTCATCCATTGGCAGGCTCTGAGCAAGAAGGCAAGAGCACGAATAACTAATGACAAATATGTCCATGAAGATCTCTCCTGCCTGTTTTGAAATGTCTTCCTTTGTTCACACAAGAGAGTTGATGAGCAAATAAATTAACAAGAAAGGGAATTCATAAAAGACAAGGACAACTCACAAGCACTGAATATAACAAAACTATTTTCTTTCAAAGTACAACGTTGACTTTCTTTAAACACTTTGCAGGATATTCAAAGACACAAGCAAACAGTGGGATAACTTAATACTTCCCCTCCTTTTCCCTCTACATTGTTTGTTATCTTTCCAATAGTTGAGTCATCCAAGTGGAATGACAGCGTGCACCTCAGCCCTGGCACTGTGCAATCTCACATCTTAGGGTATTAACAGATGGCTTTAGGAAGTCTAGCCATAGGAATGTGACTGATTGCTCTTCCTGTCACTAGGAAGCTGCTACCCTGCAGGGATTCAGCACAGCAGGACCGGTGGGTATCCCTGAGCCACCTCTGCTAAACCAGGCAAGCGGCTTCAGCCCAGCTTCCCAAAGGCTGGGCATGCAGCCACCAGACTTTGTGCTGAGACAGTAGAGAATGCCCTCTACACCATTCCAGCTGCTGCATCAGGCAGCAAGAAATAGTCAGAGAGAAAAAGGAGGCTACCCCTGTAATCACCACAACCTTCTGTAAGGCAACACGGCTGTGCTCTAGGAGGAAGAACAGCAATAGAACTGGACATCTGCTCAGGTTCCAGACATTTACACACACTGTATGTGAAAATGCACACTTTGTGAGGAATAAGATGAATTTAAAATCCCCACTGACTCTTAATAAGCAATTCACATGGATATCAAACCATCAAACCATCAAATAGGTATTGCATCTATTACTTGCAACAAACAAAAGGCTCAGACAGCAATTTTTTCCTGCTTCTCATGGAAATTGACTGTCTTCCAGCCTTGCTCATGCAGCCCTTGTGCAGGACCTGCCTTCCACTGTTAGATCAAACTTGCATTCCAAGTGCTTGGCCACTGGAACACAAACTGAATGTACTGGAGAAACCTTGCCTTGGCTGGTACCATGAAAAGGCATGGCACATGTGGGTGACCCCCTATGGTCACAACAGGCTATTTCTGCTCCTGTAACTTTATTGCACAGTCATTGAATATCTTGAATTGGATCCCAAAAGGATCATGGAGCCCAAGTTCTGGCCCTGAACAGGCCAAAATCACAGCGCATGTCTGTGAGTATTAACCCTGTGTAACTATGAACCCTGCTGGGATGACACATTGCCTGAAGCAGCCAGCATGATTGAGGTGACAGAGGTATGTTTCCAGCTAACAGTTTCCAGGCTCTCCCACTGCTGACTAATTCCAACAGGCACTGCTCTTCCTCTTCCCATCTGTGGAGCAGCTGAACTCCTCTTTCCCATAACCCACATCACAGACTCATCATCTGTACCACCACACCAGAGGAACATGGGCAGCCCCCTACGCACCTTCCACACAGCCAGCTCCCAGCACAGGATATCTTGGAAGGTCATGAGTGAGAGACAATGACAAGATGAAGAAAAGAATTTCAAAATAACTAAAACTGATAAAGTGAAGAGTCTTAATGTCTTCCTCCCTTGTACTTTATTGCTGCATCATAATCTTGCCAATAAACTGTAACTGAAAAGGGTAAGTCAGGAGCCCCCTAGGCTTTTTGTGGTTTTCTGCAGAAAAATGCTGTTGATACATTATTAATACTAGAAACTCTTTTCACAATCAACTTTCCCACGAGTCTCAAGCTGCCACCTCAAAGGTGCAAACTGCTCCTATGGCAATGTGGGGCTGTCTGAGGACAATGGCAAAGAGCAACCTCCAACAGGACCTGACTTTCAGCCTCCTGATAAGGATGTCCCTGCTAATCCAGGATCTGCAACAATGTCAGCCCAGTCTCCAGACCTGTCCCCTTCTAACAGAGTCTTTGCACTATGCACAGACAGAGCCATAAAACACTCCCCAGAGCACGTTACGACATTTCCCAACCCTCTCCTCTCGCTTGCCGTGCCCACACAAATACACACTGATTGAAAGGGACCCAGGAAATCTGGGGAATTTTCTCCCCCACCAAAGTTGATATAGCAATTTATGTCAAATTTTACATGCTTTTAGAGCACAACTTTTTAGAAGCAGCCTGAGAATGGTGAAATTTGGTTCATTGTGATATATCATTATGGGCTAGGGAAAATAAAAATGCAATATTGAGCTAGAATTTATGAGAGTGAGCAGAACCAAAGAAACCACTCCCCTGAGATCTGTTTGCTCAGGACAATTTTACCAGTATAAGATAGATGTGAATTTAAAATCATACAGCTACAGCTGCTTAATGCCTTAAAACTGATACATTAATTCAGACAATTATTTTGCCTTCCCTCAGATTTGCTGATATTGCTTTGGTAGGGGGCTACGTTGAGATAAACAAAACCCCCCTCTTTTGTGGGTTATATTTTTAATGATTTCCTATGGGTCAGCTCCAGTGCAGTAACTGAAAATGTAACTATCCATCAGCATCCAACATTTATAACAGAGGCTGAACACTGTTCCTGAAGCTCAAAGCAAGCATGTTGTAGTCTGTCTTTGTTATGTGCTGAGACAAAGTGTGGCAAGCTACCCCAGCTCAGAGGACTCACAGCAACACAGTAAGCTGTGCTAGCTCAAACATAAATTAATCACAACCACATCTGCAAAGACATTGCACTCACATACACTTCTGCATTTACACAACACACACTCTTGCATTCATAGTTTAAGACATACTGTAAAGCTTTCACATTTGTGAAAGGCACCACATTCATTTGTTGATGCACATGAGCCATATTTGTTGCACTGTTTTATTGTTACTTTTCGTTTTTTTAAAAGGGTGCAACCCTGAGGTTTTACCCTGAGCAAGATAATGTTTAAAAATGAGACAGACAGAACAGAGCCATTCTATCTTCTCTTGACTCATTATCTTTTACATCTATCAATGACATTTACTGTAACAACAGATGTGATAACACACAAAACCACCAAGTTACTTTGTAATGCAAATTTGTATTAATAGACTATGTCATGTAGTCGATCAAATACATACAAATTGGAAAAGAATCACATAAGTTAAAAAAAAAGGTACCTGATATAGGAATGCGACTTTCTTTAAAAGTTAAAATTAAAATATTCTTCATTTTTGCAGACAAAGATTATAATGACACTCAGCATGAAGAATCTGTGTATTTCAGCTTAATTTTTTTTTTCTGTTACAGAAAACTACAATATTTACCTTCATTGCCATTGTAACAAACTACGTATTTTCAAACAGTCTAAATCAAAATGATACGATGTAACATAAACAGCATTTTTTTTTTTTTATTCAAGACAGCCAAGCTGCCATTTGATCTCTGTGTTCACTTTCACTACTAAATTAAAGAGCTTGATCCTCACCCTACGCATGACAACCTGCAGGGCCCCCCTACCTGCAGCTCCTGAAGTCCTTGAACTCAGTGACGAGATCAGGCTTACAACGACAGAGACACTTTACTTTGACCTATGAACCCTTTGCACCCTGAAAAACTCGAGCAGGAAATATAAATATGGGAGACCGCACTGTAGCTAAATCCAGCACAGCATATATTTTATTTGCAGAGAGGTATCTTGCAACATGTGCTAAACTTCTTAGATGGAGTTCAATATGCAGAATAACATAGCAGGTGTCAATTTTTAAGAAAAACCAAAAAAACTCATTTTAGTCTTTTAAGAAATTGTACCAGTCCAAGAATCAGGAAATGAATGAAAGCAAGCCATTTGTTTACATATGAAATAAAATCCACAGTCTAAACACAATGAACAGACTTTGCATCCTCTATTCACTAGAAATCACTTGTGGTGCACGAGCTTCTTTCAAGAAAGGCTGTCCCGATTATCCTGTTAACTCTGTACTGACCTCAGTTACACTAATTTCTGTTTTCCTTTGCATTGCTGCATTTAACTAATGTTGCCAGCCACAATTTGAAGCCTTTTTGTTTGTTTGCCCGCTAAAATTGCGCACGTTAAGCATAAGCAAGCCTAATTTAATAACCTTACTTAGCAGAACCCACACGTTCAACAGTTTAAACTGGAGTTTTCTCAAGCCGGTTCCCAGCACGCCGTCCCAGGCTGCGAAGCACGGCCAGAGCAGCACTCCCAAAGCCGCCTTTCCCGGGCTGACCGCGGCGGGAAGGCACCGGCGTGTGCTCCCGGGGTCCCCCCGGGCCAGCCCGCGGCTCCGGCACAGCCCTCAGGGCGGGGGCTCCCCGAGGCACCCTAACTTTTCTGTGCCGGTCGCAGCC
>VZRH01006782.1:659355-722862 GCA_013397555.1 Urocynchramus pylzowi
GCGCCGCCGGGCACAAAGGGAAGCGCGTCCATCCCGGGCCGGCCCGCGCCCATCCCAGCACGCGGCTCCGGCTCGGCCCTCGGGCACCGCTGGGGCCGTCCCGGGCACCGCTGCTCCGCTGGGGAGATGCCCCGTGGAAAGCGCCGCTGCCCCGGCCGGTACCTCCTCAGCCGTGCCAGGGCTGCGCCCGCCTGGTCCGGCGGAAGAGCCAACGCTCCTGTGCAAAACATGACTCCTTCAAGCGAGGTGAAAATTTCCACTTCTATGCCAGCAAGCATGAAGAGAGCAAACACATTGATTTCCCCTCAAAATATTTCGTGCGAGAAATTTCAGCCAGCCCAGCTGTCATCGTTTTCCGCTGTCCAGGACTGTAAATTTCAGCGCTAAAAGCGCTTAATTGAAAAAGCCGCACCGTTCCCGGCGTAACTCGCTTGTGCAGGTGGCATTTTCCGCCTGGAAGCAGACTCTTAGCACAGAGGCTGGCAGGAGCGGGCTGACCAGCCAGCCCCGTGTCCCCCGGGACCAGCGCCGCCGCAGCCGCAGCCATCCCTGCTCCTCGGCTGCGCGCTGACAATTCAAAGCCAGCCGCGGCACAGCCCACGCGAATGCGATCCGCTACGGCTGTGCGGGTCCACCGCCTCCAGCACGGACCCAGCCAGGGCACGCGGGCTTCGCCGGTGTTTTCACGGACCCAGCCAGGGCACGCGGGCTTCGCCGGTGTTTTCACGGACATCATGGAGCGGATCCCACCTTCTCCTGGGGCACTGTGGCGGCGGGCGTGCCGTGGGAAGCCTGCCTGCAGGACAAGTCTTTTGGCAGAGAAGAGCCTGAAGGGAGAACAGCATGTGCATAGGCTGCAATTAATGGTTTTAGTTCTCCGAGTGCAGCTCAGGGTCAGCAAGTGAATAAAACACCTTTCTTTCTACGAGGCAGCTAAAGCATAAAGGCCTGTCTGACAAACAGGTGGTTTATGCAGTTAGCTGCACTCAGGTGTTCATGTTCAAAATTCTGCCTAATCTTTGTTGTAGAGAACCAAAGGAAAACGTTGTGTGGAGTTTTCAATATATCTAAATATCCTTTAAGACAAAAACATGACATTTGTTATGTCCATCATATATTTCAAAACATAGGTTTTTATGTTTATATACTTCACTTAGTGTGCAAAGTTAAAAAAAATAAATGTGTGATTGTTTCTTTCTTCTTATTCCTTCCTTCTAGCATGATGGACCTGATTTTACAAAACATTTTCATTTTGCATCTATAAAGTGCAAATGTTTACTGAGCAGATGGACTACCAAGAAATAATATTTCAATTGCAGGGCTAAAAGAAGGTTAAACATAGATGAAAACTGGTTTGAAAAAAAGCAATGCAAAAATCTTTGCAATTCTGCCTACATGATTTGTGCCTACTTTGTGTGCACAGAGTGTTTTCCTTGGCTTTTTGGAAATAAGTTGGACCTTAAGATTTTTTTTCCTGTTACATTTCCTGGAATTAAATCCTAAACTTTCATTCCAACTTCCTTCAATTAAACGACCAGCTTTTACTCTTCCACTACTCCCAAATGTTTTTTTTTTGCCAACTATTCAACTGCATGTTTACATTAAAAATGCTTTCCTGTTCAGAGTGTAAAGCTATTTTTTGTGATAGGCAGTATCAATACTACAGTTAAGATCAGCCTGAGTGCTTTGATTAGTCATTCCAATTGTCTAATAATGCCTTTGCTATTAGTGCAGTTATTGCTAAAACCTAGGGAAGCGTGTTGGTCATTTCACAGTTAGTTACTGTACTTTACTGTGCCTGGAACAGTAGCTGATCAGAGTTTTCAAAACAGAGCTCAGTCGTTGTTTCTGATTAGATTCTTTGCTTGGCTTAGGAGGATGTTTTGGCCCTGGCTCCTGCAGCCTTCGGGGAACAGCAGCAGCTTTTGGAAGGACTTCACCATCAGGCTCACAGCCAAGCCCCCACGGGTGTTGGCCAGCCCGGAGCGTGCCCGCACACACCTGTACCACTGAGCCATGGCACCTCCGGCTTTACAAGGGCCGACAGCCGCAGCACAGCGGGAACAAATCCAAGGTGCAAAGCAGAAAAAAACATTAGCCCGAAATTCACCAGGCGAAGGTCCCTGCCACCACATCCTGCTTTTGAAAAGACCTGAAATCCTCACGGAGATACCTCTTTAATAACAACATTATCTTAAAATTACGTAATGCCTTATCAAGCCAGCACATCTTATGCACAAGAGATAACAATGACTTAACAACAACTCTGGAAATTTCATTAGAAAAGAGCTGGAGCTCCCGGAGCACCAACCCCCATCGCCGTGCACAGGGACCAAGGGAGGAAATGCGGATGCTCGGGAGCAGCCGGCGCAGCTCCCACCTGGCGCTGCTGGGCAGACTACTCTCTTCCTTCCTGGAGACCCCAGCTCATAGGTGTGCTCTTTCGCAGGGGAGAGAACAAAAGAGAACCTCGGTGTGCACGACCTTGGTTTAAATGGCAGCAAGGATGAGCTTGGTGTTTTGCTCCCCTGGATCTTTAGCCCTTGAAAAGCCCTCCCTTGCAAAACGGGCTTGCTAGCATCACGTTGTGTAGCAAAGGTGCCGTTGTATTTGCCACCTGGTAGGAATATTTGCGGGTGTATTACAAAGTGTACCTCAAGGATAAAGGCTCCAGAAGAGAAATAAATGTGTAACGTGCATTTTCTGGCCTTCTCATTGTCCTTCAGAAGTTTCTTGCCTCATCTTCCAAACCCCAAAGTTCTTTAGAAACTGTAGTCAGTTACTACGCTTTCATTATTCATGTAAAATATCATCACTGGGGTTTGAGATTGGTTTCTAGAGTTTAAGTGGTTTTTTTTTTATTTTGGCTCCTCTCCTTTTGCTGCCTTGCTCTGGGTACTGAGCACCATGAGACCAGTGGTCCATTTTCCAGTGGCTTTTCTGTGATCCATCACCTTGTCTGAGAGTCTGGTACAAAATTGCTTCTAATTACTTGACATTTATTCTTCAAACCTTAACTAATGCACTAATCATATAGTGATAAATGAGATTTTAAAATTAATCACTGACATTTTTAAAGATTTATACACAACTGTAAAAACAGGTTCCCAGCTAGTAAATATAATGTTGTGTGAAGGAAAAAATCCCAACCCACCATAAATTAAAGCTGTCCTGTATTAATGGGAAGCAGTAGAAGTGAAGACATGGTGAGATGTTACCTGGTGAATAGGGGTAGCATCTTATCACAGTTAGTGTCTTCCTGCTACAGATTCCCTTGACAGGAGGGAAACAGCATTTGTAGAAGCCTTGTTATGTGCAGAATTTAATTTAGCTTTTAATGTGTAATTGCTGGAAGTTTGTGGGGCAGGCAGGGAAGTGGCCAAGGGCTGCCTTACCAAGCAGATTTGGAGTTCACAGTATATGCGATGGAACATTTACTCCTTGGAAAACAGCAAGACAGATTTCTACCTCTTGTTCAGTAAGAGAAATTCAATTACTTTAGCTCATTTAAAAGTCATCCATAAAAAGTTTGAAGGCTGACCAGCCAGCTTGCTAGTTATAATTAATATTTATATAGATGACAGCTATTTGAATATAACATCAAACCTATTACCAAACCCAGAACAGCCATTGCACATTGCCAGCATTTTGGATAATCTTTCTCCCTTTGATGACAGAACTGCCATTTGAGCCTGTCTTTTGGATGCTGCTGCTGTTCATTATTAATGGCAAAATCATTTAAGCCCAATATTACCCAACACTGTGCAGGCATAGAGGGAAAGAGAATCCTGCATCAACTGCAGCAGCTATGAACAACCTTTGCAAATCAGACATAATCAGTGTTTTACTAGGATCTATGCTACTCTGTAGATTTTTGAGGTAATTCTCTTTCTTTTATCATCAGTGTACAGAGTAGCAAAATAACAGTTATTAGGAAGAACTTGCATCTTGAATTTTCTGATCACTGCTGAAGAAAGGGAGATATGTATAACATCCACCACAGCTCCTGTTTTAAATCACAAAATCACAGCTACCACGTTGGAAACTCACATTTGGCATCCTATCCTGACCCACAGGACTTGCACTATGTCCCCACAACAACTTAGAGCACTTTGGTACACAGTGCGTGGTGCACATCAGTGAAATGATAAATGGGCTTAACACACCTGCTTTTGGCTCTCTGGGTCATGAAAAAATGTTTGACAGAAACAGGTGCCAATGACAACCTTTAGAGCTGGATTTTTTTTCTGGTTACAGTAGAAGTGAATGCCATAAGATCTAATGGGAAAAGCACACAAGCACAGTCTTCATTTTAAAACTAAATTAATGCTGTTTACTTGAAATCTAAAGAATGTGCTGTATTTAGACTGATGTTAGGAGAAATTATGCCATTTTTGAATGGAAGTGCATCAAAGGAAAAAAGCTCCCTCTTGCCTGTGTTTCCTGAACAAAGTCCTTCATGAAAGAATTCTTAAGGAATTTTGCATCATGACTGTGCTTAATTGGATTTCCAAGATGTGCATAAATGGGTGAGAATTACATCATAAACAGGTACTGTGCATAGGATATAGCTGATGCTACCTGTTGTAGCAGGTAGCAAAATCATATGATCTTAAACTTTGATGCTGACATGCACAGCATTTCTCTTGAAGCAGGTTCCAAGTGATGTTTAGGTCTAACAGTATCAAAACTATTTATAATTGCAAAAGGGTTGGGTTTTTTTTTTCATTTGCAGCTGCTCTGAATGCACTTTAACACCAGATTTTTTTATGAGCTTTCTTATTGCTTATGTGCACACTTACTGGCATATTCCATAAGCATGGACTTCTAATGTGAAATCAGCTAGTAACAAAATTATTAAAATGCTAGGAAATCTCAAACTTGCTTGCACTTTTGCTCAGATATAAGAGCTACTACATACTCTACATTACATTTTATAAGAATCCTGTGTAAGAAACACAATATGGTTTTGATTTCTTGTTTTATTAAGTGAAATGAACAGGCTAATTAAAGAAATTCCAGGAAGTTTCTGCTTTCTGTCTCCTATGGACAAGCCTCAAGTGTCAAAGGAGATAAAACTGATAGCTATAAAACATCCAAGTGTGTTTATACTGGCTATAAAATGCAGCTTATACCTTCTATTTAACTTGCATAATTTTTTGGTTTTATACCATTGCTTAGAAATTCATATTAAGCATTATTTGAAGTAGTGCTTGTGTATATTTGGAAAAAACCCCATGGTAATTGCAAGTTAAAAAACAGAAGGCAAGCCACTGGCAAAGCAGTCTTAGGAATAAACTGTTATGACTATAATTTCATCCATAAACACTAAAAACTAAGAACAAGCTAGCCATCAAAAAATATAAAACTCTGTGAGATACTTCTAGTCCCATCTTTCAAAATGTCTTTAACCCTGAGTGATGATCTCCTACTTGAAGCCATAAGCTGTGCCACAGAACTGGCAGCAGCTCTGCATGCAATCAGTTGAGCCTTCTAGAACTACTGGACCCACTTGTAGATCCCCTGGATGGATCTGAGGAATTTTTAAAGAAATTGAACCTTCTCATAATAATTCAACAATTCTGAAGTGCTGTATAGAACCAAGACACTCTTGGTACAATTATTTGATTTTCTAGTATCAGTCCCTCAAATTTCTACATTCCTAGAGAAGCCAATGTATGTGCTATTGAAGCCAGTCAAAACAATGTTTTTAATGAGGGTATTAGCTATCCCATGCAACTTGCTTCTCAGACAGGGTTGCACCTTCTAGAATATTTCGTGTTCTTTGAGATAATGTCCATGATTCAGATTACATGAAATATTTAGAGGTATTTTAAGGCTCAGTAATGCACTTCACATGAACAAGGGTGTTTGGGCCCTGGTAAGGCAAACTGTATCAGATTTAAGTTGAATTTTATGTAATAGTTTAGAAAAATAAATAAGAAATTAAGTCTAAAAACAGTGAGAATTTTCTGCTGTATAGACAGATGCAACCACCTTATCAAGGGCCTTTGTAGAATGAAATTTAATGACTTGAAGATACTTCTAAGTCCAAGCCTCAAAATGTTGAGATAGCAGAAGCATAAGATAACTAATCAGAAGTTCAAAAAAATCTCTGATACATGTCTTTACTTACACCAGGAAGACTTCTGAAGGAGAACAGAAGACCTTCCAAAGGGAGCAGGCAAGCACATGCACTACTGGTACCTTCCTGCTTTACTGCACAGCTAACCCTGTGAGCAGCCAGGTAATGGCAGCAGGGCACAAAAGGCAAGAGAGAATAATGTTGGAAATATCTTTCAAGAACATCATTAGCTCCTCAGCATCACAGAGAGATGACATTAACCAAAGCAACTTCAAAGAGCTGAAGGAGATTTAAGTTTTTCTTCTTAATGATTCTAAAGTGTTATTGAAGGGATCAATAGCTCTTCCTGTTAAACAGGCTGTTCAAATCAAGTATTCCTGGAGAGGAGATAAACCATTCCTGGAAGTAATAGCGGGATTTAATTAGGATTTGAAGTTTCTCACTATTCATTAATTTATCTGCCAGTATCACAATACTTTTAGTGAACTGTAAGTTTACAACAGTAAGATTCCTTATGAAAGGAGAGAATTACCTGATTCCTTCCGAGCCCTTAATTGTGCCAAAATACATTATTTACTATGGCACCCACACAGAGAGAAACTCTCTTTTCTGTACCTGATGTCACTGTTTTTTTCTGGGGGAGGAGGAAAGAAGGAAGACAGAAAAAACCCCCACATTATTTCCCCTTTCTTTAATAATAAAATAATTACATCCCATGGTGGTGCACATTTTGCTTATTGTAAACCAAGACACGTGGATAGCTCCTTAGCAAATCAAAACTAAATTAGACTGTTACTAAGACTTGGCAACTTTTCAGCTGTGCAAGCAGAAGTTTTATTTTAAACAAAATCAGAGATAACTGATCTTGAAACCTGACTTGCACATCACCACACCAAGCTCAGATCTGGAATTCAACCTCATGTATTCAATTGTAAAATCATGCAATCCTCAATCAAGGACATATAGAGGAAATGAATTCCTGATTGAGTCCTTCCCACACTCGGTTTCTAGTGGTTGTCACCACAGATATGATACCAATGCTTTCAATGCAAACACAATGACTTCAGAATTGTGAGTTTATCTGCACCACCGACTCACTGATAAGGAAAACACTTTCCAAAGAGGTTTGGGTTTGTTTTTTCCTTTTTTCTTAAAGGCCAATAAGTCAAGAAAATACATTTTGAAAAGCCACAACCAAGCAAAGCCTTTTGGCAAACCCTGTGCAGTATTGCAGGAGTAGAGGGACCCAGGCCCTCACCATTTCTGTGGGCATTGCAGCAATGTTTCAGCTGCCACTTTGCTGCTTGTTGTCCGACAACAGCTTCTTGGGCCCCCCACGGGAAAATTGCTCTCCTTTCTGCTCCCACATGGATGCATTTTCATGACAAACATGTCTTAAACTGTTCAAGGGTAGCAAGGGCTGAAAAAATGCAATTAGCTTATTGTCTGAGTGCTCAAATCAAAAGCAATAATCCAGGTTATAATGTTATACAATATTAAAATAATTTCCTCCTTACAGCATATAACCATTAGCCATATAAAGACAAAAACCCCCACTAAAAACCTGGAAATAACATTGCCTGCATTCTGCTCAGTTCTTTGAAGGAATAAAAAACATTGTGTAGGCACTACATTCTATTTCACTTGTTTTTGTATGGAGATAAACAGCTTCAAAAAACAGATGCAAAGTTCAGGTGGATCATTACTGAACAGTTGTTTTCCCTATTTTTTCTCCTTTGTTTCAAGGTTTGATGGCAGGGCTGCTTGCTCTTTACTGTGTGCACAGCAGAATGCCTTCCTTCTGATTGTGGAGAATCATAACCTCCTTAAAGCATCCTGTTGCTCTGAAAACTTGAGAGTGAAGGGCAGATGCAGCTGCAACAGCTGCAAGACTGCAGTTGTTTCTCAGAGAAAGCCACTATTCTAGCTTTAAGAAATTGTCCCAGATCTAGGGATTTCCTCATCTATTTTTAGCAAGCACAAACAAGACAGATTTGTTGGTGTTTTTCAGACTGCATTTGCCAGTCTCCCCAAACTCTTCTTGTTCTGCCTACTTAAATGTGCTGCCATGACAATTTACTCCCACTAAACCAGCGCTGCTCCAGTCCTGCTTCTGCTCCCCCCTCTTTCTCTGCAGCTGCGCTGGCTGTTGGCCAATGCCAGTGTCTAGGAAAATAACCAGCAGCACTCCAGAGGGACAGACGAGTGCACGAGTGCTGCATCCCAGAAACAGCAGGGACCACAGAGCAGCCCAAACTCTCAGATGACCCTTTTAATGACCTGTGCTCTGAGTGCCCTTGTTAACCAGATGCTTTAGTCTGCTGCAGTTTACTTCAAGTACCATACAAAGCAAGAGCCAAGGTTAAGGATTTCTTTACCCATCCACAAACTCCTTCCCAGCCTACCAAACCAATGTCATGCCATCTTCAGAGACTTCCACAGTGACGTCAGTGGGACAGATTAGATTTCTGCACCAGCCTGCAGAACACATCTCAGAGACCCTCGGTCTGACTACAGCCCTGGCAACTGCTGCTGCCAGCATCGTGCAATGGAGTATGGCAGCATGGACCAGCAGATGCAGCAATTCCAACAGTGCATGGAGAAAGCAGATCCATAAACAACAACACAACCCCTGCCACAATGAAGTGCAAACCCAGGAAAAGATGAAACACTGCAGAGCTCTCTTCAGTTGGCTCCAGGTATAAAGCCAGACTATCTCCATCAGTGAGCTCGTATCACATGCAGGGCTCCTATGCCCCATTTACATTTATGAATATATTTAAATGAACCATAAGGGTTTATTTTTATTATTTATTCTTGCTGTACAAATAAAGTCTGTAATTCAACTCTAAAAGCCAGTTTTATGGTAGTTACCTTTTCAGGAGTCTATTCTAGAAGCCAAATTTTAGTTTTGTCAATTTTTTTTAGAGTTTATATTCTACTCTGAGGAGTCAAGGAGGCAAACTATGTCATGGAGAATCTTCTACCATTCCCTGGTCGTTCATAACAAGAGCAGAAGGGATGGCTTCCCCTGAGCTCCTTGGAGAATGCCAACCCAGAGGGAAAAGCCTCCTATGAGGAGAGACAGATGAGCAGTCTGAAAGCAGAGGTGGCTTTCAGCTCTTTTCATACAGTGATGGCCAAATTGTATTTTAGTATCAAGTAACAGTAAGGTGTGGCTACCAACGAGGTATGAAATTTTATCCAACCCTTGGCAGGGGAAACCTCCCTTACCCACCTGAGGCCAGCTGCAGAGGCAGAAAGAGAGCTCCCAAGCAGCTGGGCAGCATGGTGTTCCTGCCTCGAACAGGGACTTTCCCCTCAAACTCTTTATCTTCTTCTCTCAAAGCCTTAATGTGCTGTAAAGCGTAGAATACCAGGAAAAAAAATATGAAAACTTGGTGTCAATATAAAAAAAGCACTTGCTAAAAATATCCAGTAGTTACCACTAGATGGCATTTTGTTCCTGAGAAACTAGAAACACACAGCTTTGGGATTGTTACACACAGCAGGAAACAGTACAAAATGAAATTACTCACTTCATTCGGTTAATAATCTATTATCCATTGTCTTGTATAAGCAAAACATTACTAACAGAAGACATTTCATTTGCAGATTGATAAATCCTGTTTATTTAACTATAGCTTGTGATTCTTCAACCCTCCACTCAGTAGGTAGGGGTTTGAGCTGTTGTCAGCACTTACCAAAAATCTCTTCCACACTTTAAATGAAAGACAAATGTAGCTCAAGCCACAGACTTCGAGCATGCCATGGAAATCTGCCAGAAATGCCTTGCTCCAGTAACTATATACAGTATTTCCTGTGTTATTTTTGGATAAACCCTTAAAACAGATTGCAGTAGAAAAAAGAGTTTCCATTCAGGAAGAGAGCTGAAATAATAATTTAATAACATTCACTTATTAATATTATATTTTTCTGTGTTTCATTTTAGTTTCAGCTTGTACAAGCTGTGATGATTTACATTTTTAATCTCTGCAGGGTCCAATGTATCGTACTCAGAGGTGCAATGAAGCTCTGCTGGGTACAGCCCGGGGTGACATGTAGGTGGCATTGTTTAACACGACATTGTTTGGCACTTGTAAACCTCTGTGGCAGATTGAACCAAGCAGGAGTATTTCCCTTACTCTGCAGAAGGAGTAAGGAGACTGTACATGATGCACAGCAAGTCTGTGCACTGCTCAAATTTTCTTTTACTAAATCATGCTTACTGACAGAAGCATTGATGGTCATTAGCAGTGGCTAAATCAGATCCTGCTCTCGTACTTGCTTAGAAAAGACTCATTATAGAAGGAACCATACTTCACTAAGATAAAATTAATCCTCACCTCTTCATAAAACTGGCACTAGCTTCTTTGAAGTTGGTAATGTAGAAAAGCTGCTTTAAGTCAATTATTTTATGAAATTGTGTGTTGCAACACTTTAAACAGCTTTATATAGCCTTAGTGATTATATACCTGCACTTTTAGTTTAAATTTAGCTCAGTACTATTCTCCAGCAACATCAACTGGACTAGAATACATCAGTAGACAGGTGAAACTTGAAGTTTTCAATCTGTGAAAGTTTGTCTCCAATCTCAAGACCTGTGGGATTTATGCACCCTCTAAAACATGTCTGAGTGCCTGGCACATTATAAAGTGCACTTCCATGAAGGAGGGGCATGTGCCCTTATCCAATATGTGAAAACAACAACGAAACCTAAACTAGGCATGAAATTACAAGAGTGGGTAAAGATCGTGAATTTCTTTCTTGAAACGAAAGAACTTTGCCAGACTTTTGTAACAAGGAAATTTACAGAATTTATATAACAAACTGGTACTTACAATGTAAGCATCCCAGTCAGTATAATGTGTTTCCAACCCAAGAAGCCAGTGTTGTGCCATACGTGACAAATACAACCCTGCTGTCAACTCAGAAACAGCATTCCGGTTATACGGTGACTGGGAACAGAGCTCAAGGCTCTGTGGCCAGCAACCTTCCCACACAGCACTCAAGAGAGTGCTGTATAATTTAGGAAAGAGTAAATTCCTATTAGAATCAGGACTCTAAAAAGTTTGGGTAAATAGTTAGATACAGGATAAAGAAATATTTTGCATATTCACAAATGTATTCAAGTCATAAATTGTAAACTTAATAGCTTAAGAGTCATTAAATAGTCGTCAAAATGAGCAAGTGCTCAAAATGTCATCCAGTGAAATAGACAGCATCTCCTCAGTATTTACAAGGATTATGTATTTTTTCAGCAGAAATCATTAGCCTTCTACAGCCATTCTGCTGAAAGAAAGGACAGAAAGCAAGAAGACTGAAATATTAGCCTTTTGCTTGTTTTCTAATCATAGCCAGACTGACTATAAAGTCTCTTGGCATTTTACAGACAGCCAGAATGACTATACTATACATTAAATCACCTTTAAGAGTATCTTTCTCAACACAGCATTACGAATAACAGGATGTTTATACTACTTACCTCAAGTGAGATCAAAATATTTCTAACATCCCTGTAAACATTTGGAAGAAACAGATCTTCACAGAACGCATCTTTGTGTCGGAGGAAAGGGCTGCTATAATTGAGCAGTGAAATGCAGCACCTTCTTGGTGCAGACGTTTCCCCCCTCTGTTTCATTTTCTCAATTTATTCAGGGCAGTTTATTTTGTTTGCTGCTAAGGCAGAGGGCTCGGTCTCTCCTTGCTCATCTCCTTTTTCTCCTGATTAGAATCCCAGACGTAGAACAAATATATTTTCCTTTTAAACATAAGCAAATTAGTAGGCTTTTTCAAATCATTCAGTTAATAAAATGCAGCAGCCCAGTTGTTTCTCAAAGGCAGTATTTTTGCCTCCTGTAATGAGGCAAACAGAACAAGTGATTCAGCTAAAGGGAGGGAAATACTGGAAATTCGTGGACCGTGCCAGTACTAGCTTGCAGCAAAACCAGAGCAGGAACATTTTAGGCAGTAGGAAAAAAACAGACTTTAACTTTCATCTTTCAGGTAGCTAAACACAGCCATCAGACCAGCTTTCAGCACATTCCATCCACCTGGGCACAGATGGTGTGAAATGGAGCTGTAATAGCTCATGCTTGTACTTTGATGTATTGAGATAGCCACAGGCAAGAGTGAGGCGAGGAAAACATGGCTACCTGCAATCCTGTTTCTCTGAAAGCTCTCCCTGGCAGTGCCCTCATTCCTGAAGCTCATCTCAGCCCGGCACTGACAGTCCTCCCTAAGCCAGAGTACCCTCCTTTAAGCTCCTGAATTGCAAGCTGAGCATCACCAGGCCCTGCTGCCCAAGGTGGTTACAAGTGCTGCCCACTCTCTGTCCTGCTGTTGGTACTAAAACCCAAGAAGAGTGCCTAGAAGCATGACTCCTTTTCTTTGCTTCAAGCTCATCTGTACCTTCTATGCTTGTTATCGTTTTTAGCCAGTCTATGCAGCTTAAGCTACCATCTATTTATCTATGGACTAAAAATTATAATTTTCCTTGCATAATGATTTTACAACACTTTTCTGATTAACGATTCATCCCCAGTTAAATTAAGTTACAGGTAGTTTATTTAAAAACCTAAGAACCTCCTCTCCTATGCCTCTTCTTCCCCCAAGAAATGAATAGGATAAAGTGCTTATAACAATACACATCATTATAGAAAATGGTAATAGCAGAGGGATAAAGATTTTGAGCAAGGGTTAAAATATAGTAGTTGTAATTACTGTACTGTAATTACAATTTCTGTAGAAACTGTATCAAGATTATGTATCTTCTTGTTCAACTGACAGCCCTGTGATTAGATGATAACTCACCCCACACCTAGGAAGTTAAAAACTCTTATTTGGAGAGGGTTGCAGTTTGCAGAGTTATGAAGCCCTCAGCATACAACATGCACTCATTAGTTGTGCACAGCATCTGTAATGAAATCTTTTGAACACTCCAAAGTCCTTCCATACCTATATAAATATATGTTATAATATATCTTAGCTAGGAAGATGTAAATATCAAGATAACATAAACTTCTCATATCTATTTTAGCTGAAGACAAAATACAAAGTGTGCAGAAATTCCTTTTTTGACTTCTAGAAATGGAAGTTCGCTACAGAGGGTTAATACAACCAAGGAGGAAGCAATATGAAAAAAGAAAGAATTCCACATTGAATATTATAACCACTTTCTGGGGCTCATCACACAATGAAAAATATTTTGAACAGGAAGAAAGTAACGAAAAAGAAAGGTCATGATCCTACATTCCATAAAGGAAGAAAAAAAATAAAAGAAGGGAGAAAAAAAAAAGTCACATTAAACCCTAAAATTAAAAGGAATGCTACCACTGAAGAATATGAAACTTGGAAAATTTCATGATAAAATAGTCCAAACCAACCCTACACAGCATTACACAACTTGGGTTAAATAAATAATATCTGTGTTACTTTTGACACGATGGTTAAAAACAAATGAAAAGACTACTGCAAACCAATCTTACACTGACTGTTCTGCAGTGCAAATGAGCACAGCTCCAATTATGTCTCTACTGAGGGAAGCAACAGGCAGCATATAAATGCAAACTGCCTTCATTAGACACATTGTCATGAGTATATTAATCATGTCAAGAAGCATTGCTCAAGTTTCCTTCAGTGCAATTTAACATACCTTACTTTATTAGGATGCACTTAATTTCACTATGCTTTCTCCTCATTATCATTTATGATGACCAATTAAAATGTTTGTGTCTGTTTCTAAGCAAATTACTCCTGTAATTCAGGTAGCTGAAATCACTGTTCATCCCACACTTCTGTCATCTCCTTCTCTCAGTGCAGTATCTTCCTTTTAGAGGCCCAGCTACTCTTACCACTGCAAACAGAAAAAACCCCTTACTTGAAGTGAATAATTAAGATATAAACCTGAGTATTTTTACAGCACAGACTTTAAGAAGTGGGCTGTTTCTCTAGCCCTCACACCCCTTGCCCAGAGTACCGTTATACAGCCATATATAACTCCAAGTTCCCTTGGAGTCACCAGCACAACTCATAATCAGAAAAAGAACATAACAATGCAAGGGAGGCCTCACACTTTTTTCTCAAATTGGGTTAAAAGTTGTGTGCAGCTTCACTTCGTTTGGTCCATACATGGAACAAATGCAGACACACAGCAACTTTACCCTTTTGTTTCCTCCAAAGCCTCCGTACTGGGGCTCTGGCACAAGCTTTTCGAACAACAGAATGCGCCACTCCACGCATGTTTCCAACATCCATAAATAAGCCCAAACCAATTTTACTAAACATCAGGTGTGAGGGCATGGCTTTTTCTGAACCCTTGACAACACAACTGTGAGCCATTCATTTGATTACAGCTGTTATTTCTGGCTTCATGTATATTGAAATAAGATTAAAATAACTGGAAGTTAAGTGGAAATTCTGATTACACACAGTGCTTTTGCTGTGGAACTCAGGGCAACCAGGAACGGCTGAGCAACATCTGGGATCACCAAGCTATGTTTATGAACTCATTTATCTGTGGATTACCTTGGGCTCCTGGAACTAATGATACAATGCTTGTTCCTCAGCAGCTGCTGGAGCTCAGCTGCAGAGCAATGGTATTTACCTTATTTTCTCAAGAAACATAAGTGTTCTCGCTTATATAATATTGCTTTGACATTACAGTAATGACTTCCAGAAAAATGCTGATAATTGCAAGGATGAAGAAAGAAGTCTGAAGACAGTGCAGCCTTTTAGAACAATTATAATTTCATTAAAATAGGAACATAACTTAAAGATAGATTTTATTCTCTTTGATGATTTACTCATGCAAACTGCACATAAAAGAAAACAGTACAGTTTGTGAAACATGTCAAATGTAAAGACCCAAAATGCTAAGTACAGAAGTAGTGTGACAACGTCTCAAAACGGAATCCATGGTAGTACGAGTAATACCTTTTCTCTATTTGCTGAACACAGATTTTAATGGTTCTTTTTCCAGCCCCACTGTTAAATTCATTAACTGTTTACACATCTCCTATACACTTATGTAGACTTATTTTACAAGCGCAACAGTTTTGTTATAAAAAAACTCCACTTATATGATTTAAAAGCCTTTGTGTTTAGGAGGGCAAATTATAGTATGATCAATGAGGCTGCATCTAGTCCACCAAAACTACAATGAAAAGTGACTGTAGAGCTTTCTTGCAGAATTCACATTTTGTGCCTTTGCAATTCATTTCTTTCTCGCAAGAGGTCCATTGTATTTAACCATCCTGGAAACGTTCAGTAACTGTTACAGCTTTTTATCTTGAAATTGGGAAAGTAAGACTTTTAAACACATGAGGTTATCAACACAACTTTCTTAGTTTTAAAATACAAAATATTTAAATTCCCTAATATTTTCATGCTTAAAGCCCTGCAATGATACATATATGACTTAGATACTTCTTTGTCCAGTTTTCATTACAGTATGGTTGTATATATATTGCAGAAATTATATTTTCCTGTGAATCAATTACATTTTTAGATTTAAAACTGAACCAAATAGAAATCTGATGGCACTGACACTTAAAAAACGCATGGTATAGTGTGGAGAAGGAAGAGCAAATAAACTACACAACCCATGATAAATGCATTAAATCTTTGTTATATACATAATGGAATCCTGCTTTACTGCCAGTTGCTACTATGTATCTGGTTTTGCTATTATACAAAGTTTTCCGACCTGAAAGCACACATCTACTTTTTTTAAAACAACTTAATCTATTGTAAAATATTGTACTGTATTTTGAACATGAGTACAGAATCAAAATAGATAATGGCACATTTAAAAAACTCAATATCCTACAGATGATTGGATAATGAGAAAAAGTGTACCTACAATCATCTCATCAGAAACAAACTACATCATGGAATGTTAGTTATCCAAGTTCGCACAGTAAATAACATTTTAAAACTGCAATCACCTATCAGCCAGCATCACATTGAAGGCATCTTTAAACATTCAAGCAAAAGACTGCTGGCATTAACTACTGAACCATTCTCACACACACACCACACACACCACATTATAATTACATTGTTTCCAAGATACGGTAGATACTGATTTTTTTTTTCCACAAGAAAGGTATCAAAATTTTTGCTACTAAAAGATGACAGTGCTTACACAAGAATTAAGTACAAGTTAGCTTGCAAATACAAGACAATGACAAAAAAAAGTCGAGTTGTCTGAAGAAGGATTTTAGGCTTTTCTGGCATCCAAAACCATGAGTAAACTCCTTAGTCTGCGACTCAAAAATCCACAAAATATCAACCTACTTTGGAATAACAAGTATTCCATATTTGATAACCCTGTATTTTACAATATGCTTACTGGTTTCAGCCTTGCAACAAGGGGTGGTTATAGATATCTATTCTGACTGGAGAATTAAAGCTCTCCTCCCACCAGAATCAAGTGTTGGAGTGGGAAAAAAAACCCACCTGACATCAATTTAAAAAAAAATCAAATCTATTTAGTAATGATCCTCATCTAGGATTGGTATGTGCATAAGTACTGTATCTGATATACTGTACTGGCCCTATTAAACAAATTAAAGACCCCAACAGTTAAAAGTCAACCAAAATGCTATACATAAAAAACCCAAATTTTTTCTTCCAATGTTCTTCCTCTCATAATGTGCAAAACAACAAAAAGGCAAAAAGACTAAAAGCAAATTTACCGTTACTGTCTTTCTCTTGCCTAGTGCTTTATGACCTTGCTAACTTTACAAAGTCAATAGGGACTATGCAGAACTTTGGTATAAAAATGTCACATAATATTCCTATCACAGTCTTGGGGATGACCTTCAGTAATTCACCCCAATGTTTGTTAAAATAATACCAAATTAAAAATGAAATAAACCACATTGTACTGTACACACACTTTACACATTAAGCACAAAAAATAACTAGTAAAACTAATACTTAAAAAAAAAAAGTCTTTCGTAAAGAGACTAGAACTGGTGTTCTGTCTTATTTCCACCTGCCAATCGTTAAAGCCAAATTTAAGTTGGATTTTTAAAAATTAATAATTTTAAGCTACAATTTCTCCTAGATGGAGACTGGTCTGTTGTTGGTTTCCCTTTAAAGTCACAGATGTGTATCTAAGGAACTGCTGCAACGCAAGTTTTTAATCAACTTCCCGACGGCTGGGCCTGGGAGGGAGGCGCCAGGACGATCTGGGACAGCACGGGCTCCGTGCTCTGGTCCGCCATCTGCGTGAGCACCGAGGTGGCCACGGCCTCCGCCTTGGACGTGGAGCTGACGCCGTTGGAAGTGCTGACGGAGCTGTGCTGGATCGCCTCCGTGTGCGGGCTGCTGGGCACCGAGATGTCCTCCGAGCTGTCATCTTTGTCTGCAGCTGAACAAGAACAACTCATTTACTCTGTCCTGGAACGCGCGCCACCCCCTCCCAGTAACAGCAACCGCCCCCTAAATAACTAACACTCGTGCCCCAGTGCAGCACAAATTGCAAAACAAGCTTATTTCCGTTTTTTAAAAAGAAAATACTACTTTGTAAGCAGAAAAACCGGACTGCAGTATGGACTATTCAGTAAACCAGAGTATTTCCACATCTTCAAAGTCGTGATTAAAATTTCCTGCCTAGTAAATCAGCCAGTGGGTATTATGCCTAATTCCAATGATGCATGTTCACATCAGTAAGCATTATTCACAGACTACAAAATGCTATTTATTGTGTCTGCTTAGTAATCAAACAAGAATAATTCTACATTCGGTAATAAATATTTGCAATCATGAGTAAGACACCTGAAAAAATATTACTTACACCGCTGTATTTACTGGACAATGCTTACACAAATTTTCAGCCCCCGTTCTTTTAAAAGAATGAAGTTCCATAACTTTACAAATGCCTCTCGATGGGTTTAAAAATTGTTAAAACTCATTTAAAAAATATTTTTGTGCTCTCCACATAACCAAAGTGAATTAGCCACTGAATTATATCTTTTTTTCCCATGACAGAGGATAAGCAGGTTAAAAAAATTATCACTGTGCAAAACCAGAATTTCCAAAATTATCATGACTTAAAATGTCCCTCTTGCACAGACATTCTAGTCATGCTAAAATCATCCTTTTTTCCAGAGCTGCAGAAGTTAGCCAAGGTGTTATGCAAACACTGCCAAACTAAAAGATGAGTTCAAAACCAAAAAACCAAGAACAGAAAATTACCCTACTGTTTTTCACTCAAAAATAGAAATACTAATGCTGAATTTCATTATAACTTTTTTGTATCACTTTGTGCTACTTAATGTTTGCAAGAACTTTTCACACCAGTTTTATAAATGGATCAAAACCAGTACCCAGGTGGAATATTGGAAGTCCCTTTTAAACTGCTACTGACTACTGTGATACAAACATAGCCAGTAGCAAGCATGAACTATTGCTTGGGACAAAGCAATGGAACAAAGCTTGATCTTCTCTAGTCTTGTCTTTGCAACCCTTTTCAGATTTCCTTGAGGTTGGCCTACAAGTTCAGATGTGTCTCAGAGAAACAGTGGGAAAGGATGACACTAACATGGGGAGACAGGCAATGCTGTGGTATCATGTCCTCATTTCCACAAAAAGCCAGGCTAACAGCAGCAACTAAAAGGAACATTAGGTGTCAAAAACCAATAATGAAATGAAGTTTAAGTTTTACTGAGGTTTATATGACATGATAGCTATGGGTAAGAAAATTTACTAACTTATTAGCAAGTCACAACCCCAATATAAAGATCTTTGAGCAGCCCTATGCATACTAAGAACAAAGTCCTCTTCAAAGCTTGAGAGCAACTGTTCTATTATTGACGGCTTCTAGAAAAGAACGGTAAGGTCAAAAACGATGGGTAAGCAAGGAAAAACTGCTAAATTTTTAAATAAGAAATACTGCCTACAGGAGCAAGGTGGCAATCTCTCCTACAACTCAACTAAAAGAGCATGGATGTAACAGCTTGGAAGTTAGAATGCTCCTATCCACAAGGCCAATTGTTTTACAGACCCTGCACTTTTTTAAAAACAGATCTTTCAAACATTAAAGGAGATACTGATGACACTGAACTAGATCTGCTGACAAGTACTGTACTGCATATCCAAAGGTTTCATAATAACTGTATACAGCAAGTGCAAGAAAATTAAGATATTTCCAAAAGGCATTTGTGACCCTTAGGAGAGCTTGCCCATTCAAGAACAGAAAGAATATGAACAAGTGTCAATTCAGTTAACAGTATTCAATAGGATATAATCTTTACCATACCTCCATCAATACCTACAAGATCTCATGTAAAAACAAGCAAGAAGGAACATATGCACACTTTGTTAAAAATAGAAACCATAGTGCCACTTCCTGAAAAATACTCCATTACTAATTATGAGAGCAGCATATTTTTTCCTCAGACAGAATGAAATGGCAGCAAGTGGGATGACATGTATCAAATACAGTCTCTTTGCTGTAACACCTGCTCCTCCTCTTCAGAACTGCTGTTATTCTCCTATGAATCTCAATCTTCCTATCAGCTTCTTTTGCTGGTTCCCAATGTATGTCTTGTCCAAAACCTCCTCATTCTCAATAAAAATGGTTAGTTTTAAAAGCTACAGAGACAAAGAAGTTGAAGTACATCACTATCTTTCAGCCAGAGAAGGAAGGTCTTCCAGTGCTCTGTCTTCCTTAACATACATTTCTGAACTCGAAAGAAATGTATGTAATAGTATCACAGTGGTAAAGAACATGAGAAAGGCCTGGTTTTCTGACTTTGATGGGCTCTGGAAGATCCTACAAGCAATGTAAGAAACAGTTATGAGTACAGAGATGACCACCAATGTACAAGAGCAGTGTTCGTATCACAGAGCAGATAAACAAACACACTTTGCTGAAGACACAAAAGTATACAATTCAGGTACTTTCAGATGCCAGGGGGCAGAGAGGGGGAGCCTACAGCAGACAGGTAATTGTATAAGACATAGAGCTCACACTAATTTATGGTAATAAACTGGACTGGAAGCATAACTCCATGCAGTATCTACAAACCAATACTTAGAAATGAGGTGACACCCTAAAGAATAGCTATTTCAATTTTCTTCAATGTCCTTTCTTATGTAGTCCTAACTTTACAGGAAGAATGGCCAAAAACTGAAAAAAAAACTCCATTTGAAGAATTAAAACCAAACAAGAAAATCTATTCAACAAATATAGAAGGTATTTAAAAGTCATCCTATTACAGAGGTGGCTTGTTTTCTTAAGCCTGAAGACTGGGAATGAAGAACAAAGGCTTCTAGAAGAAGACAGAAAAGTCATACTTCAATTCTGACAGATTTTTTTTTTCCTTTTTTTCTTAGTTGACCAAAGAATTGCCAGGCACAGGACTGTGATTTCAAAAGAGCAACTGATACATTACAGAATCATACTGCAGCTAACAATGTAAGCATTTTAGCTTTTTAATGGCTCCCCCAGCTTTGCTTCAAATCAAGGAAAATGCACAGTCCAAATGAGAAATTAATTCACAGAAATAATGTCTGCTGTATATTAGAAGGCTGAAAATTTACACAGCTACATCACAAGAACTTTCCTGAAGGCTACATAGCTCCTAGACAGGCTGTGTCATGAGAAGCAGGCCACTTTGAATATGGAAGACAATGTGGGCTAGACTGGGCCATAGGGAAGATTTAAAGAGCACCAAAAGAGGCAAAGAGGCACAGTATATCCTTTTGAGGATATACTAAAAAGTACCCTTTTGAAGTAGTCAAACATTGCTGCTATTTGCTCCTTACCAACAGTGTTGGTAAGCATTGCTTACTAATAGATTTCAGTAAGGTAAGCAAAGAGGGAGGGATTTCAGTCTTCAGAAGAAAAAACCCACCTACACCAAAACAGGAATGAGTACACAAGCACTGACATGATCCTGAATTCCTTTTGCTCCCCTGATAATCACTAACAAGGAAGAAGCCTCATGGTAAATCTCATCAGCCCATTCAGGGACTACAGAGGGACCTAAGCCTAGAAATGCTTTTTTCCAGGGAGTTGTCCTTTGTGAATATCCCCTGCAGGCACTGAAGAAGCATTGCCTGTCCAGAACAGGCTGCAGGAACACAGTGGTTTGAGAGGTTCAAATCATTCAAGGTCTGAAACTGGTCAGTCACCTTCAATCTACCTTTTTTAAAAGTAGCTACAGAAAGAACACGAACCGCCCCATTTAATGCCCCCTACACTGCAGCCTCTATCTATCTTCTTTTATATTCTGTTTTGAACAAATGCTCTTGAATATTACGATGTTCTTGTGAAAAAAATGAAAAAATACCTAAAAAACTCTTTCTCTCTTTTTTTTTTAAAAAAAACCCTCTGAATACCACAACACATTTTCTTCTCACTAGTTTTCACCTTTGTCCTACTACAAGCCCAGAAAAATCCTAACAAAATACAGGGAGTATTGTAGAAGACTTTTAGAAATCATCTAGTATAGAAGATAACATGAAAAATAAATGAACCGCATCCAGATATCTTGTATACAGAGCACTTTCCTAATCCATAGCTGAAGATGCAGTCAGAACCAACAGCATCCTTGTCTGGAAAATAAAGTTTAAGCTGGCTGCGTTTTTTGAGGCTGACTCTAAGTACAAGATTCATTTTTCTGGTTTCTCTATCCTGATGACACCCTCTTTTGAAGCAGGCACAAGACTTTAAAATAAGGAAAACGTGACCCCGAAAACAATTTTAGAAGAAAGGGATACATGCACTGTCGTGCTTTTCACTTGGCCTGAGAAAAAAATGTGTCTGGGAAACACAAAAGATCTTAAAAGATATGTAAAAGTAAAGGCCAAGTAATAGATTATGTGCTCCTATTTAAGAGCATAATACATGAAAAGCCATCAAATTGTGGACTTGGCTGTTAAAACGTGGTCTATGCAGAGTACAATAGTCAGCACTGCAGGAGCTCTTTAAGCTGGGGTCTTCAATTTCTTCCAAAGGCAAGACTGTTAAACCACTCACTACATTTTTGAAGCAATTCAGCTTTGATTATTTGATGAATGTAATATGTTTATTTAAATACACTTTATAGGAACACCATTTTCATGAACACATTGACTGAAACAATTTTTTTCTCTCATAAACTGTACTGTGAATATGTCATTTAGCCAACATACTTTCCTAACAATATTCATGCACAGATAATGTGACAAAATCCTTTCAGAGGGATGGCATTATAACAATCATTCATGTTAAGCTTTTCCTTTCAACAGACTTTTCAAGAAACTGAGCTACGCTTCCAATTTCCTTGCACAATACTATTTTCCTCTAAAATGTAGGCTTTTGCCGCTGTTTAGTATTTTAGGTCTGATTCATTTTGTATTCTTTACTGAATCAGAAGCATAGTCCTTTACTGAGGGCTGAAACAAGCACTGCTAGACAGGCCATTCACTAATCCTTCAACAAAGAAATCCTTGGCATGGAATCACTTTGACAGTTTATGACTTACGATGAAATATTTTACATCCCAATTCAGGAACATGAATCCTCAAAACATCAAAATTTAAGAAACCTGTGGTTTGTTTTTTGTGTGGGTATTTTGGTTAAAAACCTTGCATGCATAATGCTATCCCCCTAGTAGCTTCTGTATGAAATTATGTTGTTCTGTCAGATGGGAGCCATAATGGCCTCATCCCTGCAGCAATCATTGTTAATATAAATCCCAAACGTATTTCTATACTGTTCCAATTTACTCCAAGATGCTATTTTCTGTCTTGTCAAAATGACTGGAGATCAAAGGACCAAGATTTATAAGCTCAAAACTGACAAAATCAGTATTCTAAATATATATGGCAATACAGAGTTGCTAAATCTCCTGAATCTTTTAAATTAAAAAATATTGCCCATTCTGATGAAATTGCTTACAATGACTACAAGTAAAGATGGTGGCTATTAAGTTTTATCGCAAGCACCTGAGGATCTGTTTGCATGCAGTACAAAATGTTCCTTTATTCTCCTGAATTACTGACACTGGCAAATTAAAATGAAGTGGCTACATATGGCAGAAACAATCTTCACATTTACAAATATCTTGAAATATCACTAAATCATAAAAACGAAAGCTGTGGGTTATATATTATGAATGTTGCCTAATGCATTCCCAGCTCAGTTATTTGTAACAAATTTGTGTACAATGGACAAAATTGGCCATTTATTCTACAGCAGCAGCAGCTGGTTCTGGCACTGTGTATCACAGCCAAAAAGGAAGCTACAAGTCAGGAAAGCATAATTAACCTTTAAAATGCTGGAAGGATAAAAAGTAAATAGAACCACTTAAAATAAAAATATGGATTAGAAAATACTGGTATTGACAGTGTCAGTATTCCCCTCAATACCAGAACTGTCTTTAAAAATACCCTCTCTATAGAAAAGCAGTCATTTATGTGGATATCAAAACAATCTAGAAGACATTGTACAGTAGGAGCCATGAACCTGCATCTGATTATTTTAATGGCTCGACTGATCCTGGATGTTATGGTAAATGAGGACAGCTGTTATAGTACCTCTACTGAAATCTCATTACAATGAAGGAAAAACACCCACAAGGACCTTTCACTGTATTAGGCTATGATAAAGTATAAAAAATGGTTTATCGTGTGCTCTTAATACTTTAATTATATTTTCCAAAGCAGGTGTAGTAACTGATAGTCCTTAAATGCTAATTACCATATACATTCATTAAACCAACATAAACCTTTCAATGTTATGCAACAATCCAATTTTGACTTAAACATATATTTTTAAATATCACCTAATATTTCCTGTCTTCCAATAACTTCAAGATTATAAAAAAAAGCTCTTTAATGTAATATATGTAATATTAGAACTGCACTTCTCAATTTTAATGCTCATTCAGTTCATTTTGGCAGTATTTCATGGATGCAGCCTCAGGCTATAGGTAATGGAACATTACTCACTATGATAGCCAGATTTCTTCTGCATGGCAGTTACAGGGCAATCTTTATGAGCCAGAAGAAGCTGTTTCAGCTGTGCCACTTCATTTCTCAGCAGGGTGACTTCATTCTAAAGGAGAAGAAAGTTATGCACTTTACCAGGCTCAAACTACACACGTTTTGAAGGTAAGCATTAAGTTTTATAGGATTTTCAGTTATTCATTTAGGGGTAGCTGAAACACAAGCAGTTTCAATTTGGTATATATTGCAAATATGTATATATTTATTTTATCTTAGAAAATGCAAATATTAGCTGAAACTTGGCTAGCTTTGTTACATTTACTGGGAACTGCTTGGGGTTTTTTAAAAATACAACATATGTTTTTTCAGTTTGCAGATGCAGAATCTACATATAGTCTCATTCACATGATCCAGCTACTGTGAGACTCTTCTGGAAGGTTTTGTGATGAATTCTAATCAGAGAAAACCTACATTTAGCTTCACACATTTTAACAGATGTCACAGTCAACATTAAAAAAAAGGGAAAAATGGAAAAGAAAATCCAAAAAGCCAATGTAGAATAATTTTTTTAGTGACTCTATTTATACTTGGACTTCAAAAAAGAAAATCTCATGTAGTGGAAAATAATTTAGCAAATATTGGTTGATCTCCAGACTGATTTCTATTCTGGCAGCCATACATAAACACGGTCTCTGAAGGAATCATTGATAATAATGACAAAATCCGGCGATGTCAGCTTGTGTCACTAAAGCACGGTGCAATCTAAGAGACAGCACCTGCACAATCCAGGGCCTGGATTCATTTCCAGACTCTGCATTTCCACTACTGGGTGACCTTGAGCAAGGTCACTTCACTGCTTTGTGCTTCACCTTGCCCATTTGTGAACTGCAATACTTACCTTCCCTGGAAAGCAGCTTGGTGACTAGAGATGAGGAGTGCTACGTAACTGCACTGCATGTGACAATCCAAATTAAGAATGGTATGGCATTTTGATAGACCCATTTTTACTGTGCAGAGTAGAAAAATATTTATTAATCAAATTATCTGTAATGCTTTGTGATCCCCGTATCTGGACACAATATGTGTTTTTCATGGGTTATTTTATTTTGAATATAAATCTTCTCTATTAACAGCTGAAGTTACTTCAAGTATAAGAACCTTTGCATATTATTGTAATATACCACACATGTGACATAATTATTTAGTAAATGCTTATGTTTATGCATTTAGAAGCAAGTTAAAGAAAAAGAAAAGAGGAAAACTAGATTGCATCTGAAATCATCTGCAAAATAAACTACAAGAATGTCAACCTATTAACTTGTAAGCAAGAAATAAGGCAATGCAGCCAGAGATGAGAAGAATTACAAGTTAAAGGAGTTCAAAAGAAAACAATTTTTCCAGAACAGAACTTATTAGGTTTAATTACACTAAGTAACTAAAATATCAGACTGTTCAAAGAAAAGCTCCTCTTTTGTGTTCTCTCTCTCTCTCCATTTAGAAGACAACAGATTTCAAGCCTTTATACCTGCAAAATCCACTTAAGGTCTCCTTTTCTATTCAGTCCTTTTATGCGTAGAATACCCTTTAGAAACTTTTTATTAAAAGCAAAAGCTAGAAGATGCTAAAAATCTGACTTCACAGATATTTGTAATGAAGGAAAAATGTGACTGCAAACAAAAAGATTTGTAATGATAGAAACCCAACCAAAAGCCCCACAAATTCTCTATCAGGTGGCATTACATGTCTTGAAACCTTAGGCTGTTAAGAAAGCACAGGACTACTGCCTCCAGCTCTGTCTGCCCTTAGTTCACCATGTTATTTACTGAGGAGCCACAAATCTTGATACCACGCAGGCAGCTGCACAGAACTGAACAGGTTGGGTGGAAAAAACAACACTGATGTAGTTTTGAGACACGTGATAACCTACAGAAGCAACATGTCCAAGACTATGAAATATAGTTCTGTTAGTTCAAAGGAACTCTGGGAAATCAGGAAAAAGTTTGCAGACATTTTCTATTATGTCTCCCACATTTTCAGGAAGAATTTTATGTAGAAACAGCACATGTAAGTATGAAGGTGTTCATCTGTGGAAGTAAAATTATATGCTCATGAAAAATTTTTATAATATAGTTTCTAGCTCAATGTCAGCTGTATTAAAAATATTAAGACTGCTGCTAGCATAAATACAACAAGCAAATACATTATCTTACATTAAAGCAAACTTGGTAAACATGGATCACCATTCCTATATAAAAGAGATTGAGGTAATTTCTAGAACAATGGTAGCAGTATATTCCATAACAAGAACACTTGTGCCAACAGTACCACATACAATGCACACACCACTCGTGGCACTAGAACAGAGTTCTGGCTGCCAGACACATGGATGGGGAATGCCACTGAAAGGCAATCTATGGCTGCCAGTTACATATTACCAGTCATAACCAATTCTAACTGGTAAAGGGGGGCTGTTTAGAACCCATTCTTATACATATTGCAATTAATTATCTTGCTTGTGACAACAGCAAGTCCTTCCATCTCATTCACAACATGTGAATGTGTGGTGGCCATTTGATATGTGGTTAACATGGTGAAAGCAGGCTACCAAGAAATACATGAAATAAACCCTTTTAACAGGTGGCATGAACAAAGATTATTTCAGATTTTCACACTGGAAAGGCTCTCCTCATTAGTGAGATAGAACCAAGTGCAGGCATCAACAACTTTTTAAGGAAGTATGTAATACATGTAATATAGCTCCCATGCTGTTGAGAAGAATTTGTATGTACCCGCATGTCAAAATGTGCTAGCATGAAAAAGCATGTTTCTGGAGAAAAGCATATTGACTTGTACCTGCACTCTATCTTTCAAAAGATGCCTTCCCTTCTGCATTCTTATGAAGGGAGGACACAGTGTATGACACATTCTTCTGTATCTGCCTATTCCTCCCTGCATCCAAAATGCAGATGTAATAGTGGGACCATGGGACCACATTAGCCCTTACTCAGCATGGTGTGGGATAACATTTGTGACATGTTATTACTCAAAGTATCATCAGAGGCAGGTAAATGTGACTTCTGGGGATAGGGGATTGTCTGTGGCTGAGTTAAACAGCATTCTTCCTGTTTCCTTTTGGGCAACTTCCTCTATGGGAAAGGATCTTTACTTATGGGCATACTTTTATAATTCAGCCTTCCTTAACAGCTCTGCAGCATCAGTACAAACCATCACTCCATTGCTGCTCACTGAAAACCCACTGTGACCTCATGAGGAAGACAGGCCACTCTTCTAAAGCTTCACCCTCTGACTCTATTAAAGCAACAGGGACCAAATACAGAACATATAATGCACTTTGGCATCTGATCCTGCAATGTGGCTCAGCGGCCACTGTGAGCATTGTCAATACCTTCTTATACCCTGCAGGACTGTGCAAGGCACAGAGCCCACACGAGGTGGGGAATAAAATTTAAGATCAATAAACAAGTCAACAATTAATAAAAAACACAGTCCTCAAGAACCAAAACAGTAAATAAACTTCAAAATGCTGGAAGCGTGAAAAAAATTTACACAGCAGAGCCTATAATAGAGACAGCCCACCTAACCTATATATGTTACTGGTGATGTAATAGATGGAAATTTTCCCTTGAGCAAATATTTGAAAAATACTGCTTAAAAATGAAGTTACCTTCAAACATTTAAAAGAAGAACTTGACAGAAGTTAATATACAGAAAAAAATAAATACATCAACCAACTAAACCTCTTCAAAATTCATACGTACTGTTAGTGAGCTTCCAGTCTTACGAACCTTCACACTGACACTGGAATCTCTGACACAGACATTACAAGAAAGCCACTAACAGCACTGAAAGGAGTCACAATTGTTACATGAAGCAATGCAATGCAGGTGTTTTGCTATGAACCTGCTTTCGGAAATGTGACATCTTGGTAACTTCAGCTGAGCAGGCCACTTACATACTAAATGAAATATGAACTACTAACCCAAACAGTCTATAAACCTGCATTAAGGCAAAACTCCAAACTTATTAAATTTTCTATTAAAGTAAGTAATCATGGGTCATTACTGCCCACTCTGCTGATCAGCTGTGTTAGCCTGTCAAGTGATTATTATGGAAATAGAGGATTGATTAATGTTTTCATATAAAGTACAGCGTAATTATTTCTCTGATATCCAATTTTCTTTTCAAGTTATTCTGTTCTTTACAGTTAACAGTTTTGCTTTTGGTAGACTGTAAGAAAATCTTTCTTGAATTCACTATTACTGAATTAACACTTGGAAACCTTTTGTTTATGGTACATAGGTGATTTTTTTGTTATAAAACTTGGTATATCTATGTGAAAGGCAGTTCACATGATACCAAACATTACTTTCACTACAAAACTGAATTACTTTCACTAAAAAACTGATTTTTTTTCATTCTCCTTCACTCCCTTCTTTGCTTATTTAAGCTACAGTGCTACATAGAATTATGTAATTAACAGACTTAATTGAGGACTGTGCATTAAATGAGCATGTCTAAAGACTGTGAACAGGTGTGAGAAGAACACATATTTGCAAGAAATTTAACTAATGCTTGTGGAGAGTGTCATGATTCTTGGAACACAGGAAACCATTTCACGGTGTGTGCTTAGGTAGGAATCATTTACATTTCAGGGTCTGGGATGCCAAGTATTTTTAAAGACATGAACATGAAGATGACTGATACACTGTAACTTTGATTACATGATAAAAAATAACCTCAACATGCCCTACTTTCCTGTTGATCAAATTGTGATATTTTCTATACCAAACAGCATGAGAGGTGAGTTTTCATAGGAAGACGATGACCTGTGAATTTGACTCAGTGAACAGCTCTGATGAAGAAAAACAAGTGACACTTAAACATATCAAAATAAGTCTCACTGCATTTTCTAAATGAATGCTTCATAGTTTTTCCTTTCAGCAACTTTCAAAACAAAGCTTTTAGACTTTTTATTTTGAAAACAATAATTTGCATAAAAAATAAATAATTTTTTATGTGCTGCTGGAAAACATTAGGAAAGTATGCTTTAACATTTAATAGTAGTTTAAACCAAAGGGTCATGGATTGTTCTATGGGGGAAAAGCACATTCACATGCTGACTTTCTGAGATCAGATGAGGTGGAAAAGTGACCTGCAATATACACTGACCCTACTCTCTTACAGCACAATTATCTCTATAGGATTTAGGTGGTGCTGGTAAAAATTGGCAATGCCACTGCTGTACCCATTAATGTGGACAAAAGACGCCCTCAGTGTCCACTGATGTCAACCTGGCACCTTTCACAAGCATTACATTCACTTTAAAGGAAAAAAAGTGAAGTTAAAAAGAACTAAAGGAAATAAGCCCAAAACTTCCTCAAATAACCCAGGCCATGATACAAATTAAGAGCAAGATGTGTCCAAGTTAAGACTATTACTTTGCTCATAAGTGTTTATTCCAACACATCTTGCCATCCTAGTTTAGTATCATAGCCTGAAAGTTATTTACTACAAATGGAGCAAAGGATAGAAGGGTATGATCCTTAAATTTATACATCTTGAAATATGAGTATGCTCTTATCCTCTGATTTTACTGCTATATGGAACTAGTTCTGAATTTTAAGCCTGAGCTGAGCCACCAGTTATAAAACCATTTATATTTCAGATTTCATGCAATGTTTTAAGCTCCACTGATCCAGGACCACCGTGTAAACACAAAAAAACTTATGAATTTTTTCTTGAAATAAAAAGTATACCTGTAACTGGCCATTTAGTGAGCTCAGGTCCTCGGCTTTTTTCTCCAATGACTGCACCCAGACTTTCCGTTTCTGCCGGCACCTGGAAGCAGCAGCCCGGTTTCTCTCCAAGAACTTTCTCCTTTTCTCATCAGGGTCCTCATTGGCAGCTCTTCTTCGCCGGCCGCCCGTGTTTGGTGTTTGTGGCGTAGGCTGAGCTGGTGATGCCTGAAAACAGCCATGACTTAACCTACAGCTCTGGTATAAACAGCCATCACCTCTTGAGAAAAGCATTCAGGGCATTTCTAAATACATTCAGGTTACACACTTGTTTTTTTGAAAGCTGTGCCCATTTAACTCTACAGCGATATTTTTAAAACTTTTACCCATACTTACACTCCTGATCATCTACGTTAACGTACTGCATCCAAAATAGCTTTCAAGCTACATTTAGTAGGAAATGAATTTTCTATTTTTGACTCTTCCCACACACCTAGTCACAACTGAAAAATGACACAATTGCTTATGCCTTCTACACAGAAGCTGTTTGACAAATGCTGGCAGTGCTGAGACTCCCTGATCCCTGGATCTCCAGATAGCAATTTCCCACTCATTCATGTGTTCCCCACCACTGAGTAACAATTTCCCTTAATCTACCCACATTAAATGACAGTATCAAAACACTTCAATACTTTAAATTAAATTATACATTATACTCATTTCACAGTTGTGTACAGATCCTAGACAAAGATTTAATGAAATATAATAACAATATAATGGGTTTTAAAATCCTTTAAAGAAATAAGATAGACAGAACATAACTGTCCACATGACATTCACAGGTGCATCTCCACATTCAGTCTCACACAGCAAGGAAGTTTTATTTTTAAATTAAAAACCCCAAACATGTACCAGCTGGCATACCAATTTGGCATTAATTCTAAAGAGCTAAGAATAAAAAACCCCTGGGAACTTAAATCAGTGTTTCAAGAATTAAACACTTGCTATTTTTGATTAATACTAATTGTAAAATAACTCTAAGACAATCAAACAGCAATTTTCATCTTGAAAATTTTGCTATGTGATATTTTGCAAATATTCTTTAGAAAACCTCAAGGCAGTATAGGGGAACACCAGCTTTAAGAAAGAGATCATTTTATGATGGGTCACTTTTTTCCCCTGTTCTGTTCCAAACATATTTGCTCTGATACATTATTTGATTTTACTGGCCAGTGTAAGAATCTGAGGCTTTCATTGCAGATATAAGTCCTGTCAGTTCTGGGCCAGGTGTGTAGGTTTTATAAAATTAGTATTACGCTACGAATTCTGAAAATAACTCTGAGATTTTTATAAGCAGTCTGAAAATACATTCCAAGAGGCTTTTAGAAATAGAAAAGCTGCAATCCTCCAGGATTCACCAGGAAGTGTATCATTCCTCCAGCAGCATGTCCACTTCCAGTCTGACTCAGAGGTTCTGCCTTTTACCCCACTGTTCTGATCTATCATCCAAAAGGACAACAAATCACACCTAAAGCCAGGCCCCCCTTCCAGAGCCTGAGATGATGAAGTACCCTTAACAACACAGCTGAAATTCTTCCTGAGGCAGCCCAGAAAAGATCCTTCAAGCAAATTAACACAAGCATGATACCTGATGCAATAAAAAAAATTCTAAGCACGTTTATGATACAAAAATATAATAAATATAAAACAGATGCAACAGAAACACAAAATAAAAACACTTATTTTTTCAAATGTATATATTGGCCAGCTGTAAAAATTTCAGCTACCATAGAATCTTCTATCAATGAACTTCAGAAATCAGGACTTAGTTCTAAATTTGAGCAGACAGATATTACCTGTTTTGAAATCAACATCTTGGATAACAGATTTTAGAAGCATTTAAGAACATGTTAAGACCTGTAAACATTTTACTGCTATAGAGCTATTGACTAAAAGAAGAGTCTGTTAATCTCTATTTTAAAAACCAAGAGCATAGAAACAATATATGTATTTGCAAAACAAAAGGAGGAGGTAGGAGGCACATGTCCACTCCTGTCATACCGGTGTTTCAGTTGTTGAAGTTGCAGGCTGTTGGAGTGACTGTGGTCGTGGTTCCTCTGACTGAGTCCTAACCAACCCACTTGCATGTCCCTTGGCAGTATCTCCATTTGTTACCTGAGGGTGCTGCTGGGTCAAGGCTGCTTTCAATCTCTGAAAGCAGAAAATAAAGAAAAAGAAAAGAAATATTCTATCATGCTAGCTTGAATGATTAATCATTTATATATGCAGTTACTTCCACTTTGGAAACAGGAACTCCAACTCTTAAAACAGGTGTTTCTTTTTACAGGGTTTCAACAATGACCTAGACATATACCTAAAAACAGGGGGTAAATTTCTGCAATCATGACAATAGAAATGAGGTTTACATAAGATCCCAGAAAGGGAAGGATAGTAAACTGTATGGAGAAGTAAACAGAAGGCCTCATCTGTAGTGAACTGTGCCCACAAACAGATGAGTGGAAGGCCATAAACAGTTGCTGAAACTGGTAGTACCAAATGAGTAACGATGACACATGAAGGAAAATAGGCAACAACCAGTACACAAGCATCTTTTCACTTTAAACATTCTGGAGTTCTCTATCTCTATTCATTTTTAAACAGCTTGGTATGCCTCCGCTAATTCATGGTCTTTACAAATACTCACCTCTGCAATCCTCCATACGGGTTATTAGATAAAAGCCAAGATCTTTGCTGAAACATCTTAATGATGTACAAAATACTAAGAAGCTTCAGATTACATGTAAAGATTATTTATGTAGAAATATGCAAGATAACTACTACAGCATGCTACTTTGCAGGAAAAATCTGCTAAAAGGTTTGACGTTCTTCCTTTATTGCAAACAGCCACTACGAAGAACAGTAATGTGCAAGTTCAGCTGTAGATAATACACCCAAGAGGTACTGACAACCTGATGGATGATTGTAGAGCATTTCACTGACTGCCTGTTGAAAAATACTTCATTCCACTTTTGGTGAAACCTATTAAAACTGTAATATAATACATTCTATTTAAGGCTATTTCTTAATCTTAAGTGACAAAGTGTCCAATTTCAGCCGATACAACTGCTTGTAATTCCAGATCCTTTCTTCAAATTCCATGAATACTGTGCAATTTATCACGAAGTTTTTTTGTTTTACTGAAGAATTTAGCTTACTAGAGAAACAGTGTTAAAAAATGTTTTTTTACTGAGCACCAGATTGTTTTAAGACTCCAATACAAGTTTAAGAGAAGATTAATGACTTAAACATGTAAGTTTGTGGAAATTCTGATATCTCGTAACATCATATTTTGAAATACGAACAAAGGGTCGCCCACATACTAACATTAATAGAATGTATTAAGAATACTAGAGAGAGGCAGCATTTGGCCAGCTCAGAATAAGCAGAAAATTTTGCACCTATTTATGTAGATACTCTCTATAAACTGTAGTATCCAATGTCTCCCAACAATTAAGTCACTGAAATACAGTAACAGCTCTCTCCTACCTTCCATGGTGACAGGCTTTCCCGGATCCTATGCTACAATTAACACAACAGATTGCAGATTACCTCTGTCAAAACTGCAAATTTTCAGGTCTGAAATATGGCAAGTTACCATCAACTACATGGATTTGGTAGCACATAACCAGCACCAGTGGGTATCCTAACTGAGGGCTACAAAGAGAACCAAGAAACTCCAGCACTCCTCTACTGGCCTGCTACTAAGCAATCTTTAGCCAGTGACTGCTGTACTAAGTCTGTTCTGTAGTGATTGGTCTGGATTGAATTAGCAGCACATTAGACCAGATAGGAACCCTTCAAGTGCACATGAAAATTGGGAGCTAATCCCACCAGCTAAATCAGCTGTTCCTCACCTCATTTATTGTATCAACTTCATGAGTTTCCCAAAATGAAGAAGACACTTCAGAAAATTACACAAACCAAATTTACTGCAGTTTCCAGTGCTCAACTTCAACAACAAAATTTAGGATAGCCGCAAGCATTAGGGCAGGATAATAAGAAGGAAAGGGGGGAGGGTGTTTTAAAGTTTTGGGTGTATTATCCTACTCAGATGTGACTAGTAATAAATGAAACTGATTTCCTCAAGATGAGTCTGTTTTGCCCATGATGGTAATTGATGAGTTTGCACTGGGACATGCAAACTAAGTTGGACTTAACTTTGCTTACTGTAATGCTAACATTTAAACATTATCTCCTATAAATTCATAAGTAAACAAACTCCTTTCAAGAATTACATTGTTAAATGTAATGTACTATGAAAACAGGAATAAGAAATGATTAGATTTAATTTCATATTACAAAGTTTGAAAGTTGAAATTAAAGTAGTTAGGATTAAATTATCCACAAATGCAGACCAATGCGAAAATCTGAGGACTATTTACAGAATATCAAAAGGAGATTTCCAGCTCATGTGTTTAACAGGTTTCATATTTTAAAAGGTAATGCTGGAGTAAAACACTATACAGGTGGTGTGCTTCTTATGAGTAGGGAGACAGCTATCCCAAACTCAATGAGAATCTCATCTTCAACAATCAAGAATACAGAAACATATATTAGAATAAATGCATATAAGCATTTTTTTTGTGGGGACACTTGATGACAACCGAGGTTTTTTGATATTATTTGTTATAGGCAAACTAACGAGACAGGTTAACAGCTTTTAAAATGTTCATTAGCAAGGTTTTATCATTCATGTATATCCTTGAAAACAAATCCTCACCACATCTGTCAGAATTTGGTAGGACTTGATCATTTCATCAAGAGCTCACAGAAACAAGATAATATACTCCAGAAACAATTTGTGAAAAACTCAGATCCATATTTCATATCTGCCACAAAAGCTCATCAGAGTAATAACCCTCCTTCTCCTGGGTGTTATCCTACCATCTGCTCCTCTATTACTTATCTTTATTTTGCAACTAATTAACAGCATAATCTTCTAAATTCAGCAAGTTAATTATCATTATTGTGGTCTTTGCAGCATCATCAGTCCTTATGAAGTCTTGTCTCTCCACCCCCAGAGAACATATGAAAATGAAGTAGGTTGTGAGAGGGTCTGTTTCTTTAGAGTAGGCTCATTAGGTGTTTGCTGATTAGCTCGGCATGCAGAGAGACAGGTCAGAAGAATTCTGCTGAACACAAGGTCCCATGCCGGGCTCCAGCAAGTTAATGTTGCTTTCTGAACATTTGCCAAGCTGCCCTCTGTCACTTCTCAGTAGAAACCTCCTGCAAAAAGTCTACTGGTTGCCTACTGAGTGCAAGGTATTTTTCAGATTGTGACTAAAAGTTTTGCATGGGAAGGAGGAGACAGAGGGAAACATTCCATATTAAAGCAATTTTGAAATTCTTCAGAAACTTCTGCAATCCATGCTGAAGAGTGCATCCAGTTTGCACCCACAAGCTGCACACTCAAAAAGGATGTTTTACAGCTGTAACTCAAGGCTCATGTTCCATACACAGAAAGCATACAACTACAGATCTCATAAGAACATCAGAAGCAAATCTACAGTTACTTAGAATCATATATCCTTATCTTTGTGAGGAAGTTTTTTGGGGGTTTTGAGTTTTTGGGGGGTTTTTTCATTGCATCTACTTCTAAGCCTCCCTAAAATACCACAAAACTGACATATATGTGATTTTACTTAAGTATGCAAAAGTTAGTTTCTTTAGCACACTGACAAACATGGAATCATGTCAGAAAAACTGACAATTTATATTGTGTGCCACAGAAATCCAAAACTCATTTTTACTCCTACTGAATGTCATTCTTGGTATAAGATGTAAGAATATTTCCAAAATAATGGTATTAAAAGACAGGTTGTGTCTGAATAAAATCTCTAGTCATTTTGTACTTCAGTTCTACAAGCAGTAGAGAAAAAGGATCCAAGAATGTTCAAAACTATAGTAACAGAGCCTTTCACAGCTGTGAATGGACCAGCTCTGTTCACTACAATAAATTCAATATTGGGGCAATAAAATTAAAATGCAATCTGATTTCATGCAATTCTTTCACAGCACTGAAACACAAAAAAGCACTATACATGCTTCTGTGGTGAAAGAGACCCTAAGATTGTGCTTAATGCACTCTTTCACTTAAAGTCAACTGTTTCAGTTGAGAACCTCTTGCAATAATGCCACCAATCATAAGGGTTTGGCTCACAGCACATACAATTTTTAAATTTTTGTCTGTCATCATCACTTTTATGTATTCCCTTTTTTTATTACTATTTTTCCCTCCCAGTTATTAGTCCTTGAAGCTGGTATACATTTTTCTATCTGCTATTTCACTCAGTGAACCTGTCCCCACACACAACTGTTCCTCCATGGAATTCATACAACCATTCAATGTCAGGGAACTTGAACAGTAACCAGATGAAAGACCATTTCAGCAAAGAATGAACAGAGCTCGAGAGGTGACATCTCAGTAACTTGCTTCACATCAATAACCAAAACTGCCATGCTAAAGGGGTTTGACACTTCAGACTGAAAACTTTATTGAACATAGAAATAAATACAGTTTTGATTATTATGCATTAAACTTGGGCACCCTAATAAAAAATCCTTTCAAATGCTGTAAGAGACCATTTGCAAAGGTAAAAAGTCTCCAAAAGCTGTCCATTGTGGGAAAAAACTCTCAGCAAGTACCTCAGTTCCTTTATCCTTAAAGGGTTTTACAACTTTTAGGACAACTGAAGAAAAATTTTAACTATGCTACAGGAAGGCATCCTATGTCCATTACCAAAGATATTTCCTGCCAGTCATTTTCAGTTTTAGATTTTAGAAATGAAAATATCAATTTGTTTACTAAAGCTCATTCACAAACTTATAAAGAAACACATTTATTATTTCTACAATTTGGCAACTCATAAGGAAACAACAGGTATTCATAAAAATAAAAACGTGTTGTTCTCATCTACATAAAAATATAGCAATGAAGTTATCTAAATTCATATTCAGAGCATTAGGAAAGAACCACTAAAATCTCTAATTTGACTTTTATCTAACTACTCAGGGTCACTTCTAAAAAAAAGTCTACACAACAGTAGCCTTTTGTAAGCAAGTAAGAGTCGAATGATTGCAATGAGGAATGAAATCAGAGCATGAAGTTCTTTTCTTACTATAAACCTCTAAAATGTATTAGCTCCTTGAAATATGCAGAAATAGCCCCTGCAAAGAAAGGCACAAAGCACAAAAGAAAGTGCCTGGTTTGTGCCAGGTATTTCAACCAAAACAAAGATCCATACCTTCCACACAGGACAGCTCCAGATCTGATAACAATGCAACAATTTGGTGCTATTTCACATTAAATTTACTACAACCAGTTTTTCAGGGATTTTACTCAACCTCTGAAGTTATTAGATCTGTGTCAACTTAGAATACCTTGAAATAGTATTGTGGTATGACAGTAGAAAATGCAGAACACCGTAACAGCAAGTATGGTCTTTCAATACAACTACTTGTAGTAGGTAGTAGGTAGGAGAGGTTCAAACAACTACTGCCAAAACCAGATATAAATAAACCATGCTAACTTCCCAAACTCTGCATCCCATACAGTACAACGCTTACTTAAATACCCAAGGAAGCGAGGGAAGTTGGTTAGGAATCTATTCCTGCATGTTTTTTGTATTTGCTACATATTCTGTTCTTACATTTTACAATGCAATACAAAAAAAATCCTTGAGATTGCAAGGTCCGTCTATAAAGAACAACAGAAGTTTTCTCAATAAGTAAGAAATAAAGCAACAGCCAAAAAAATTCCAAACATCTATACTCCTAGGAATGCTGTGAAGGGAACACCACAGCTTCACCCCTTTGTGTGGCTTTTTGTTCAAAATACACTAAGAATGCTATGCTGACAGACTTCATAGGTTCATAAAATTGTTTAAGCTATAAAAGACCTTTAAGATCAAGTCTGACCATTAAGCCAGAACTGCCAAGTCTGCCGCTAAACCATGGCCCTAAGTGTCACATCTCCATGTCATTTAAACACCTCTAGGAATGGTGATTTCTTCTTCTAGAGTGGTCACTCTAGGAAGGGTGACCACTTCCCTGGGCAGCCTGTTTAACTCTTGACAATCCTTTCTGAGAAGAAATTTTTCCTAAAGGTCCAATCTAAACCTCCCCTGGTGCAACTTGAGGCTGTTTTCTCTCATTCTATCGGTTGCTGTTTAGAAGAGGCCGAGTCCCACCTGGCTACACCCTCCTTTCAGGTAGCTGTAGAGAGCAAGGAGGTCCCCCCTGAGCTTCCTTTTTTCCAGGCTAAACAGCCCCAGCTCCCTCAGCCACTCTTCAAAGGACTTTCTCTCTTGACCTTTCTCCTGCCCCACTGCCCATCTCTGGACATGCTCCAGCACCTCAATGTCTGTCTTGCAGTGAGGGGCCCAGAACTGAACACAACACTCGAGGTGTGTCTTCACCACTGCCAAGCACAGAGGAACAATCCCTGCCCTGGTCCTGCTGGTCACACTGGTGCTGACTCTGATACAAGCCAGGATGCCACTGGCTTTCTTGGCCACCTGGCCCCTGCTGGCTCACGTTAAGCTGGCTGCTGACCAGCACACCCAGGTCCTTTCTCAACAAGCAGCTTTCCAGCCACCCTGCCTGCAGCCTGTGGTGCTCTCTGGGGTTGTTGTGACCCAAGGACAGGGGACCTGGTACTTCACCATGTAGAACCTCATACAAATGGCCTCAGGCCACTGATTCAGCCTGTCCAGATCCCTCTGCAGAGCCTTCCTACCCTTCAGCAAACCAATACTTTTGCCCAATTTGGTGCCATCTGCAAAATGACTGAGGGGACACTCCATTCCCCCATCCCAACCACAGATAAAGAGATTCTAAGCAGAACTGGCCCCAACACTGAGCCCTGTGGAACACTGCTTGTAACTGGCCACCAACTGGATTTAAATCCATTTACCACCACTTTTTGACTCAGCCATCCAGCCAGTGCTTTTACCCAGCAGACTGTATCTGTCTAAGCCATGAGCAGTTTCCCCAGGAGAATGCTGTGGCAAACAGTGTCAAAGCCTTTAGTAAAGTCCATGTAGACAACCCTGACAGCATTTTCCTCATCCACTGTAAGTAGGTCACCTTGTCACAGAAGCCAAGCAGGTCAGTCAAGCAGTCTGCTTGTCACAGATCCATGCTGGCTGGATCTGATCCTGGCTGTGCTATGTGTGTGCTATGATGATCAAGATCATCTGCTCCATGACCTTCCCCAGCACAGAGGTCAAGCTGACAGGCCTGCAGTTCCCTGGATCCTCCCTTCAGCCCTTCCTGAAGATGAGCATCACATTTACTGACCTCTGGTCACCTGAGACCTCCCCAGTTAGCCAGGGCTGCTGCTAAATGATTTAAAGTGGCTTTGCTGAGCTTCTTCCCTAGCTCCCTCAGTACCCTTGGGATCCCATCCAGCCCCACAACCTTCTCTGTGTCTTAGTGCTGTAGCAGTTTGGATTACAGAGGCTTTCCTCTCCTCCACATGCCTGTCTTCCAGCTCAAGGTGCTGGGTACCCAGAGAGGAACTAGTCTTACTATTAAAGACTGAAAGAAAAAAAGGCATTAAGTACTTCTGCTTTTTCCTCATCCTTTGCCACCGTGTTTCCCCTGCTATCCAATAAAGGATGGAGATTCTCCTTGGACCTCCTTTTTTTGCTGATGTACTTAGAGAAATACATTTAGTTGTCTTTTACATCAGTAACCAGATTAAGTTTAAGCTGGGCTTTGGCCCTGCCTAACTTCACAACATCCAGGCAGTGCTCCTGAGTTGCCTGCCCCTCCTCCCACAGGTCACACACCTCCCTTTTTCTCCTGTGTTCCAGCCAAGGCTCCCTGTTCAGCCAGGCCAGTCTTCACTGCTGGCTCATCTTTCAGCACGTGGGGACAGCCTGCTCCTGCACCTTTAAGATTTACTTCTTAAAGGATGTCCTGGATACCTCTGCCCTTCAGAACTGCCTCCCAATGTGAAAGAGAAATGTGGCCATAATAGGCAAAAGGGCACAAGCATGTTCCCAGTGTTTAGCTAACTTAACCATACCAATAAAACCACAAATTGCAGTATACCATTAATACATGAAGCATACTGTGCTCATTTCTTAAGTTTCAGGATATTAGCTTATTTTTCAACATTAAATGTGAACTATTAACAAAATGAAAAGTGAGCTGTAAAACTAAATATTGTCTTCTGTTGGCTTAACCAGGAACACAAGTGAATAATAAACCTGCTTAGTAGACCTTCTCAGAATTTAGTATGCAGCAAGCAAAATTATTTTTAAGAGAGAGATGAAAAGAAAGGGTTTGATATCACAAAGATTTGAATTTAAAAATTAAATTGAACTTTGCAGTTAATAAACCATCACATATCTGCCAACAATGCATCCCATGGCACAGTGAATTAGTCTTACTCTTGGAGGCTTTTCTACATAAACATTAAGTTCCTCATTAAATTGCTTTTACTTTCAGGGGGATAAGAAATTAGGTTTTTTATTTTTGTGAATAGGCACTATATAAAAGTAAATGAGCATAAGAAATATACATAATTCTGATATTCTTGAATTCTGCTCATGCTTCATGTTAAGCAACAAGGAAAGGAAATACTGCAAATACCCTTTTTACAGTCTCACTTAAAAAAAAGATAAGCAATCACTAAAGTGCATATATTAGCTAAATTGTAACGAGAAGGCTAATGAGACTGTTAAATTTTAAGTCCAATGATCTTTGTTTTCCTTTGCATTTGAGTGATTGCTTCTTCCAATGTGAGATCAAAGTCTTCACCACACACATGTATTTCCTTTCCGCCTTTAAATCATTCTAAGAGCAAATCACTCAGTAATATGCTTAAAAACCTCATTTCTTGCCCATCTAAAAAATTATTTGGAACCAATTCCTCCTGGATTTCAAACAGAATTTAGAGTGTGAGTCTCCAGACTCTAAAACACATTCAGTTTCTGAGAAAACAGTTCTTGCTTTCACTTGTTTTACATTTTTCTCTCCTGGATTTAAGGTAAATTAATTTTGTAAGAGCTGGTTACATTTAAGTATTTTCTGAGGTATTAAAAGATTCCTTTTCCCATTCCTAGGGAGACAAGGATGCACAAAATCAGACTGTCTTCCCTTATGTCCTCCTCTATACTATTTCAAAAGTCACTGTGTTCAGCAGAGCAGGGAAATGAAGGAAGACCTGACAGCATTAGGCAGTCAGTGCACCTCTCCACAGCAGCTTCAGTATTTGGTGAATGTGGTCTAGGTGTGCTCACTCTGTGGGAATCCCTTTACTCCAGAAAAACCAGACTCACTGTTTCTCATTCACTGGGGCTTGAGAAGAGAAAACAGGTAAGGAAAGAAAGCCCACAGGTTTAGACCAAGAGAAATGAGATATCTAAGAGTGTTAAGGGCATCCTCCCACTTACCAATATCAATGCAGAAAAATATATTTTATCTAGCAGGTGTTCCTGATTCTCTTTTAGCACAAAGTAAGAGTTGAAGGAAGAGGAACTATTTCACAGGACAGATACTGTTTATGAAGGCATCTTGTAAATATACAAACAGGTTAATTATTGTTTAATAATAGATTTTCTATTGCTTTAGAACAGGTGGAACAAATAAGACAGAAAAAAAGAGAAGTGACTGCCTAATGCTGTATAAAATATTTCAATAAATTGATTAATTCAAACTACCACCTTAAATGGTCACTAATATTAAGTAAAAAGAACAACCCCCCCATCAAACAAAAATCAAACCAATTTTTTGCTTGTTTTAGACATTTTCTAAATAATCCTCAACTCCCCCCAAAAATACCCAACATAACAGAAACAACTTCCACACAAAATAATTGGTTAACTACATAAGTACTACATATTTAATTGCAAAACTCTTGCCAAATGGATTATATTCAGTTGAGACTCTGAAAACATTTTAAAGAAACGTATTTTTCTTAGTTTTTTAAGAAATATTATTATTTTGGGAGGAAATATTCTGCTTTTCTGAAAGAAATGTTCACATGCTACTAATCTTGTCTGTCTTTCTCCCAGCTAGCATTTCTGATCCTCTGATACAAGAAGTAAGAAGGAGTTTAGTTAGAAAATTTATTTAAAAGAATTACTAAAAATAAGATCAAAATGGCCCTTAAGAACGGAACTAACATAGGCTGGAATTGGAAAGAACTGTAAAACAAATGCTGATATTTTTCTGGTTTTATTTAATTTGTATTTGCAGAATTTAGACTAATAAAAGAAAACTAAAGCTGTTTTAAAAAGCAATAGAATGTAATTAATTTCTCAAGTTATTCTTCTTGAGGAATAATGGAGTTTTTCACTTACCAATTTAGCCTCAGACTGCACTGGCTGTGGGGAGGAAGGCCCTGGGATTCCTGGGATACTAGGCACCATGGTGACAGGTCTAACAAGCTGACCAGATAAAGTATAAAAATGAAGAAAACCTGAGTATGTTATCATAATAGAGAGCATTTGACAGCACTACCCTCTGAAGCCAAAACAGCTATCAAGGTGCTTAAAACTAAGTTCTATGCTGCACTTATGCAAATCTGCTCCACTTTCAAATTAATATAGCATCATGCTTACTTACTGGAACTGCAGCAGGGACATGCACATTAGAATTTGTGATAGATGCAGGAATAGCAACAGGCATGGTTTGTCCATTAGGAAGATGTAACAGCAGAGGAAAAGGACCTGGAACTGGACTGAAAAAGGAATGAACTATATAAAAGAAAACTTATCCAGAGAAGAGAACAAGTTTACACATTATTTTAAATTGGTTTGTTTCTTTACAGGTGTAATGTAATATTTATTTGGAGATCAAAAATATGAACTTAGTGATGTGGAGAACATGGTATTATATCTCACATGTAGTGAAAGTCCAATGTTTCATGTGTAATAAAGCACCACATTACACCAAAGCATCTCAAATTCATATATTAACTGCAGAAACAGTAACTGAAAGTAAATCAGATTTTCAAATTCTGCAAGAAAACGTTTTACTAAGATTTATGTAACTTACACTATTGGTCTGTTAGATGATGGAGCTTGGGTGATAACAGTACTAGAAGTTGGTGATGGTATTGCCTGCTGAATAATAACACTTGAGTCAGAACTCGTAAGCAGTACATTGGGAACCTGGAGTGATGCTGGACGAACTATGGTTGATGTAGGCTGTGCAGTCTGCTGCAGTGACACTTCCTGAGGAAAAATAAAGCTTCATCAGTTTGTAAAATACATTTACAGACCACTAATTCCAACTGTTAAATGAATGCAGTTTGATGGAACAAATCAGAATTTCTGTAACATTATGCAAATAGAATCAGTTATACAATTAAAAGCATTCAAAAAACTCCCTCTGGATGAATCATTTAAACCACCAATGTAAAATTGTTTCAACAACAGTGATTTTACTTTTATGACAAACCTGGTTCAATTTATTCTAAGGCTACTTTTATTTCTTATTGCTTCTAATTCAGTTTTGATCAGATTTTAATTTTTTTCCCCAAGAAACCCATGGTACTACCAGCACCATCATGTTTACCCACACTCCGAGTAAGGAAAATGATTTATGATGTCCTTATGTACATTTCAGTTTCAGTCCATTGTTCTGGATTTAAACAAGAGAAACAAGACATTTATGGTCCAGTAAAAACAATAACAACAAAAATTTTTTGACCCTTTATCTTTAGCTCTCTAACTAGAGTGATAAGAGTACTTGGAATGTTCTATTCAGAGCTCTGCAAAATATATGCAAAAAAAGAGCACAGAAATTAAACTTTCTTAGGTGCAAATAAAGAGTAGACAGAAATCCCTATAGCTCTTAGCTTAGCAACCAGGTAAAGCACATTACCAATTGAATGCTGTACCTCTACTTGCTGTTTCTGAAAATCCAGAAAGGCCTTACTGTAACCAATGCCTTCCTTCTCAGGAAACCCTTGATATTGCCAGACTTCAAATTTACCTTCAGACAGACTTGTTGCCAAGTTATTCTTTTCACAATGGCTACTGCAATCAATGATACATAAAATCACGTTCTTAGACCAGCAAACTTTAGTTGCTCTGCTGGAAAACTGTACTTCAAAGAGAAATCTCTATACCTGTGTCACACAGACTGCACTGGTTATTATTTTCTTTGAATGAAGCTTGAGTTTTGAAAATTCATCCACAAAGCTTTAAGTAGTAAACTCTGAGCTCTCTAAGTAGATTGCTTGTCTTTTTATACATTAATGCACAAATCTGTGAGATCCTCTGAGTAGAACTGTAAGCTTGCTGGCAAACTTACAGTTTTCATAGAACTGTAAGCTTGCTGGCAAACTGTGGGTTTTACAAAAGAAAAGACTTTAGATGATGAAATTTTCTGCCTCCAAAAGCTCAGAGGCTAGATTTGTCATTTGTTCACTAGTTCATTCATGCTTTTTCCCAAGGGACCTAAAAGACTATTCACAGTGAATGAGTGCTTTTGGAGAATAACGGTGAGCTGTGCTCAGGAAAGTGAAATTGTTTTAGTATCAATCTGGGATATAATATTTGACTGCACTTAGCACTACAGATGAGCATTCAGTAAAAAGAAGACAACTAAAACAGAATTGTGGAAACAGAAAGGAAAAAAAGCCCAATCATATTGCTAGGACAGGATTAAAGATTACTTCTTTGCAAGTAAGGAATCTGGTATAACATCTTACAGAGCTTATTCAGGAGTCACAGGGAAAATATACATGAGACTGACCTGCTTGACTGTGGGAAATTCAGAGCTCAGAACACCAACTGAATCTGTATGCTAGCATGAACAAGCTGCACAACTCAAGTAACATCACGGTGGTTCTTACATGTGAACAAAGACTTCAAGATTATATGTACACTTGATAAAGAATGGACCCTTGGAAGGACTTACACACAATCACAGATTGTTTGGAGCTGGAAGTGACCTTTAGAGACCACTCCAGTCCATCCCTTCTGCCATGGCTAGGAACATTTTTCATGAGATCAGGCTCCTCAGAGTCCCAGTCAGCCTGGCTCTGAGCACTTTCTGAACCCAGCCTAGAAGTCACTGGCATGTCAGTACCACCTCCTACCTCTGGGCAAGCAGCTGGGATTGGTCTCCCAACTGCTGCTGAAAGCAGGTAACTACGTACAAGTGAGCCAGTAAGTGACACCATTCTGTCAATACTTCTTTGCTGTTCATAACAGAAGCTTAATTAATGCAAGTTCTAATAAATACTGATTGTAAAACTTGGCCTTTCTCTGGCTTGAACACCTATCAGGAAAAGGACAATGTGAAATTTTTAGACACAATGTTCTATGGAAACATGATTTCAACAACAGTCAAAAGATTAATGTACAAAGTTCTGAAATAAATCTGTAAAATTCTTAAAATGGAAACCTCACATATAATTGTTTCTGTGTTATTAAAGATGGCGTTTATGCTTTGTTTACAAGATCAGCAAAGATCTTCAGCCATTAAAAAAGAACAAGCTTACTCATAAGTGTGTTTATACAACTGGAAAAGTATTTTTAACCTCCTCTTTACACTAACTTGCTCTTTGCTACACTGAAAAATGCATGCCAGTGCCTGTTACTGCAACAACATGGCAAAAACATAAGCTGCAGATCTAAGAAGTATTGCTTTAAAGTAACATTAAAGTGACATTTTATAAGCATATAAAAACAAAACCATAGACCAAGCAGTCTGATGGAAGATTCTAATTGATCACTAATGAATTGCATTACCAATGCATTGCATTACACACTAATGCATTGCATTACATACTAATGAAGTATAAATTTTGTCTGGAATAAGATACATTGTAAATATATTGCCCAAAAAAACAGGAAAAATAGAGTTGAATTTGCAATCACAAGATTAAGTGAAAGTGACCTTACCTTTACCTACCTTTCCTTACAGCACAGAAGTTTAAGCCCACCCAAAGGTACTAGACTTACTAGAAGGACTTCTCCAACTCTTATAATTCCTATTCTTGATACTAAAACCCACTGAATGGGAAATTACAGAATATGATAGTTACTCCAAATGTTTTCAGATGTGCACATTTACAAGTATTTCCTATCTAAAAGCAAATTTCATGCAGTAACTTTCTAATGCTATCAAAAACACATAGAATTCTTTATACAGAAATGTAGATGGCCAGAACTAATACTGTATTTGATTATTACTGTAAGAAAACAAATGGTTTTAAAGTAATTAAATTAGGCAATTAACTACTTGGCAACAACAAAGTTGCTACTTTTAAAACTCTGTTGAGGGTTGCCCTTTTCAAATCCTCTTAATAAACAACTATAATGCTTGAAATTACTTACTCACTCTTATTACTTTAAGGCTTAAAGACTTTATACACTTCTAATGATATCTTGGTCTATTCAAAACAAAATATTGACTCTTACTGAAGCCTAACAAAACTCCTGAAACTCTCAGGAAACTAGGAAAATAATTAAGCATACTTTTTTTGAGAGTCTCCAAGGAATTATTTTGACAACTACAAGGACAATTAGAACCAGCCTTGCACATACATAAATAGGCAGTAATTGTTTAAGGCTACTAAAATATATGCAGCCAACAAAATGGTTACAGTTAAAACCAGCTATGCCCTAAAAAAATCCCTTCTCTCCTTCAATACATCTGCAAAAGGAGAACACAAAAATCTGACTAGATGACACTCTGCTCACATTTCTCAATGTCTGCAGGTCACGTTGAGCTGTACACTCCAAGCAGCACCCTCAGCCTTGCTCAGCTTGTCTCTACAATCAGACATGAGAATGGCATTGAGCAGCAGCACTGTCACAGTGACACACCAAAACTGCACCATCACTGAGACAAGTTTATAAATACTGCCAAGCACTGAGATAGAATTTTCACTTGTAATGATGCTAATGAGATACTGACCCACTATTGTATGAAGATAGTAATATTATCTTCTGCCAAAGTTAAGATTACTTGAAATAGGTATTTGCAGGAAAAAAAATAAACCAACCTCTGAAATAAAGACTTATGATTTGAACTATGATTCACTTAATCCAAGCAGCTCTTTACATCTATTCCTTTAAAATGCTTTTACTATTTTTGAGACTGCATGATTGTCTTGATTAACCATGATTACTCATCCTTGCTAACTAATGAAACTCAGAAAAACTTTGTAAGGACAAATCTGAATTGAAACTCTTTACAACTTCTGTCACACACTTAAGGTTGTCCTCACATCAGTTCCTCTGGCAGTCTAAGAGTTGAAACTGAGAGGTTCAGACTGGATCCAAAGAAAAATATTCTGCCCACAGGAACAGCCTGGTACTGGAGCAGGTGGCACTGAGGCTGTGCAGCCTCTCTCCCACAGAGGCTTCAAGGCCAGACTGTGCAAACTGCTGAGTAACTTGGTCTGATCTCACAAATAACCCCAGCTTTGAGCAGAAAGTTGGACCAGGAAATCCAGCATTCCCTTCCAACCCGAATTACCTGGGTCAAAAATCCTGGTCAAAAATCTCGCTGATTCCTGGGAGTAAGGCACCTAAGCTCCTCATACACACACTGCCCACTGAAGATGCACATAAAGACTGACCAGAGCAATATCTATGCTTTATTGTAGTCTGCTCCTAATGTTTGTATTTATTGAAGACTAGAAATAATTAATTCATTAATTTTGCTTCATTTTCTGTACTTCAGGAGAACTTCACAAGATGAAAACACTGCAAGTCACATATTGAAGTGATCACTACTAATGATGATGCATAAACAAGAGTAAAGAGCCCTTTTTTCTAAGAAAGCATAAATCTTAAATTTTATTTCTTTTCTGGCTTTACTGGATGGCCAGCTTTCCTGAAAGCAATTATTCTAGTGAACAAAGCTAACTGAAGAATTGAACAAGTTATCTATATATCCACTGGAATGTGGCAAATGAAAACTCTCTTCCTTTCAACTACCTAAGCAGCATGGCTATCACCAATCACTATATACAATACATTTACTGATGATCAGAAAGTTGAAAAATAAATTCCAAAAAGAGGAAAAAAAGGGTTCTGACCTTTTCATCATTGGTAGTAGACTCTGGATGAGGTAAAGGACTATCTTGATGAGTTGTCTCTACAACTGAAGGTTCTTCAATTTTATTTCTTATAATTGGTGTTGCAAGAGGGGACAGATCTAGAGGCATCTATGAGCAACAATGTAAAACAAAATTAGTCAACGTTTAAAAAACAAAACTGATCAAGAAAATATAAATAACTGAAGAGAAATATCAGCTCATTACAAGACAGAGATGCTGATGTCTGAAAGGTCTTGATGCAGATGCATTACCAGTCAAGGCTCTTCTACCAGCACCTACATGAACACCAATCTTCAGTAACACAAATGTCTTTCAACACCAATGTCAGACTAATTATTTTCTTCTTGAAAACATTCATAAAGTTTTCTGTTTCCAAGGGTCATAAGAAAATTATAGTTGCAGAAGGACTGTGTTACAGTTAAAAAATTACAGCTAAATTAAGGTATTATCCTTCTGTATATTATTATATCTCATGCCAAAAAGGACAAAATCCTAACCACACTTCCAAATTGAGAAAGATAGTATAGACAAATTTCAAGCTTATTGTGTCTAATAATTATTGAAAAAGCAAATTTTATATTACTACACAGGTAAAATTCACCAGGACATCCAGAATGCCTTAAAGAAATTGAGCTACAAAAGTACTTAAAACAATACTATAGATTTGAAATATATAGGTCTTATCTGCTATCCAAATACTTTTGGAAGAAATTTCCCCAAAAGTTTTTCCAAATGCTTTTTTTTTCTATTAAATTCCTGGTTTTCCTGTGCAATATATTACTAATCAACAGGGAAGACTGTCAGAAGTGGAATCTCTTCTCATATAACAAGGGACTATGAAATATTACAGAAAAAAATCAACTATCAATGCCCTAGAAAGTGTGCTATTATGGTACATTTTTCCACACTTTCTCATGATTGTTTATGTATATAAATCATCCAGAGATATGTGTTTTTTCTTGTAACACAGAGGGCAGTTTGGAAAATTAGTATCAATTCAAGAAATAGACAAAATGTTTAAAATACTTTGCAATAGATACAATATTCTCCAAGACAGAGGTGAGCTATACAGAAAATAGTCTTGATAAATCAAAATTCAATTTTACCATATGTCATGGTCTAAAAACAGTCAGTATACAGCAACTAAAAAAAGGAAACTTATAAATCCATTATTTGATAGAGCTGTTACAAAGCAAGGGTGAGGCTTGGTCAGGAATGGGTAATAATCCATCCCATTCACAAGTACCTATCAAAATCTTTACTGCAACAAATGAAATGAAGCCACTGATTCTGCAAAACCTATATAAACAGATATAAAACCATATTTTCAATCACTACCTATAGAAGTAAACCAGGCAATCAACTAAAGACAAAATTAGTCAAAGGGGACTTTGAACAAATTTTTTTACTTACAGGAGTATTTAAATGTTTAGATTCCTAACTCAGTTATGACTGGGAAGCACTGAAGTAAATAACAAGAATAACACTTAAACGTGTGGCAAGTTCCTCACAAAAACATGAAGTTGCTAAACAGATACAGTTCAAGTTTTTCTAATATTTCAACCTGTACACTAAAAAATAAGTAGATCTTTATGTTGTAATCAATAGTTTCCAGGCAAAAGTGATTTCCACATATAATCAATATAATCATAACCAAATTACTGACACTTTATAAAATTTAGTCAGTACTTCTCATTATCATGATGACTGATTCTTACAGTAACATCAGTATTCAAAACCAATCAAAATGATCAGTGTTCACATACTACTGTTTTCATGTGTGTTTTTCTTTCTGCTAAAAACTCTTTACTTTTCAGACTCCTTTTTTGCTTATTCAGGACCTCAGGAAATTTCAATCAAAACTAGTGGTTAAACTCAACAGATATACACTAGATACTTACATAATTAGGACAATGTGTCCCGTTATCAATGCTAAATATGATAAATTAATCAGGTAAACTAACCTTCAGAAGAGTAATCATAGATTTGTGTTCTCTACATACAACACATATAAGCAGCTAACATGATTATTGGTACAGTTTAGAAGGCAATATATAAATCCAAAGTTTGCTTTTTCAATGGAATTTCTGATATTAAAAAAGTGGAAGCTCTGAGGAAAAAAAATGTTTTGAAACATACTTTCTTAATGTCATCTTCAGAGGCCTTTTTAAACTCATTTTCAAAAGGACTTGCTAGTTCATTGAATAAGCCCACTTCTTCACAGTTCTTCAAGAATCGAGTTGGTGTTGGTGTCTGATCTGAAAAGAAGTGTATAAAACCCCCACAATTTTACTTTTACAATACCATTTACGAACCTACTTGTCCTAAATAATTTTCAGAATCCAAACAAACAGAAGGAGACGAGGAGGTGGCTGGGAACCCTCGGACTGCCTTCTGCCCTGCGGGGAGGCAGCTGGCAGGCAAACTCCACCTGCTGGAGACAAGCACCCGGAGCCTGCAAACCACCGAGCCCCTGACAATCCCAGCAGGGAACCACAGCACTTCTGCTGCGGCCACGAACCACAGGGAGCTATTCTCAAGTGCACAGCAGAACACTCCCATGAGCAAGCAGACCCTATTTGCAAATAGAGATAAGGAATACATGAAGGCTTTTAATTAGAAAACAAATGAGAGAAGTGCTCAGCTCAAAGCCAGTTTGCTTCTTTTCCTAATTTGACAACAGTAGGGGTTACTTCCAAGTGCATGGAACTCCTAAAGGAAAGCATGGCTCTGTGCACAAGATCCTACTGACTCCTCTGATGCCCCTGGATCAAGCTGGAATCATAAAACTTCTGGCATCTGGGTGACTATTCCATGAAGGAGCTTCAAATACATCTTTCTATAAAATTCCTGTTAGTCTATAAATTTGCCTTATTTCACTGTTATTATCAGGTCAAAATTAACAACACTTACCACAAAGTTACTTGCATTTCAAATACTGTAAAGTGGTATGATTGTCTGGACTACTAATTCTGGTGTCTACAACAGCTCCTACAGTGGAATGTGGCTGCACAGAGACACTCTCATGGTTTCATTTTTAAACACCTGGTTATTTGAAAGGTCCCTTTTCTTGTGATGTAATTGACAAGGAGCACATCTAGAATTTTAAAATTTTTAACTGCTAGTTTAGGAGCAATATTTTTTTATCTGCTTATGTACAAGGGAAAAAACACACAGAAAATGTCTGAAAGTCTTTCTGAAGTTCATTTAGGGTGCTCCACCACTGAAAAAACCCCAGACTGACTGAAACTTCAGCATACTTAGCACATGGCAAGTATGCACAAGCTATCATTCAAAAACTCTCAAATGTATAATGTAGTCAATCATCCATTGGTGATTACTACTGATCCTGGACAAAAGTTGTAATTACTAAGGGTATAACATGAATTCAGAGGTGGGAATAAAGTATTATGATTTTAAGCCAAAATGAAAACAAAAGATTTGATCTTTCTTTTACTATCCCACTGGAAGAATAATCACTGATGCATTCTTCTAATATCAACATGATACGTAAAAGATGCTACACATTTTAAAATTTAAGAGACAAGTAATATCAATGAATAATTAAAACTGGAATACAGTTTAATTTAGTTACAGATCCTCTTAAGAGTAGTTTTTATTAGCAAGTTTTTATTAAATGCTTATATAATTAAATTATATTTAAATTATTATAATTAAATAATAAATAATAATCAATTATTATTATTTATAATTAAATTATTACAATTATATAAGTATTGATAATTTTAAAATATTTGGAATAGATATCAGATACAAATAAAAGTAACTTATGGAGAATAATACTGGCTTCAAATTCTGACAAGCATTATGTAAGAAAACACTGCCTAAGCACACAACACAGACAAGTATAGTGAAGAAAATGTATCACACTCTCTTAATGTGAGTCTATGCACTATGTACAGAAAATGCGCACAAAGCACATGCCCATTCTAGCNAAAAGATTTGATCTTTCTTTTACTATCCCACTGGAAGAATAATCACTGATGCATTCTTCTAATATCAACATGATACGTAAAAGATGCTACACATTTTAAAATTTAAGAGACAAGTAATATCAATGAATAATTAAAACTGGAATACAGTTTAATTTAGTTACAGATCCTCTTAAGAGTAGTTTTTATTAGCAAGTTTTTATTAAATGCTTATATAATTAAATTATATTTAAATTATTATAATTAAATAATAAATAATAATCAATTATTATTATTTATAATTAAAAGTATTGATAATTTTAAAATATTTGGAATAGATATCAGATACAAATAAAAGTAACTTATGGAGAATAATACTGGCTTCAAATTCTGACAAGCATTATGTAAGAAAACACTGCCTAAGCACACAACACAGACAAGTATAGTGAAGAAAATGTATCACACTCTCTTAATGTGTGAGTCTATGCACTATGTACGGAAAATGCACAAAGCACATGCCCATTCTAGCAGAAAAGTGAGCAGACTTAATACAAGTGTGTACTTACCAGCCACAATGACACTGTCATTACGAGCTGGCCCAAATTTCAGTGTCATCTCATGTTTATGTTTATGGACAGCCAAATGATCCTCATTGGTAAAACGCTGCAGCAGAAAGTTTTAAGAAACAGCTGTAATTGGGAGTGTGAACACAACAACTGCCACTCTACAGAAAGCAATTTTTATAACATGTAAAACTACCATTACTATGTTAAAATACAACTCTCTAAGGCAGATATATCTTGTTCCTTGGTCAACAGTATCAAGCAGAAATATTATACAACTCAACTTATGTTCATAGTAACTAAATATACCAGGGAAATTGCAGTATAAGTACCTGCATTCATCAAAAGTCCAAGATAACATTTCAGAGTGCTGCAGCCTCCATCAACCACCAGCAAACAGCCATTTGCTGTATTAATGGATCTTGACAACGTCTAGTAATTGATCACCACTACTTGATTACTGCATTGTGTGTATTACCACATTAATGAGAATTGATCTGTAATCACAAACTTCACTGCATTTAACAGCGTAAAGATAAAATAAAATAAAATACTATAGCTCCAGCCCCTGACAATTTACTACACAAAACAAGGGGCAGGTAGAATGGGCAACACAGGAACAATGCCAGACAACTGAAATGCTGTGAATCAGCTAAACCTTACCAGCATTTTAAAAACCTCTCAGGTTTGCTCGTTTCATGCATACTTTCCCCAATATTTGGGGTATATGCTATAAAAAAGCAGTAAGGAGACAAACTAAGTGCTGTGAAAGAGATATTCTTACTTTCACTATTTGTTTATTTTCACTAATTTGCTATGCATCTGTAATTGTGGGTGAAGTTAGTGTTTCAATTGACATAATCTAAGAAAATGTTTCCCAAGATGCAGCTTTCCTAAACACATTTTATACAAAACACTGAAATTCTTAATTTTCTTTGTGTACATTTGAGCTCCAATTTATGTTTCTGGTTATGCCTCACTAATTTAAGTCCCTCCACATATAACAGATACACGCCAAGAATCTCCTCTCAGGAGCTAATACATAAACTGAATTCACTTCAGAGTAGAGTAATTCAGAATGCTTCCATGAAAAAGGACATGTACATGTGGAACTGTGAGGGGAATTGAAAATGCAGGATCACTGTAAGACAGAGTGAAACAAGCAAGGGACTTTTTTTTTTTCTTAGAACTTTACTGCCCAGCATTCCAAATGCCCAGCTCTCTGTAACTCCTGCACCCTGTCTCTGCATACAGCATAAGCCAGAAATTCCTGCATTCCATCATGCTAAGAGACTTAAGTGTCCTTCTGTCCTCACTAAGCGGTGGAGCAGCTCTTCCAGAGGAAGACAGTGTCCAAAGCTGACTCCCTCTCTCTGTTTTACAGTATGAAGCTGGCATCTGGGACATGAACTTCTCTCTTCACCTTCCCTGAAATCAGGGTGAAGACCCACATGCTATAAATTCTTGCTTTTCAGCAAAGAATAAATACTTAGTAGCAATTATCATAAGCCCCTTTTCTTCAATTTCTGAAAAAACATTTCCCTGTTTCACTTTCATTTGAACAATGCTAGTAAGTTCAGTTCAGACCATTACCTGGCCACATCCAGGGGCAGTACATAAAAAGGGTTTGTCATCACTCATATTCCACAGGTCGTTGTGCTACCTGTATTAAAATTAGAATGTAACAAATTTTACAAATAATGCAACAAATTATCAATACATCAACAGGCTATTTTAATATTCTATGGGCAAGAATTTCTGCCTTCTGACTACAGTAATATTCTAAACCCCCATGATTCAGAGTATGGATTTCAAGCTCTGTCAGGAAGGCACACAAAATCCACCACAGCAGTTTCTGATCATACACCTCAATCAGAAATCCACATGTTCACATGTAACATGACTAACTGCAAAAAGTATCTGAAAACACAGTAAGAACAACTTGTCCCTGAAATCAAATACATTGTAATAATGATCCAATTCTCAGTTAAAAAGAGATCAAAGCAGCAGACAACACCATGCAGCCAAGGTTCTGGTGCCAATGGATGAAGAAGTAGTGCTTATTCCTCAGCCTTTTCACAATCCATATTTAAAGCTCATCATTAAAGATAAGTTGGCACATAGCCCTTTGTGTAAACTGTTATGAATTTAATTACAAAAACATGTACTTTAGTAATGTTTCAGCTACTTAATTACTGACAGGCTAAAAATACTTAAGAAAGAAGTAAGATATTAATGATATTTGGTGCTATTTTACATACTCACCCCACATACTAATATACATACCTGCCAGATTTCACATATAAACCTGTTTCATAGGGCAAACTATCATATCCTCCTTTTCATGGCAATGAACTGTAACTAAAAGAAGATATTAATTACTATGCATGCTAAAAATATAATAATGAATGATTTTGTAAAGATAAATGATAAAATGTCCACTATTCACCCATGAAACACAACAGTTTTTCAAAGAAATAGTTTACTTCAATACACCCTCTAATTAGTTGTGGCATCTGTGGCTTTGCCTTGGAGGAAATACATTCATCTTTAAATGAGTATTTGTATGGAGAACTAACAGTGTTAGTTCTGAACACTATTTAGATTGATGAAGCAAATAAAGATGAATAAAGATGTTTTATGATTAAAGATCATAGGCAGAATAAACCCATGTCATCCCCAGCATACTGGTCATGGAGAGTTGCAAGGATTCTCAAACTGTCTAACCATCTTAAGAATGTACACTTCTGGTACACATCTGGGCACGAGACACAAGACATATCAAGTAAGCATAAGCAAATAATTTCAGACTTATTACCTCAGAGATCTGTAGGGAATACAGTATCTGATCCTTCTGGATGTACTTGTACAGTAAAAAAACACTGTATAGACTTTTTTGGATATTCCTTCAAAGAGGAGGAGATCCAGTGTCCTTGGTAATGTTCGCCCAACAGCAAAGAAAGAAAAACATGGCATGCAGGAGATTCTAAACTCTCACTTCTAAACATATATGTTTCAAGGAATGGGGATACTGAGCTGAGATCAGAAGTCAACAAGAGATGAATGGCTGCCAGAAACTTCAGAGTCTTTGGCACTGACAGCTCAGGGAAACATTTACACCCCAAAGAAAGGATGCCAAGTCAAATCAGGGATGAAGACTGTTCCGCTGTTCTTTGCTAAGAGTTCATAACCTGTCTCAAGTTTCTGAAGGAATGAAGTATATTTTTAACTGTTCAAACTGTGAACTTGGTATTTTCACTAATAAGGAATATTAACAAGATTATGGGCAAGTCTGACTCATGACTAAGGCTTCAAGGTAAGAAATAAGGTCCTTATCCATGACACTTTAAGAGTATATCCTTACAATATGTGGAACTTCAACAGAGTTAACAGCTATCCTACTATTCTTCAGCTATGCAACAAACTCATTTCTTCAAATGCAGGCTCAAACTACCAGAGTTAGTCTTGTTTAGATCTCAAGAGGAATTAGTTTTTTTGAATCTGTCATCATAGGGCACTGTATACTTATTTAATGGCTACATAGGCCACCATATGCCAATACAGACATATGGATATGTATTAAGAGTAGACAATACCCATATCAGAAACATCTAATGTTGGAAGAAACAATTATGATTTGTTTTTTTTTAATCCAAAGCATGAAGATTTTGATTAACTGAAGTGCATGTAGGACATTTTTTCTACCCTGTTACTATGTCTTGTCAGTCTCTAAGATGCAGTTTCAGCCATCAAATCAACTCCCTCCATGCTGTCAGTATTTTTTGTACGTGAGAAGATGTAAATTTTTTAGGTCCGTTCATTTTCTCTTTTCAAGGAATATTACCAAATCTCTTATTTGCATATGAAGTTCTTATCTGGTTCCATGTCTTAGTCTGTGAAGCCTGTGAACTTTGAATGCCTGATATACAAGTAAAAAAATCAATCCTTGTGAAAAAGAAAAGCAGCACTGTCCTTCTGGCAAACTTACTGGAAAAAAGTTGGAGACAAATTCATTTCCTCATCTTTGTAACATTATTTGACTGCAGGCCACATGGAATTTTTTGAGGTAATCCCTTGTAAAGAGATTCCGGATAACATCTGAGGAAAAAAAATTACGTTGAAGCACTGAAATTTTTGCACCTAAAAGAAGTTCACTTGCATTCTAAGCAACACTTTGGACATTTTAAATCTAAACAGAAACTGGATCTGACAGGATGGGAAAACAAATGGCTCACATTTGTCAGTGCAGCCAAATGGGTAAGAACTGTATTTACCTATTACAGACTTGCAAGGCTTGCTCTTAGAACAAAATAACTCCATGCAACAGTGGAGGCTGAGGGGCAACTGGCTGTCAAGCAGCTTTGGGGCAGAACCTGTAACTCCTGGTGGACAACAAACCCAACATGATTCAGCATCATGTCACTTGTAGCACAAAAAGAGGTTACTGGGATGAATTACAAAGGCACAGCAATGAGATGAAGGGAAGTGATTACTGTCCTTTATCTAGCACTCTAAGACTGCAGCTGAAGTGCCATATCCAGAGTTGAGCCCCTCAAGACAGCTGATGATCTGGAGAGCAAACATCTGAGGCCCCATCAAAACAGTTAGGAAGCTGGACTATTACATAACAAGAGGAAGCAAAGCTTGTTCAGAATGGAGAAGGAGCGCTAAGGATCTGCTTGCTGTCATAAATTATCTAATGTATTGACATAGAAAAGTCAGATCCAGACTCTAGGTAGAGTATAATAAAAGGATGAGATGCAACATTCACGAGACACACCAAGAAAGTTAGGAGCAAGTATAGAGGAAGAGGAAAATACAGCATAAAAAAAAAAAATCCCACAACACTGGATCAGGTTGTCAAGCAGGGCTGTGGAACCGCAGCCCTGCAGAAATTCAAAATTTGATGAGATAAAATTCTGTGCAATCCAAGATAACTCTGAAATTTAAAGCATACCATAAAGATATCATAGAGAGGAACAAAGAGGAACAATTGCAATGGCCAATCCAAACTTGGGTAATGTTCTGACACCTTTAGAAGACTCTGTGTGGTCAAAAACCTGTTGCTGCTATAAAATACGCACAAACCTCATCCTTTGCGTCCTCTTTTCCTTCTGGATTGCACGTTGCCTGACAGGCACAACAAACCCAACACAGAGAAGGCAAATTTTCAGGAAAAAATGTTGGTAATTGCCACTCTAATTTCAAAGGAGTCTTTGTTGTAGACTGACTGCTCAAAGTGAGAATATCACAGTAAGAAAAAATAATTTAGAAAATAACTTTCCCAGAAAACCAAAATAGCAACTTAGATGCCTTCTCAACAAAAATGTAACTCACCCAGCCAAATGAGAAATGTAATACATGAAGTGATAACCCTGTCCCTAGAGGGGAACTAGAGTCACCCTGGACTGTTACCTAGGCAACAGCTAACACCTTGTCCCAGTGAAAAAAAGATGGCTCCTGAAGGAATCCAACATGAACGTGAAACTCCAGCCTTAACTCATCTCTTCAGATAAAATGAACATTCAGTGAAATGATTCTTACTACAGTCCACTGAACTGCAACTTGCTTTTATAAGCTTCAAACTCTACATTCCTTTCAGTAGCATAAAGAAATTCATATGTAGAATTCCAGTCACACAGTAACAGCATCAGAGCTGAACACAAGAAAAACCTGAAATAATCTTTACAGTATAATCAACTTCAGTACTAAAATCACACTAATAATCTCACTTTTTTGGTGTTTGCTCTGTACTTTCAACACAGAAGTAAATTACATTTACATCACGCCTATTTAAAACAAAGCAAGCCTTTTTCATGATGTTTGGAATGTAAACGGTACAGTAAACTATATAAACAAGTATATATCCATCTTTAAAATATATATAAAATGGAAAAATAAAAATGAGTTTCCAAAGAATTCACTAATACTTAAGGCAATGTGCTTATTTAAAAAATAAAAATGTCTCCATAAAATGTCACATTAATATGTATCTAAATGTGGTACAAAAATAGCTTCAACAATAATCTGCATATTTCCATAAGATTTTAATTAAACACCTTGGGTACACTCGGTGGAAACTATTACTACATAGTCTGAGGCTCGCTTCCAAAACCTTTCAGAAGACAATTTTACAAAGAATAGCAGCCTACACTGACTTAAGGCATGTCTTGTTGGCTTATTTAACTGGTAAAGATTCTTCTGTTTTCTCTTAATTGCCTACATACAGGTGCATGGAAAATACAACTGACACCTTGTTTCAAAATTTTTCTACTGAACACGTAAGCAGATGTTTAAAATGTGTATGTATCAATAGTCCTTGCAGAAACTTCTTCAAATTTGCTGAGGAAAGTAATTCTTCACACGTACCTAGTAAAGACTCGCCAGACCTGCAGCTAAAGCCTCTTACTTTACCTGTAGAAAGCAAGACGTGTGCAAAAAGATGTCCATGCACAGAGCTGCTCACAGGCTGTGCACTCTTACCCTGTGATCCATTATTTTAAGCACAGTAGCAATACAGAGACTGCCCTCCTGTAACATCAGGGCTGACACAAACAGCACAGAAGAAAACTGCCAGAACTGAGCACAGAAAAGACAGCTATGAACACACATAACCCCACGAACAAACAAAAACTGTAAAACTCTTGAAGAACAGCATTGTTCTTCTGGCCAACATACAAGAAGAGATGCATATTTTCACAAGTGTGTCACCCTCCTAAACTGGACAGTCCAGAGAGGACAATCTGTCAGTCTGCAGCTACAGCAGTAGCTGACTTATCTCCTACTGCTTACATGAGAAGCACACCCAAGCCTTGCAGCTACACTGACCACTTGCATGAGGCTCCAACCCGAGAAACATCTGTACATTCTGGTTTGAAAAAGGTGAGAGTTGGACAAAAACTGTATCAGGCCATTGAGACAAGCCAGAATTATAGCAGTCCATCAGCATTCGGTCTCCTCTGAGTCCAAACACTACCAAGTGCTTATGTTACAGCACCAGATGCATTTTCCTACGGATGTTTGCATTTCCTCAAGACCAGCCATGTCTAGTCAACATTTCCTTTTATTCATTACATTGGATCTGGGATTGTGCCCCCTTTTACTGCAAGATACAAAGCCTTACTGTATAGAGAACTATTAACTCTTACTAAACTTTTCTGTAGATCTCATCACAGTGTATAACTGCTTTAGGTAATGTACTTTACTTTAAAGCTTCATTTTATAATAGGAAACTGAAGCATAAAAGAACCAGGCCAAAAATTTTAACTTTTATCAACTTTTAGGAGTTTTACTTAAGAGTACATACTTATTCAAAGTAAAGTGAATGGAACATATTTGCCACAGTAAAGAACAACATTCTCTTAATGGTTACCCAGAGAGCTGAATTTAGAGTTTTGCTTAGCTCCTTCCAAAATGTCTTTAGATAGGGGGAGGTAGCTATTTTTGTTCTCTAATTTTACACACCTCGTGATTAAGAGATAGCTTTTGCATGCAACCAAATAAATAATAACAAAAATCAAAATGAACATGGTGTCTTTATACTTTCAACATTTGCATAAAGCATTCACATCATAAATTTTAATCACTTCCCACATTTAAAGAGTCTATCTTTATTTCCACAATTTTTGATAGATTTGCAAGTTGTGATTTCAGTAAAAATCAGAAGTTAGTAGATAGAATACACTGCTTAAGGAGTGACATAAATTTGAAAAAAAGTAATTTGTATTTTAGAAGGAAGAAAACCCCAATGCTCTACTTACCTAGAGGGACTGGAGATATATTTTCTGTTTCCTATAAAGCAAAAGAAGAAAGGTGAAGCAAAACCAGTGTAATTAATACTTGACCATTTCAGGGCACTTCCAGAAGTGATCTGACTGTGCAGTGTTCGTGCAACACTGTCGAATTTGACAGTCCTAAAAAATAAAACTGAACAATGAAGGAAATAGAGGAGATAATACTTGAAAATTTAAAACATTCCTCCTCATAATAAAAGTGGGATTGGCAGAAAGTAACCTTGTAGATTCTGCAAGAAAACCATAAGCCCCAGAATATTTAAAGTTCACAAATACCAATGGCTGGCAAACAGAAAAACAGGAGCTCCTTCTTCACATTACACTGCTAGCACAAGATTCCATTTTTTTTCCTTTTAAAAAGCCAAATGTTAGGCACTTTTTGCTGATAATATTAATTAACTGCTAATACGTGAGAAGCACGTATGTCTAAAGTTCATTCCATACCTTCCACCATTTGTCTAAATTCTATAAAGGGCAGCACATTTGGACAAGAAAAAAGGATGACTGACTTAAAGACAAAAGAAAGGATGATTGACTTAAGTTCCAATAAGAACAAGACAGCCAGTTGGACAGATAGCCACATATACAGAAGCAAAGCAATTCAACTCCTTCAGCTGCAGGAGTGGCTTCTTCCACAAGAAGATACATTTCTGGCAAACAGAGAGCACCAATGGCATCAAGAAAGGTCCTTAGGCCTAACATACCCTGTTGGCTGAACATGCATTTTTCTAATTCAACCCTCTGGCTCAAGTATTTTTCAGAGACACCCTTGATCTTTCTCTAACTTACTAAAAATTCAGGCTGTGTGAATACAGCTCTTGTAGATAAGCAAAATGTCAATGAACCTCATAAAAATATAGAGGGGTTAATATTGCTCCCATCTTCTCACAATTTGCTTACAGAGATATTAGGCCTTGCTTTCCCCAGTTCATTTATCTAGGTTTGAACACCTTCAACCTAACAAACAGTAGAAATCCAACCTCACTTTTCTACACTGGTTTCAACAAAATTAAAAAAAACAAGCTAACCAAAAAGTTACATGCTTTTCACAATTTCTTAGATTGCATCCCTGAAGTCTAAAATTGAATTAAATAATTAAGAATTTAATTCTAAAAAATCTTTAAATATATCAAGTATCTCACTACAGGATTCCTCCTGCTCATTAAAACAGAATGATCTTTTTCTTTCCAGTAAGCACTTATACAATGACCATTAGATTTACCTAGGAAGGAAACATAATATATTGCTTGGAATGTCTTGTTTAAGAAAAGCTCTTATCTGAAGTGAAGCTAATGGAAAAGTTCTCAGGCTGAACTGAAGCTGACACTGAACAAAGCTGAAAACAGTACAGCATTAACATGAAAAAAAAAAGCATTTATTGCATAATTATTAAATATTGACTAATATTTTTGTCACTAACCATATCCAAAGCCTCCTTAGAGTGCATATTATATGTGAAACAAATACAGTTCAGTTATGCAGAACAATGGTAACCTGAAATCTATTCAATATTAAAATAAGAGTTAAAAGTATTGAATCACATTTGCTCCATTGAAAAAAGGAAATACATATTTTTAATACTCAAGACTATGTTAAGAAGCCATTAAGAATTAAGAATGTTGATACTATAAATAACTTTAAGTCAGGAAAACTTCATGGAGGTAAAAATGTACATTTGTAAGCTTAAGTTAATTAAGAGTAGAAGAAAAAAAAAAACTGATAACAGAAAAGGAATTTTTAGCACTAGGCCCATTCAAAATTTAATGAAACAAGAATGAAAATACCATAGTTCACGCTGTTCAATGTGGTCACAAAAGAAAAGTAGCATGAAAAGCAAGATTTATTAATAAAAGTATGTATGATGAAATGTAAGGTCTGAAAGTATCTTGTATTAGATACTGCATAGTCTAGAAGTTTCTGGAAAAAGACCTACCAAACATATTCATATTTCTAGGATTCAAGTCAGGGTAGAAATATCAACTACACTGTGAAGAAGATCAAAAGCTCAACTACTTGATTAAGCATTAGCATATAGTGTCAGTATTGAAACATAAAATCCCAATGGATTTTTAAAAGAGTTGCTACATTCTATGTACACATCAAGGTTTCTTATTATTTGACAATTCTTTTGAGGCATTATGTAACAACCAGTCCCTGACAAAATTATTGTTTAGTCTTTTAACAAGACAACTAGACAATTTTGATTCTGGATTGCATAATTATAAACACTTCAGAGTTAACACAAGTGAATGCCAAACTGGACTACAGACTGTCCCTCTGAAATGATGTCCACTAAGAGACAACAACCTGTTTCAGCGGATGGCTGAAGACATTCCACCTGGAACACCTGCAGAAGACCAGAACCACAAGGACTGCTCCAATCCTACCAGCAGCTCCTGCTGAATTTAGCACCTAACCAGACCTAGCAGTCTTGTGACCCAAACTTCAGACCATTTGTTTTTATTACCTCTTATCCGGCTTTATGCTCAGCAAGAGGTGAGGATGTCACATTCACTGCCATGAGTACAGTATGTCAAGAAGAAAACACAACCACTGTTTTAAAAGGTGGTAAATAAAATACATTTCAGCCATGTTTGTGGTCACTGTTTAGAAAGTAGGGGATGATTCAGAATGTTCAGACTATTCAAATTTCTTATTTCAGCACAAGAAAAGAGGTGACAATATGATAAACAGGTGACTGGAAGATAAACACCTCTGGGAGAAAGCAGCAGAATGAAAAGCAAGTGAGGGACACAGAGTGCACAAACAGGGCACACAAACACACCAATGGATCTCCCTCCAAAACCAGGGATGCAAAAACGCTGTAGAATGAGTAAGACTGCAGAAGCAACATGGCAGCACACACTTCCCCTAACTCTAAAGGTGAGGTTACATCTTGACATAAAACACTCGTGCTTAAACACCGTGCAGCTATCGCTAATTGACAGTCCGTGTCATGGTTTTTTCACGTGAAAGCTTCAGAGACCTTTTACTTGACAACTCGAGAGGCATTACGCACAATAATAGGCAAAGTCAACGAGGCAACTGGTCCAGGAGGTTCAGCTCCACGGCCAGACAGCCGGCAGGCCAACACCTGGTGCGGAAGAGCTGTTCTTATCCCCCCGCCCGGCATCCCCCACACCCGTACCCTTCTCCGCACCAGCACGGACCAAGTTCTCCTTCAGAGACGAAGATGGATGCTGACGGAGGCCTCCGTGGAGCAGAGGCGAGGCGGAAAGGCGAGGCCTGGCTGCCCCCTCCTCCCGCCCCGCACGCCGCGGGCCGGGCCGGGGCGGCTGCCGGCGATGCCCCCGTGGGGCACCCGCTCC
>VZRH01006782.1:730316-759617 GCA_013397555.1 Urocynchramus pylzowi
CGCTGGGCGCGCGCGCCGCTTCTCAGCGCAGCCGCAGTGCGCCCGCCGCGCGCGGGGGCGGTTCGGTCGTGAGGGTGGCGCCGTGAGGGTGTCACCGTGAGGTGTCTCCGTGAGGGTGGCGCTGCCGAGGGCGGTGTCAATGTCGGTGTCGCCGGCGCAGTGTTGGTGTCGCGTCCCCTCCCCGGCGCTCGGGTCACAGCAGGGAAAGGGGGCGCGTCCGAGGACACCCGCTGTGTGCAAAAAGCCCGTACCGTTCAATTAGTCATTTCTGCACGATGAGCAGATTCCCACCCAAGTAGCGAAAGAATCCTTTTTAATCACGATTAACCGAAATAGGATTATCTTCACTGAGCTGAGCATGTGTTCGTGAGATTCCCGCTTTAATCACTTAAAATGTGCTTTGATGTTTTTCATTTGATAACGGGATCGTTATTCTAATGGTCATTTGCTATTGTAAGTGGTATTAGTGCTAACTAGTAAAGATGCTGAAAAATCGACACGACTAAAACACTGGGAAACATTTATCTAAAGTGCACGATTTTCATTTAATACAATCTGCGCCATTATGTAAAAATAAATTCTAAAATCCTGTGCTGCAAGCGGTCGCCAATGGACTAAGTAAGGGGCTGTGTGTGTATTTAGGGATGGGAACAGTCTTAGGATGGGTGCTGGACTCCTGCAAACTTACAGGACGATTGATGTTGCTGTCACTGGTTAATCCACAGGTGCCACAAAGCTGAGACATGCTCCATACCAGCAACCTGAACACCCCCCAGCAAACATGATCAATAGGTGCTTTCAGCAGCTGCACACCAATGTTAAGCACAATGTTGCTTTTATAGCCTACAACACAGTGTCTTCTGATCCGTAGGTACAGGGGAGAGACCCCAGTTGCAGGTCCGAAGGTGAGAGACAACGGCACAATTTGAATTTCCCAGCCTTCTGCTCCCTGCCTCAATCCATCAGCAAGCTCCGTTTGGTTCCAGTGTGCACCCAGAGTCTTAGTAACAGTGCAATAAAAAATCAGTCTGTAAAGGCCAGCAAAAGAGGTTATAAGCCAGTGGTTTTGTTTTTTGGGTTTTTTTTCCTTGTCACAGCTTACACACATTTTTTAGGAACTGAGGTGCACGGGCATCTGCAGTGTCTGCCACATGGTTCTTCCATTGATAAACACTAAGAAATAAATATCAATGGCAAAACCTTTTAATGGTTAGACAGAACTTTTCATTCATTCATTCATTCATTCAAAAAAAAAAATTCAATCCATATGCTATTGTGGGAATAAGTATTTCCATCACCATGAATAAAACCATAAAGCAAAGGCAAATGCTGTAGTGTTGGAATGACTTCGATGTGACGTGCTGCTGCACAGTGGCATTCAGAGTACCCCATTTCTGGAGACGGGTACCCCACCTTAGGAAGTGCAGCAGCCAGCAGGGTGTCTGCAACAAAGAAATTCACTTCCTCATGGAAGGAAGCACAGCAGTTAGAGACGTGCTTCTCCTTGGGAAACTGGAGGTCTGGACCTCCAGGCATGAAACAAATCTTCCCCCAGCTCTCATGAAGGGAGAAGAAAGTGAGAATTACACTCCTGTGTACACACAGCACAAAGTCACATGGATTCAAAACCACATTAAACAGAAACCCTCTTCTTTTACAAAAGAAGTGCTCTCTTCTGTCATAATTCCCACTCCAGAATGTTGGGGTTTTTTTAAATATGCATTCACAAGCCATTTGTTGTGAGCAGTGTCAAAACCATTATTAAACACTGGTTTATTGTTGCTTTTAAGGCATAACATCTGATACTGTATTGTGAGTTTGACTCAGCTGTTTATTTCAGGAGGATTTTGAAGAGCTGTTACTGATCTCTGGGGGCCAGGCTGAGTTTAATTCAAGAAGATCTTGATAAAGGAACATTTGTTATTCTCTCACCGTTTGCTATCTTATGGCTGACCTGCTGGTAGCTCCCCAAGGAAGGGCATCAGTGCACTAAAGACAGTGTAGTTTCTAGTTGCTCACCACATTTCTGAAAATCTTTTTGAGCAGGTTCCCAGTTTTCCAATTGTCTCTCCCTGTCAGGACCAGTTATGCACATGGGCAGTAGCCAAGGATGCCAGAGGAGATTTTCTCCCCATTTTTCCCCTGGCAAGGAAGATAGAGTGCAGATGATTGAGCAGTACATGGTGCCTGAAGAGTCAGTCCTCTCCCACAGGTCCTGTGGCCTTACAATTCCCTGCTGCTGAGCCAGGTTTGTGTCAGGGCAGTAAGAACAGCAAGAGGCCACTAGCTGGGGTTCCATCAGTATGGCCTTCTCCTTTCCCAGAAAGGAAAGAGAAAAGGTCATCCCAAATTTTCCAAGTCTCTCCTGGGATCATAAAGCTTCTCCCAGTCTTTTTGTCCTTACTTTAAGAAAAGAAACATCTGTTTCACCCTCCCTGCCAAGCAGCTCATTTGCTAGGTTCACTGATGGATCCATGCATCAGTCCTACAGTGACATGAACTTTGACTTTATAACCCTGAAATGAATTGGTATCTACACACATCAGGCTCTGAATGTTACCAAACATGAGTATCAGCAGAATGGATGTTGCATACAAATGGCATTTTTCTGGTGACTTCTTAGAGTGCTATCAAGCCTTTTATCTGTCCAGAAAGCAGGTAATAAGGCAGCTGGGAACAGTATCCATGAACTGGAATGCCTGCCTGATAGATATGGGTTGGTTTTCCTCCAGGTACAGGCAAATGATGGTAGTTGCATACCAGTTCAGTTGAGCAAGTACAGTCCTGTGCAATGCTAAATAAATGAGCATGTCCTGAGTGCTTTGCACTGGAGGCTCTGCCAGAATTCAACATTTATTATTAATAACTTATAAAAGATGAATGTCTATATCTGAATGTTCTATATTTGCTGAAGGAGAAATCTTGGCTAGTTAAGAGAAATCCCATAGTCCACAGCCTAAATAAAATGTTCTGCTGCTAGATCGAAACCTATTCCTTCAGGTTAAATTTTATCTCCCAGCAGAGGATTATTAACTCAAAACATGTCACACACTCACACCAGTCTTTTTTTAAAATCTGTTTTGAAGAAGAGATGTATCTGGAAAACCAATATATTCCAATAACTCTTAATTGTTGGAACACCCCCAAAGGATGAAATTGGATCAAAGGCCTCCTGAGATTATCTTAATGTTGTGAAATATTTTAAAACTTCAGGTGATTACCTCAGGGTTAGCTCTCTTGAACATCCAGATTTATGATGTACTTTGTAGAGCATTGATTGATATTGATTTACAAAGTCAGGGGTTTTCAGTGTTTTTCACAGCCTGGGCCAGCTGTCAGTTCTACCTCTTCCATTCACAGCTGTGTGGTTGAATCTTCCTATTCAGGACTCATAGAACTGGAGCAATGGCTTCTGGAAAGAAGATATGTATAGAGCAGAATTAATACACTCCAGAGTATTTAAACCGTTTTTGCTCTGGGAAGAAAGAACAAAGCCATTATTAGATGGCTCTGCTTTAAGTAGAAATTCTCCTGGTAGCACTCTCTTAATACCTGTTTTACCTTACTGATTATTAGTAGTTGGCCAGTTTTGACATAAGTAATGTTGTTTAAATTGCAGAGTTGGCTGGATCATAAGAGGTGCTTCATAGGAATACAGATGATAAAGTTTTTTCTCTAAATTCTAAACTTCTCCCTTACAAGGAAAAGGGAGAAACTGTCTCTTCAGTGATCTTTGTCCTCAAGAGTACTTACCCAAGCAATTTTTTTTTCCCTAAATTTTTTTTTTTTATAGTTTCAATGGCTTCTTTCAGTGGAGAGCAGGAGGCAATTAACAAAGTAGAGCTAATTTAGGCTGTAGAGCATTCTGCTCAACAGACCACTGATTATTTTAACACCTGAGTCCTAGAAATGGATGACATTAGCCACAAACATTGTACCATGTTCATACTTGGCAAGATTTGGAATGTGTGCTAATACTGTTGAGAACATTCATGCAATTTGAATGGGAAATCATTAGAATCCTTATCATGTAATTTTTGGGTCTTTAAGATCTGCTTTAAATATCTCAATGATTATATAAGTAGGGTCTGCTACACCACAGCTATATATGTCAAAATGGGATGTTGTCAAGAGGAGAAACATTCTGCCTCAGCAGAAATTCAGCAGGAAAAAAAGCAAACTCATCTTCATCCTAGTTGCTGGATTCTGGTGGCAAGTGACATCAAGGCTCCAAGAAACCTTGCCAGAAAAGAGTGGTAGAGCTGCTTTTCCTCTGGATAACAAGCCCTATTGTCTAGCATTCAGGTTCTACTGGTTACTTTTACAATGCTGTACACAATATAAACATTAAAAATACACCCAGCCTTTTGTAAAACCCAGAATGTCACAAGGTGGAAGACAATCCTGTACTTTTGAAATTAATTTTATTTGTCGGAAAAAAAATATATTTTTTCTATAAAATTATGATTCCCTATTTTAATGTAACTTTTAATTGTATTTCATACAATCATAGAATTTTTAAAGTTGGAAAATACCTCAGAGGTTGTTGAGTCCAACCATAAGCCTTTACAATGTGACTTAAAGTGGAAGGAAATGTCAGGTTCACAAATAGTTTCACTTTATGCTTCACATCTATTAGACTGTGTGTGTCAGGATTGCCGCATTCAGGGTGAACTCTCATGTGTTTGATTATTATTATTTTGCATCTGCCCAATATTTTTTGGAAATTGATTTTTAAGGAAAAGCTGTAATAAAACAATCACTGATGTTTGATCAAAGTAATTTTTATAAATGCACAGAAGATTCAGAACATTTAGAACGAATATATACCTCATATATTACTTTAGAACATTAACATTTAGAACATTACTTTAACTAAACTATAACTAAGTTTTTTACTCAGATGACTCATGTTATTCCTCAAGACTGTATTGCAAAAGCAGCCCATACCTGAAATGGTCAGTCAATTCACTGGATAACACACTCATGGGTTTCTAGGTTACAAAATATCACTGGATTAAATGAAAATAAATTCAGCAATGCATATTATGCTGCTAACAGTACTAAACACATTTTGAACAGAAAACAAAATTCAGCTGTAAGCTGACACTATTGGCTGCACAACATTGGCAATCCAATTCTAACATCTTTCTTACAATACACAGTACAGACAGCCAAGACTTTGCCCAAATTAAAGCCATTTTTTGTCAGAAGTATCCATAAATATTCATAGCTGAAGTTGAAGAAATCCAAAATGAAAGTATGTTTTCTTAGTGGGTTGTTCTGGAAATACAGGCTTTTTGTGCAGGGAAAATTGCAACACCAGATTCTTAGCTTTTAAACAGAAATACCGAAGCATTTTTTTCTTAGATTCATTATTTTTCCTGTTTCCCAGAATTATATAAATTATCCTGAACAAGTCTTTTTGGGTAATACATTTTGACCATTCATATTCTGAAAAGAGAAATAGGAAATGTAGCTGTTCAGTGATCATAAAAACCTTACAGGAATTAGTAAATCTTGTTTGGAGACTAAATTAGTGTTTTGGATAACTGTTCTGTTATGGCAATTTGTGCCATGTAAAGAGCAAAAACAGGGTACACAAGACTGTGGCAGAAGGATTTTGCCTCCCTCCACCTTCTTCACAGAGGCTCTACTTCCAGTTGGTGATCCCTGGTTGGAGGGGAGATGGGACTACAGCCCATTAATACATGCAAGGTTCATCTGCTTGATTGTAAATGACACACCTCCCAGCTATGAGTTTAGATTCTCATATCCCTGCAAATTGCTGTGAGCTCACGGCCTGGAAGGCAGTGTACAAATGAACAATATTCATTATCATCTGAAAGCTTTTCAGTCTGAACCACTTAGCAGAAAACCTGTGGTATCCTTTTGACTCCAATGCACGGTTCTGCCCTCTAGGACCTGGTGCCAGTCTGAACCCAGAGAAGAAGTTGCTGTAATTCAGCTGCCTACTGTCATGCTGTGCATGTCTCAGATGAGCTATTTTTAAATGACCATAAGTGATTTTGCTCATAGTTACAAAAGAGATCATATATTCTCATGTTTTGTACCTAAAGTAGAGAAACTCTGGACAGCCTGCCACTTCTAAATTCTTGGAAAGGACTCTGTCCCTAATACTCAGACTCAATGAACATCCTGGTTCTCTGGCATGCCTCTATTCATTCCCATCTGTCATGCTGGCATTGTTCCCACTCAGAATTATCAATGCCAATTTCAACAGGGCATAGGTGCTAACCAAACATGGTTTTAGAGGGACAGCTTTCATAACACAGCAAGTGCCATCTCTTTTGCCAGGAGATCCTGCTGTTTGTAAATAATTCCAGCTTAAGGCCACATGCTTCATTACATGGGATCACATCTGTAGATGCTTGTGGGTATTATTAAAAAAAATCAACAAATGTCTACTGTATTTCTCTTACAGTTTGGCTCAGTGCTTGGAATTTTGCATGTGGAGAATGAATGCTCTGCACCTTGTTCACAGGAGTGAGCCTGTAGGCTGTTATACACTCTGAGCAGTCTTAACAAGTTACTGCATCAGAGCTGGGACAGTAAACTGCAGAAGTTTACCAGAGCTGTGCTGCTTTTTTCCCGTGCCTTTTCACTGCTTTGTGTCTGTAGTATATTCTGAGAAGAGAATGATAGAGCATTGCTTTTTGCACCACAGCTTTTTCCTTTCTAGGTTCTCAACAGATTTTTATGTAAGGCATATTGTGCCCCCACCCATTTGTAAAATGGCACATATGTACGACGACATTGATAACTGCTTATTAAAGTTACTAGTCTATATAATCTCTACATAAAATACATTATATTGTATTGACATATTATACATATCATATTAGTATCATATTAGTATATTGTAGCTGCACTTGACTGCTGTTTTGCCCCCTGAACAGACTACTTGTGTTAGCAGAATTACACTGTACTGTATAAAGGCTAGAAATAGCTTAGGAAAGAGCAAAATCTCTTTATAAGCCTCAACTAAACAGCTCAAAACTATGCTCAAATTTTAAAATATGACTTTGCAGTTAAGCAAAAGAACATTTTGCCCAGCATATATCTCAGAAAACACTATTTGGAATAAAATAAGACTTGGGGTACATAATTTCCAGCTATGTGTTTCCAGTCATAATTTCTGACTCCTAGATATTCTATTGTGCAGCCAGAATCCGTGGAAAATAAACCAAAAATTGCAACCCCCTTGACACCCATAGTGTTTTGGCTGAATAGCACTGGGAAGACCTTGGTTCACATGTTGTGCATAGAAATGTATTTTTGCAAATCAGAAAAGGTATTGTCAGTTTTTTTCTTTATAAGCAAAAACAACCTAAGGCTGGTTTTAGTTGTATTTCACCTCTTCCTAAAAAATGTTGAATCTAAGAATGTGCAGAAGAGTCAAACGTTTTTTAGAGTCCTAGCATTTCAAGGATGCAGAGTGACAAGTAGACACATGAGTATATTGAAAAATTCTGTTGGGAATCAAGGTCTAAAATAACCAAACATTTCTACTGGCTGTACATTTCAGAGTAGTTATGTGTATATTTCTGAACATTTTAGAATTAAAATGTTGTTTAGCATGTTTATGAAATTGGGTACAGTTCATTCATGGGCTTTGAAACATACTTAATGTGCTTTTCTTATGCTATTGATAACTTCAAAATACTTTATTGAGCTCAAGAAATAAAAAATAAGCCTCATTTCACAGTACATTATTCATCAATTGTAACTAAGCTTTACGTCCTCTCACCTGTCTTCCATCCTTTGCCTTTTAAGCAGCTAACCTGACCTTGTGGGCTGTCAGTGCTGATTTGTTTTCCATACCACTTGGACTCAGAGATATTTTGTTTTTCTTTTCCTTATCTTCTCTAAAGATAAGGGAAGATAAGTCTCCTAAAAGTGCTCCCTCATAATAATTGTATACCTGAGAAAACACCCTCAGGTAAGTGCAGCAGAGTGGCAGAAGAGGTGTGTGTTGTTAGTGCCATGGAATGAAAAACTTCAAGGCACATGCTTGAGAGAACAGAGGTTTTCCAATCCAGTAGCTCATGAGGGGTGAAAAGAAGGTTTTACTCCAGCACAGTCAGACAAGGAGCTGCCTCATGGGAGGGCTGTTGCACTTTTGGGTGAGTTGTATTTTGATTGTTTCTTGCCAGCCATAACAGCAAAGTTATAAGGCTGCCTGGTCAGAGTCTCAGCTCTGAGATGTTGCACTGAACAGCCAGTCCATTATCTCTCTATACAAACCTCAAATCTTTCCCCTAAAATATGAAGTCATTCGAGGTACCCTTCTTGGGGAATACTTACCAGCAGCATTGCCAGGGCACACAGCTGAGTAGTTGTAAAAAATGACTGGTGCATGTCTAGGCAGCTTGGAAGCTTTGGCTCATGGAAACTGCTATCTCTAGAACAACAATAATTAAAGATAACTGATTTAAAAAAAACATGTCTGGATTGCTCCAATTCATGGCTGGACTGTGTTTTTAATGCCTCTAAAATGACTAATAGTGTGTATAGTGACATCCAGTGTTCAGTTAGATCAACCACAGCCTAAAGCCTTTCAATTAAAAGATTTATTACAGACCCTATTTAAAATGCTTATGTAAAGATAGTAGATAACCTGCCAACTGTAACACACCTCCACAATAAAAATTTCCTTCCTGGCTTGTTGGGGAACGAGAATAGTGTGGCTCTTGTATAATCCTTTAACTTTCTTTATGACAGCAAGCGTCTGATTATTCCCAGGTGGTTTTGATTTCTTCTTTCTCTGCTTCTGTTGCTGTGAATGTGGCCATTAGGGCAGCAGTCATAAAGGATGTGTTCACCACTTCCTTCTCTGTCTGTCTCTTAACAGAGCCACAAGTCCACCGTCTTCTGTCCACATTAATTCCCTGAGGTATCCACACCGTATTTGTGTTGACTGCCTTAATTTTGATCTTCTCTAATCATTCCCTGCCAGATGGCAGTTAAAGTTTAATGGTCCCTGTAAAAATAGTTCCCTTTCTTCTTTTAATCAGTCATGTGTGTTTGCTTAGCTAACTGTTAGATGTTCAGAAAGCACGAAGGGACCACCAACACAATTACTTCAAAATACACATCCTTATTGTGATTTCAGAATTACGTAAAAGTGAAGGGTTATAGTGTGACCAAGATTCCTGGAAATTAGTATGGGCTACATGACCTTAAATTTTCTTTGTTTCTTTAGATTTATTAAAAAGATTAAACTAATAATTTGTGACATTTCATGTAATCAAAGGTAGATTACTTATAGTATTTTCTAGGCTCAAATGTGTTTTCTGTGCTAGAAAGCATATAAGTATTATGATTTTAGGGATGAATTGAGCAATACACTTAAGGATATGCTTTACTTTAAGTACATGTCTATGGCTAATGATAGATAATAGGGCCTTGAGCAAGGTACTTTGATGTATGCTTCATCTTGGGCCCCCAAGTAGTTCCAATGAAATAATTTACCTTCTTGAATTTTAAAGAGTATGTATAGACACCTAATGACACAGAACCTGAAATTCTCCAGTATGTGTTTACTTGATTGAAGCTTATTAGAGGCTTAGGCTTTTGCTGAATTGAGAATTTAATTCAATTGCATATTCATGCTATGCCTAAGTAGCAAATCACTTCAGAGGCAAATGGTTTAAGCTATATCAGACACCTATGGAGTGAGCAGGTAAGATTATACCCCTGAGGAATGTGGGAAAGTGATAAGCTAGGAGTCTAATCCAGCTCAGAGTACTGCCAGACAAAGGGGTGCTGTGGAATTAAATGGAGACTGGATCAGGCTCTGAATGCCTTGCCTAGAGCAATACAGGAAATATATGGCAGAGTCACTAACAGAACCCAGATCTCCCCATTCAAATTAGACTTCTTTTGTATCTAACATCTGTGTATGCTGCAACTGCATGTGTCATCTCAGCCTGCACAGGCCAGCTTCTAGACTAAAGCTCGCGTGATAACTCCTACGCACACTGCAGAAATCACACCCACTTACACATCCCTGTAAGATGAGACTTAGCAGAAGTGCAGACCCTCCTACATTCTTCTCCCTAGTAGAAGCCTGAGAAAACAGTGAATCCTTGTACCTCCCTTGAAAGCATATTTTAGCAACTTTCTCCAGAAGAAGTTTTCTGATATGACAACATGCACTACAACAACACTCTGAACCTTCTGATCACTTAGTGCTTTTTGATTTTGCCATCAATGCCAGGAAGCTGGACAAAGGAAATTGCTCCAGCTCCAATTTTCCGCATTACACCTTAATTAGCATTAATTTGGTTCTAACATAATAGAAATTTTGACCCAAAGGAAAAATTCTCTGTCCTCCATCTGGGTATTTTTCCTCAATTCCTTTCTACATGCAGATTTTTTGGGTAAGATCTAGGCCTGAGGGCAGAGACATGAATGTGACAGTTTGCATTATAATAATAACCAGATCACCTCGTTGAGATCAGGGCCTCAGGGTACTGGATTCTGGCAAAAACACAGTAAAAGTTGATCTCTGCACAAAATAACATGAAATGTAAATACTCAAGTTCTTCAGTAACTTTGGGATGGAGAGGCTGATTTGTCCACTGTCAGACTGTGGCCATTGCAAATTACTCACTCTTCAGTTCTTGTGCCTCAGCCAATAGCCTGAAACCCAGCAGCATCCTTCTTCTCTTCTTAGAATTAATTAAAAGCAGAGCCCAGCTTTGTTAATTTTGGTATGTCAGAGTTATAAAATCTGTCAGCAGTGGAAGAGTGGACATACCTTTATCTTTCTTTTCCCTAGTTTCCTTTCCTGTTTCCATATCAGACAAACACACACTGGTTCTTCCTTGGTTGGCTAAATATTGCAAACATAAACAAGCCAAGCAGAGCTTGCTGGGCAGATGATGGCTACTAGCAGGTGTCAAAGTGAAGGTGTTCCCCTGTGGACACAACCCATCATGGTTGGGCTGATGCCCGGTTCACAGGAGGGAACATGAATCTTCCAAATGGAAAGGGAGATAAATTGCACTAAACACTCTAATGATGATAATGCAGGGAGACAGATGTGGTAACTGCGCGTTCGGATGCCTCCATGCGCTCTTTACTTCTGTTATACTATCACATCATGTACTGCTGACTAATATAAGCCAGATGCACAACCAGAATGTTGTTTGAGCTTATATTCTCGACATCTCCAGATCTGTACATCTTATAGATAGAAACATTTTTCCCTGGCAAATTCACACAAAGGTCATTTTTATGAGCTCATATAAAGAGTGAATTGGAAAGCACTCGCTGGTGTTTGTTCCAGCTGCACCACTTCTGTTAAAGAATTTTTACTATAAAAATCAAGGCAAGCATAGCTCAGAAATCTGGATTCCGGGCAAGGAATTTTGTTTCCTTGTCCCTTGTGGGGCCACTCACACCTTTGCAAAGATGGTGCCATTTAAAGGCTTGTAATTCAGAAGTGGTTTGGATCAGCCTTACGTAAAGGTAAATGATATAATGACTTCCCAAGGTGAAAGGCAGCAGAGGAGGAGACAGCTCTGCCAAGGGAGGTCAAGAGTGGAGCACACGCAACGACCACGCAGAACGTTTATACACCTGCTATAGTACATGCCAGTTGTTAAGGCAGAAAGCCAAAAATAATGAGCACCGTGAGAATTACCAAGAGCTCCTTTTTGGCCCAGATTCTTGCTTGTAATTGAAGTGCTATCCTCTACTGATCCTTCAGGTAGCGTTGGAACGATTATATCCAGGCTTCAAGGGAGAATCAATCCCTACAGAGTAAAAAAAACTTCCTTTACAATGTAGCTCTGTGCTAGAAGCAAGCTATGGATGTGACTCATGAGTATTCTTAATAGTTTTTAAAGAAAGTGAAATTCCTAAGTGAGATTTTGATTTTAATTTTGAAAGTGATTTTTATGCGTGCTCCAAGATTACTAGAAAACTGTATGAATGTTTATATAGTTATGTTATTAGAACATATAATGAAATGTACATTAAAGCATCTTTGTTGCATTTATTAGAATATATATTTAGAAATATTTCTGTACAGTATTAGGAAAAAATAAGTTAAATAATAGACATCCAGGAGTATTCTCCGTTAGTCTGTACTCTCCATTAATTTTAACAATAGGCTATTTATTTTTCTTTACCCAGATTCTAATGTATTCACAGACAAGGAGGGGTTATAAGACACTGTAATCTTATTCCTGGATAACAGATTTTAGTTTTTATATATCCTAGTGAGTTCCTACTCTGCAATACTGAATTTTAAGGAATTGGAGGCTACTCTGTGGTGTTGAGAATTTCCTTCTATGTCTTCAGTTGCCAGCCTTGAAATGTTTTTTATATACTTGAGAAAATAGTCAGACTGAAAAATCAAAGACTGACTTGACAATCTCACTGAAGTTCATGTAATTGTCACTTGGCTTTCCTTGCCTTCCACACTCTTCATTATGTTTTTACTTACAATCTGTTTAGGACCAACACTTGCTTATGCTTTTGCAAGGAGATCTGGGACAATTGTCTGGTTCTTACATAACCAAATTTATTTTTTATTCTCTTCATTTTATGGGTATGTGGCATCTGAGTTCAGAAGCATCCTTCAGAAATAGCCATTTGGGAAAAACATTCAGAGTCTTATAAAGATAGAGTAGCAAACCCAGGAAGCACTGAATGTTTAACTGAAAAATCAGAAATATAAGCAAAATAATCATTGGAGCTGCAGAGAATCTGCAGGTTTACAGAAAACTATAATGTCAAAATTGTTTGCTGATAGTTCTTTTTTTTTCCCCTTCTTTTTATTTTTTCCCCCTGAAAGTTCAGTGATGGACTATAATGAGAAGAAGGAACCATTGAATTAGTTTGAAACTGAAAATTAAAAAACAGTAGACTTTTCTGCAAATAGGAAACAGTGGAAACCCCCTGTGATCCAACCATTGGAAACCAGACTGGGAAAAGCACTACACTTGATTGCACAGCTGCAAGGATGAAGCAAACTGGCCTCTCTGTTCCTGCTGATTTTGGTCTAGGAAGACACATACTTACTAAGTAACATTAAATACAGTATTTCTATTAGACTTTTCTATTTCAAATAACGGAAGAGACCTCCCCTTTGGCTGTCTAACTGCTGAAGAGCATCACATAGTTCATTTCTCCGTTTATCAGTAAGGCATCCTTTGAATCACACAAAGCAAGCAGACTGGTAGAAAAAAAACCACCAAAACCCCACAAACAAACAAGAAAAAGGAGATAATTTGTACTACTAAATTATACTTTAGCTACTTGTGGAAGTAGACTGACAAGTCTAATATCAAAGAATCTTTCATATTGCCTACAATCTTTTTATCTTTTGGTAACAGTAAGATATAGTTTAACAGGTTATTTACATCTGGTTTTATGCAGAAGGCTTTTTTGAGAAATAGAAACCCAAATTATAGCTGAGAGAACTTCGGCAAAGAAAATTCATCTTTCTCAGAAGAAACAACGTAAAGAAAAATTAGTAGCTATATAATGTATCACTGCTTCAGAGTTTGTAAGTGGAAGTTAGGTTGGTATATTAAACTGGCAGCTTATCCTCTTGGAATATACTGTAACCACCTAACTCATGAGGAAAGCACAAGAACATTAAAGAACTGCTTTTGCACCTGTTATATTACGCTTTGCATTTTTAATGCTTAGCAGAAGCCGTTAAAAATCTTCATCTAATGTATCCACGCAGCATGGAGAAAGCTGGAGTCGTTAAACTGCGTCATACAACAGAATCGTCTTGCATTTAATGACCAGATTTCTGAAGCAACTACTAAATTTGGACCAAGTTCTGGCCCAGGGGGAAGCCAAGTTTTTCTCCATTGTGAGGAATTAGTCTCCATCGTGTGCAGTGAGCGTGCTGCTGTTGACACAGCAGCCCCAGCAGGCAGGGTGCCACGCAGGAGGTGTGAGCACAGCCAGGGGCGGTGCGTGGAGGCAGACCTGTCACCCTGCAGCAGCTACAGGTGGTGGCTTCCCCTGCCCAGCAGCACGAGGGAAGCACTGCCAAGGCAAGCTAACCTTTCTGCAGGAGGTAGAAAAAGCCAGCCTTCCCTTTTCAATTGAATGCAAATATTTTTTTCTTCACAGAGTCTACATCCTTGAGTTTTTCTCTCATTTTTCCTTCATGTTCCCATGATAACTTGACACAGAGTAAACATAAAATTTGTTTTTAACTCCAGACAGGCATTTAGTAATGCCAGAGATAATGAGACAGCAAAAGTTTGGAAAAAAGTAAACAGCAGTCATAGCAGAATTGTGTTAAAGAAATTGGCTCATCTAATCTAAGACAGTAAAATGACCGAGTTCCAGGGCTGAATTATTCCCAGCAGTAATACCATGACTTCACTCAGGAAGTATTACTCAGTAGGATTACAGCTGGAACATTTTCAACCTTAAGGATTCATCTTCAGAAACATCATTCTTGGAGTGCAAACTATCCTGTACCTCCCAGTCCTAGAATAGGCTCTCTGCTAATAACTCACATTTCTGCATATCATAATCTTCAATTTACTTGTGAGTCATTTTGCTGTTCAGGAACTATGTGAAATACTAATTTTATGCCACTAAGGGTTAAGAATCTGAGGAATTAAGCTTTCATTGAAATACAGAATTTCCCTACACACAGACTTGAAAATCCTGTCTTCAATATCAAAATATTTTTGCTTTTTTTTCTTTATGGAAGAAAATTTCATGCAGTCATTTATGGCTTCCCTGTAAGGTGTGATAACCTACATCCAGAAATATAAGATAAGGTTGTCTCCTACCATGAAGTGGACTGTTCAGTGTGGTGAGAAAAAGTGTCGGTTTTATTTACTTACTTAAAAAACTAACCAAACAAACAAAAACCCCCCAAAACCCCAGAAAATTGGCACTAATTGAAGCATACAAAGCTGCATGACATGAACAGCTTTGGGGAGTTTTTCTCTAGGTGTTTTAAACATGCTATGAAAATTTCTTGCCTGGTGAGGTAAAATAATGGATTGACAAAAATACAAACTCTAGCAGGAATTGCAGTAAAGGAGTGTCTTAGTCCAGTGTGCACTAAAAAAACCATCATGTTCATAATATTCTGACTTTCTATTTCACAAGAAATCAAACTGAGCAAGAGTGTCTTTTATTCCACTCATAAATGCTGTGTGGAAAACTGACAGTCCCTAAGCTTTTATTTTTCTTAAAAACTGATATGGGGGTGGTAGTCTTGAATAAATATTTTCATCCGGAAAAACGTGTTGAGTAATGTTCATTATACTAAATTTTTAACCTCATTTAAACTTGGATTTTTTCCCCTTGAATGTCTGTCATTCTTCTATGATTGTGAAAATGTGGAGCTTCCTTGGATGATCCCTTGGATGCCCACATGGAAACATGCATTGGAATGAGGTTAAAGTAACTCTTAAAAGAGATTAAGTCAAAAAACTGGAACTATCTATAGTTTTCATTGCATTCCTCTCAAAGATGCTCTTGCATCTGGTGGTTTTTTGTGCTGGGCAGCCAATGTAAGAATTATGAGTAATTGGAAAGCTTTTCTGTATTTATCATAAAATTGTATTTTAATGTTAGTAGCTCAGATCACTAATCTAAGCCTGCCTCCTTGTGTACCTGCATGCAAATGTGTAGTCAGCCCTCCTGTTATCATGTCACTGCTTCCAAGTGTACCCTCACAGGCAAAAATGCCTCATGAGGTAAAAGTAGTTTAATTATCTAGACCTCCCTATTATTCCAGTCCAAAAAGCTCAGCTTAAATAGACACTATCAGCTGATTTGAAATGTTTTTGCAATATGCACTGATGTGAGACCAGCAAACCTTTTTTCACTAAGGTGCCTTAAGTAGACTTGCATGAATTTTTAGTTTTAGCTGTGCTGTGACATTTCCTTGAAAGCTCCCTTATCCATAAAAATAAAAGGTAAGAGTGGAGACACATCTTCTTGTGACTTAAAGGCATTTGGCTGTTGGTATTTATGTCCTTCAGTTTAGGGAATAACGAGTGGGAAACACACAGGCCTTGTGTCTAAATGATCACCACTTGCATGGCCATGTGCGTTCCTGCTTGTGTGAAGGTACAAGCTGCGTGCTAAACACTAACATCAGGCTCAGATTCTTCTTACAGTTGCACATGTGCACCTTATGTAGCAGTGAGTGAAAGCTGGGTATACAAATTAAATTCTAAAATAATATGACATTGCATTCATTTGCCTTGGATGAGAACATTAGTTTAAAGTATTATCAATTTACTGTAATTCAATCCTTTAGCCCTTTACCACGTTTATATTATGAAAATAAGAACACCTTTCATACACATGGTGTTAAACAAAGATTTAGTAGGAGGTGTGGAGTGTCTTGGCCGGGAAATCATGTGAATATTATGCACATACATCTCCTGAGTAAGCTGCTTAATGTTTCAGTTATTGTACTGAAGAATTTCTGTTGGCAACAGGGCATTGGCCATACAACTAACAGAGTTTTGGGCAGAATCCATTCTGGATGCTAACTTGCATCCTGATTTTTATCTAATGACTGCTTTGAAATGAGGATTTTTTTACATGAGATAGTTCACCACTTTATAAAAAGAATAATGCTTTAAAATACGTGAAATTGCAGTAGGTATGCTACATGAAACACATCAGATAAAAAAAATAACTCATTTTGACACAAAAATTGTGGATATTAGCTAACTTACAAATATAAACTGGGAATATTTTATTTTGTATTCTGGAGCAGGTGTAACTCCATGATGTTGATTGTAATTTTGTCTTTCACCACCAGCAGAGGGAGCAGAAGTGACTGAGCTGCACAAACCGTGGGGGTTTAATCCACTCCATCAGCCAAATTCCCTCTGCAAACACCCTGAAAATGGTGCTATCAGCAGGAACCAAAGAAAAATGTCTGAGGGTAGGAGTGATCCTCGAATATGTTTAAATATTTCAATTTTCTTCAAAATAAACTCTTGTGTACCCCCCAATTAAAAGAGTGACATCACATTTACAGCTTTGTGAAAACTACATGACATAGGAGTGGTATTTGGAATAAGATCAGAGAGACCATGGCTGTCACATCTCATAAGCTAAAATCATGCTTCCAAAATTTTTAGCAAACTCTGTTTCTGATTTTGCAACTTAAACCTCAGTTCTGTGGAAAGACACATTTCAAATATGAAAACTAAAGTTACTCAAAACCTAAGATTTTGAAAGATGTTGACAATTTCAAAATTGTCAGTTGTTGCAGTTTACTTTCAGTGTTAAAAGTGTCAGAATCATTAAATCAGTCCTCAACAGACGTTTTACCATTTTCATGCAACCAATCTAGCAAAAAAATGGAAATTCACAGCTGTTAAAAATACATATAAGAGGAGATTGAATTTAAAGCAGTGTAGCCCATTTCCAGAGCTCTAGGTTTGAACACTTCTGCTGGGGGAAAGCAGCAGAGACACTCTCTGCTACACAACTCCTCACTGAGTCCTAATACACCAGTGAATATTTTAGTTGGCTTTGATGTTTTACCCATTTCAGTAATCATCTTCACCAAATATGAACACCCATACTGTTGTCACTTTAGCTTATTCTCCCATATTTTCTCCATACAGCAAAAGCATTTAATAGCAAGGAATTTGAGAGTTAAACCAATGTATATGTCCCACAAACATCATCCTAACAAAGACATTTTAGACTAGATGACAATGCTGTGCACATGAACTCTGTCTTCCTTCAACCTTATCAGCATCTCTGATGGGAGATACTCTGACTACAAACCTGATGTGCTTATAAACACAGCCAAGACAAACCCAGCAGCTCAGCCCCTGCCCAGGGTCATGCCAGTTCAGCTCATCCCAAAACCAGTCATCTAAAACTGAAAGCCTAACTATCATTAGCCTGACCTTTATTACATTATTTCTGATGAATGTAAAGCAGTGATAATACTGGGGGAAATGGTAGTTATGAAGACTTTGTATTACAGGCAGAGAAAGTTCAAGGGTTTTGCTGGTAGTTTTGCAGGAAGAGGGTTGAGGGATGTCAGAGTTGCTCTGGATTCTCCATCACTGTTATCACTCACCTGGCTGTAGGAGACAGTGCCTAAGGAAGCACTGCTGCAGGTTGCTCTCAGCCTCTCCCACCTGCTAAGGACTGGTTAGAATGCCTGGCAGGTGGGAGGTGGACACATGCTATCTGAAATGTTCACAGTGTTCTGTAAGTAAATTATACTTAGTCACCAGAATTTCATTTATCCACTCTCAGTTTCCCGACATGTCACTGTCACTCTGGAGTCTCTTCTTAGCTATTGGTGCCAAGAATATGAAAAAATTAAATCTTCTTACCTTGGGAGGCTTTAAAAAAATGACACACCACTCTTCAAAATCCAGACAGCATGGCCCTCCCAGTTACTTTTTTAATTGATGGCTGGGCATTGACCATAGATATTTTTTTTAATACCTGCAAAGAAAGAAATTTCATATCTTTCCTCACCAAAAGTATCTCTGATAAAGGTCAGTGTTGCTGTGTCCAAACAGCTTATTCAGAGGGCTATGCTGCCATATGGGCTAAACAAAAATCACAAGGCTTTATTTGTTGTTAAACAAATACAATTTTAGCCACTTTCAAGAAAGGGCAAAGGATAGATTATAAGTGTAACAGAATAATTTCTTCTGTTTATCACACAATACAACAGTGCAGTTTGGTTTGCAGCATATAATATTATTAATTTATATGTACTCAAAGGAATAAGTAATATTAAAATCACTGTCATTAATTTTTGCCATTGGATTCCATGAAAGGGAATATAAAGCACAGTTTCACTGTATATTTAGCACAATCTATTTCTAAAATTTTTTTATATGTGGTTCCTCTTGAATTTTTAAAATAATTTTTATAATTTGCTGGAATTGTCCACCATGTAGGAAAAGAACCAACAATTTCAGAACTCAAAAGGATGAGGAACACTACTAACAGTGATACTAATATTAAGTCAGTAATTGAAGTTCTGTGTATCTCTTTCATATAGCTCTAGTAGCTGGATGTTAATGAATTACATGGTGATTTACTAATGCAGCTAAAAGGGGTCTAATTTGTTGGATCTATAAGATATTTTTGTCTGCATCCAATAAAGGTGTCTAATTATCTTTAAAAATATCACTTTACAATGGTGCTTCCTGATCACTGTGCGTGTCACTACTTAAATCAGAGATATTTTTGCCACTAGTACGGAACAGCTAAAATTTCCACATGCTTTAAATGCATACATATTCATCAGCAACATGATTGTTTTCTTTCCTATAGCTTAATTTGCCCAAGTATACAGAAATCTGCTGTAATGTTTTCATTGAAGATGACAAATATGCAATGATACCATAGGCTGTCTGGTTTCAGTTGTGATCCATAAGGGCATGTGCCATTTAACAACCAATAAAATATGACAGGCAAATACAGTTCTGGCTGAGCAGGAAAAGAAATTTTATTGCTCAGGTTTTAGTAACACATGCCTTAGATAAAGTTGTACAGTCAGATCAGTATTTTATTATTGCTTACCATATGTGTAACACCTCCTAGGCATGGAAGAGCAAGCTCAAAAGCATTAACCTTATCTGCAGAAGAAGAAATTATTTCAAATAAGTTTATAGTCAATACAGTCTCTCTTTAGGAACAAAACAAAAAAACCTGGAAACAAATCTACATATCTCATAGACTTCAGCCACAGAAAAAAGGAACCAATATTACAATCTTATCTTTATCATCTTCTTTCTTAAACACCATATCTCCTCTCACACACTGAAATAATTCAGTATGGATCACTATAATTCACTATGGTTCACTGACATCAATAAATGCTGTCATCTCTCTACCCACTGTATCCCCCCAAAACTCCTGGTATTGGGGGTCTTGGCCTCACACAGAGAAAACATTGCTAAGCTTTTAGTAAGGTGATGTGCATTAGTTCATCAGAACCACCAGGTGTGCTGTTCAGGGATAGATCCGTGGTGAACAGAGAAGCCAGCAGGACACATCTGCACTCTGTTCACACTTCTCGGCTTCCTTGTACAGCTCAGCAGGAGAGGGCAAAAGGAAAGGTGATGATTTTGAGGCACTTCTGCAGTTACGGAAGAATTCCAAAACAAATTCCACTGTCTTGTTATTTCAGAATATATAGATGATATTTCCTTTAATGCACATGAGAACCAGAATTTATTTTTACGATGTACTACCGGCGTTTACTTCTCTCCACCAGTTGAAGAAGGCTCTGTGCTAACAGCCTGCAAAGCATTACAGGGGCAGGATACGAACCTACACAGGATATGAATTCATAAATGCCAAAGGAGCGTAGTAGTAGCAACATGTAAATCGAAGTTCAGAAAGCCAGAAAATCTTACTTTAAGATCAGCTGATGCAAGGTAGCAACCTAGTTATTTTTTGGAAAAACAAGTACTTTTGTGGCACCAGACTGAGGGACTGAATGATCAGTAGGCAATGGCTTGGCAATTATTGATTCATGATAGAAGAAAGGGAGAGAAAATATGTTGTATTTCAGATTCCAGCATGCAACATATGAAAAACACTGAGCAAAGTCTCTGAAAGCCAAGTAAGGAAGCTTGTCAACTTTTCTTTTTCTTGGGGCACTTTATCTATCAAGACAAATTGAAAAAAACTGCTACAATATTTTCATTTAAAACGTTCTAGGTACCTGTCTGAGATATTTTAAAGCAACATTAGCAGAAATAAAGAAAGACTGAAGAAATAGCATCAAGAATACATAAGACATTTATTCTGGATAAAGTTACTAATCTCAAGCTTCAAATAAACTAACAAAGTGTTCACCTAAGCAAAATTTCAGTACAAGTAGAAAGCAGAAAAAAAAAGGGTGATTTTTCTCTGCAATCACATTGTCACACAGAAGTAGTGTATTTTTATATGTAACTAATGCTTGATGACTTTATAGCTGACTGTAGAAGTCTGAGGATTAGAGAACCATTGCTTGAAGAGTGAACACTTGATTCTAGCCTTATTAGTTGCTGATATTTTTTTTCTGATTCTATTTTTTTTTTAAATAAAGTGATTTCAGTTTGTGAGCAGCTACCTATAATAAATAACAATCCGTTTGAAACACTGGAGAGTGCAAATAGAAGGTGTTAATTATAGCTAAATGCCCAATTCCCCTCCCCGCTCTGGGCTAGACCCTACAGTTTTAGGCTGCTTTCATTTCAGTAACCATTTGATCTTTCCCAGGAGAGGATTGTGTACTATTTCTTTTAATCTTCTCTGCATGCAGCTCAAAACTGGCTTGCTGAACTCAATTTAAGTTAGCATTTGCGTTTATGAGGAGAGGATCGTAGGGTCTACAACAAACCAAATAAAAATAATGTTTATAAATGTCAGTTAAAGAAAATCGTGTGAAGTAAAGTTAGGTGCATATGAGTGCATCCATACAAATTTTAGAATTACCCTGTTACTCCCTCTGCTCACTATGATCTCCAGGGAAAATATAATTTAGAAACCTTGGTAAGCTTCTACTATAGTGTCTTTTCAACTAGTAAACAATTAAGTAAGTAATTTAAAAAATTTTTTGAGAATAAAACACATTGATGTTTCACTCTATACACGTAAGGATCTTCTGTGACTGTGAGTAATTAACCAGACAGAAAAAAGTTAAACAAACACGTAAATCTTTGCAGGGTGGACATTCTATGCACCAAATAATGCAAAACGTCCACTGTCATCAGATAACGTGCATTGTGCTAAATTCCACAGAGCCACATTTTGGCACTAGCATCAGTGCCAAACTGACTTACCTTGTAACTTTTACCTCTATGGATCAAGTCTCCAGAAATCAAAATGGCTCCATTGAATCAAAATAGATGGGGTTTACCTTAAAGTAGAGGTAGGTCATGTAGTCAGCTAAAAAATTGCAACATATGTTTACCCACCTCAAAATATTGCTCCATATCTCATTCCTTTTGTAAGAATGTTTACAAATCCACAAGAATTATTTTTCACAACTATTGTTTTAATAAAGTTCCAAAGAGACATTCATTTCCCAACTTCCTGCTAGCACTGAAATAAGTAAATATGCTGCTGGTGCTAGCCACAGTCATGTCCACAGTTGGGTTCAGGCAAAGTGACAAATCAACTGTAAGATCCAAATGCACACAGGAGAAGTTACTGCAATATCCTAATTATGCTTACAACAGAAAAATATACTGCCAGAAGTACTGAATAAATACTTTGCAAACAAAGGAAAATAAAAAATAGGAAAATAAAAGAAGAAATGAAAAATCTAGCACAATACTGTACTGTCTGGACCTCACAGAACAAGGATTTCCATGCATTAATGTAACAAAAATACAGTTGGTAACTTCATTTGGATTGCCTCTACCAGTCCAAATAAAACCCAGAAAAGCAAATTTACACTTAGGCCCCATTATAACTGACTAATTTCAGTCATGGAATTTAGGAGAATTGTATTACTGGAACCAGAACTTGATGTAGTGAGAGTTGAGTTTTACCAAGATGAAATATTAGTTCATGTTTATTATGAATGTTGGTTGTTTTAATACCCTGAATTTAGATACAGAAGATTAGATGACATTGGTTCTTTCCATATGTCACAAGTAATTCAGTTACTCTTTTAACTGTAAATTCTGCAAGATTTTTTTTCTTACCTAAAAATACAAGCAAATTATTTAAAATTAAACAATTTTTCCAGCACGTGTAAAAATGTGTAAATGATAGAACTGGCAGTATGATGATTGCTTTACAGATAAGCATTTTCTTCATCATCTTCAAGGACATCCAGATTTATGATCTAATCACTCAGCCCTTTAACAGGATGCATTTGAGTTTGATTAAAAAAGAAAACAAACAGCAGAGTGGATTTATTAATGAAATCTGGGTGACCTTTTCACATATGGAATGCTCTCAAAATAGCAACTTTAAAGCTGAGTATGGTCTCCTTAGCTGCTTTAGCTTCTCCCATCCCAGTGTACAGCATGGTTTTGGTGTGCTTTTTTAAATTGGCAAGTGCAAATTTTGGGAAACCATTTCCCCCTCCCCCTCCTTGAACTTTAATTGCTTAACCTACATCCTAATTCAAGTTGCTCATAAACCTCAGCCTTTGTTGTAGGTCCGACAGCTGCGTTATGTCAGTAGCAAGTAAAACCTTCACAAAGTTCCGGAATGCTGCAAGACATTTTATAGGTGCTGCAATAAAAGGCAAATTGAATTTACAAAAATGCATTTGTCACTGATTAAAAACTTACAAAGTTAATTGGAAACACAGTGTAGGTGTTGCCACACAACTAGAGGTGTAATTGGTGGTTTTAATTCAGCTGGAGCATGGGGGAGAGTAGCTGTTCATGTAAAGCCAGCAATCTTTTTCATATTCCTTTTCTCTTGAAGAAACAGGGTGTTTTTACTGGAAGAATTGCATGAATGGTCAATAGCATTAAGATGTCAGCTGAGGGCTAGGGACCACTTCCATGCTCAGCTTTCAAGGCTGTATCCAAGTGAAATTTGCAAATACCAGTCAGTGCCCATTAGTAATTGCAGGGTCCATTGGGAAAGTTTTCCAGGCTTTTTCTTGGTTTAGGTTGGCAAAACTGACACTACTGTAACAATCACTGCTTCAGCAAGTGAGGAGGGGAGAGGGAGGTACCCAACAGCCCTGGCAATCAGCACCCTCCCCCTGGAGCTGAGTGAATTATCTCCACATAATCCACTTAACCTTTGCCATTGTGGGACCTGGGAAGCTGAAGGTATTTTTAAACTTGAGACTTTTAATTGCCATTTTATAGTGTCACTAGTCCAGCTCAGCTGGAAGGAGGAGGATTGGCAAATAGTTCCATGAGGCAATAGCTTTTCACCTCGGCTAGGAGTCCTAATTATTATTGGTTTTGTGGCTCACTGTCCTCTAAGGCTGTGGGGACAGTGATCTACAGTGAATCCACCGGTGATGGAGTTTCTTTAATGTATCACCATTTCTGGTTAACATGGCTAAAATATCAGAGATTCTAAACTACTTATGATGCTTGACTTGGGTAACAAACATACTGTCATCAGTTCTCAATATGCAGAAAAATCCAAGCAAACACAAAATATTGTGAAAACAGCTCTATGACAGTAAGGTTGAGTAATATGAGAAAGCTCCTTTGTAATTTCTATTCTTGGCAAGCTCCACTCAATATTAAATTTATTATTTTATTATTTACTTGGTATTAAATTTCTTTAAATCCCACATAATCCCTTTATCAGATGAAGGATGCTTCTGGGTAGTTTTCCAAAGACAAGCTATGGAAAATTTAATTAGGATGTGATTAGTTCAGTAGATTGCAATCGCCTCTGAGAACCTTCTGCTATATTTTTATTCATGGCTGCTTAAAATTTAAATAACACTTACCTATTTTATTGGTGAATATTCCACTGTGCTGGACTGTGTGTATGTCCACATTTCAGAGATCATCAAATCAGGTTAGGAACCATGCACGTGCTCTTCACAGAGACACTAAGAAATTGACACTGCACCTTTTCCTGGAATTTTCAAAAAGCTACAAAGAGTTAGGCATTCAGCTTCTTTGTACATCTAAATTTTAGAGTCACTGGATCTTACAGGTCCCTTCAAGATCTCTGGGTAAAAATGGTATACTGATTCCTTTTAATAATACTCAGGGAATTCTCAGTCCTATAGTTTTTACTCCTTATTCTCATCACCATTTTAAGTTTCCCACCCACTGGCAGAGACGGAGGGAGCACGTGGATCTTGCACACTGGGTGCACTCAGCCTTCACTGTGCAAGGATGTGGCAGACCTATAATGTTGGCTACTTTGCAGCAATGCAGATAATCAGTGTCCATCATGCCTGTACTATATATACCACTCCCAAAAACCCCAGTGGTGCACGCTCCCAGAGCATTTCTGAAAGGGAATTACTAAGTCAACCATCTCCCTTATTGACATTCTTTGGCGCATACTCAACCAATAGAAAACCTCCCTGTGTGAGACTTAGCATCAGTACAGAAAGAGAATTATTCTGGAAAATTCATGTCAAAACAGACTTGCTGTTTCTCACCACAGTGTCTGTGTCATCTCCTTGATCTTTTATTAATGATAAGGAAGTGAACAGCAGTAGTCAGGACTCAGAAGTAACAGCAGGGACGGTTCAAATATTCTATTCCCATTCCTGCTTCTAAAATTCTGCACTATATATGGCAAAGTCCCTATTATATATTTTCACTTGCAATCTTTGAAAAGAAACATAGAGTAGACTAGGAAAAACAAACAAATAAAACAGGATTTCTAAACCTATATGTATACTTTTGTCCAGGCCTACTGAGCAAGAAAGATACCCTCTTTCTTTGGTATCCCTTCTCACCTTCACATGTTCGTATCAGACGCTCAGCTTTTCAGAGAACTTAGATAATTGAGAGGAAGAGAGAAGGCCATGGAAGACTGTAGTCATGTCTGTGACTTAGCCAGGTCCTCCGCTGGGAGAGTTCTGGGCTAGAATTTCAGCAGATTTTTGTGAAAATTTATTTTTCTTGACCCATATACCCAGATGACTAAACATATGTTGTAAGAAGGAAGAAATTAGATTAAATAAAAGAGAAAGTGTTTGGCTTACTTTTCTAATTTTTCTGTTATTTCTGTATTTAAGACTTTATTGGAATGATCAGCATTAATATAACATTTTGCAATGAAAGGATGAGCAGAAAGAGGGGACTGCTGTCTTTGATGCAAGACCAAAGGGACAGCACATCAGCCATACCTTTCTTTCCACTGGACAGGTTCCAGATACAAAACAGATTGAACAAAACACTGTATTCATCTTGATATTGGGAACATTCAAAACCAATTTAAGTATCTGCTCTGGTTTGGATGTTAATGTAAGTTTTTTAGATGAGGATTTAGAAACAGAGGTTTTGTAAACAAATGGTAAAGATTCTCTTGTTTCCAACTCAACCTAATTTTCTTTAACTTCCCCCTCCCCTTTTCTCTTTTGTATAAAAACCTTGGAGGCATTTCCAGGTTGTACATGAAGAGCTGAGATTCTCCTCTGAGAAGGCTCCTTTGCGTCTGGCTATGGCATAGTGAAACTGGCCATTACAGACAGATGCAAGTCTTAAGTACCTTCCCCCTGATAAAGCCATGGAAGAGCCGTAGGGCCACACCCTGAGCACCTTCTGTCCCAGCCCTCATGTCCCAGACAGGCTGCCATGGCTCCACCCATGACTGGTGGGGTGCCTGGGTGCCCACTGGACCCTGTACCCTGGCATTGGCAAAGGGCACAAATGAGGACTGGTAACTGATACTTGGGGGTACAATTCTGTATTAAAACCAAAACATTTGACAGATTTCCTCCCAAGTGTTACAGTCTCCTTTCTGACCCTCTGTACCATCCCTAAAGCCTCCAACAGCCTCATGAGTGGGAGAGGTTTTCTTAACAGGAGTGGTAGGTAAAACACAGCGAGGGTTTTGCCATGGCCTTCAGCTTCTCATCTCTCCTGAACAGCTGTGAGCATGTAAAATAGCTTACATTCATGTTTCCTCTGGTAGGAATGGTCACAAAGATGGAGAGAGAGAAAATGCTTTCAGAGCTTCACCGGCAGCTGCTGAGTACAGGAGCTGATATTATCTGAAGTGATCTTTTATATAGCCAGCGAAAAGTTTCTTTGTTATGTTCTCCTTTAGCAGCTTAACTTCGCTTGCAGCTGATCAGATGGATCTTTCACTGAGTCACAATAAGGTTCTTAAGATCTTAGTCATACTTTTCCCCACAGAGGAAAAACACCTCTCACTGTCAGCTGAAGGACTGTAACTCCAGATGAAAGTGAAAGAGCAGAAATGAAGCCTCGGTGAAGGAGCACGCTGCTTCCCTCCTTCCTGCAATCGGCTGCAGCTGACCAAACAGCAGACAGACAGCTCCTAAAATTGTACATGTGCATTATACCATAAACTAAACTGGAAGTTACATACCCATATACCCACCACTTTCATCTCCACCATGTAGGTGCATATATTGCTGCTTCTCAGAGCAAAAATTTTTGACCTTGATATGCTTGAAAATACCAGGATGGTGGAACACACTGTCGAAAAATTTAGCAGATTTCATTCATTCACTTTCATGAATATGAGACATGATATTACTGCTATTAATTTAATAATATTATCCAAAGCTGGTAAAATTCTTATCACTGCTATCTGATCTCAAAGTAGGCAGAAAAATAATCACCCATTTCTTACAAGAACCTTATAGTAAAGCCAGGTCAGGTTCCCCAAAGAGACCTACAAGATCTCATGGACAGGAGCTCAAACAGTTTTGATTAATGAACCTAAGTCATGAACTGACATCTCCTTTCTATTCCCACCACCCCTATCATTAGCACAATTCATATGCTTCTTTTGTGCTTGAAAATATGTGTATGCTGTGCTTGCTCATCTGCTTAGGGTGAAATATGAGGGAAATTGTCAAAACAGAAAAGGCTCACAGTGTAATCAAGAAAAAGTATTTTTTTTCCATCCCATGATATGCTCCTTGTATCACATTTCCTTCTCAACTGGAAGATATTGTTTTAGTGGTGAAGAGAGACAGAAATTGTGATTGCATTTCAACAACTTATCATACAGATATCATACATTCACATATTGGTTTAGTTTAATTTTCTGGCAGGGTTGTTTTTTTCATACATTATTTTCTGGGTATAGGAGTAATAGAAAAGTGAAACAAAGAAAATAATAAAAAGCTGTGGGTGATGCACCAATTGTTAGGACAGAAAACAATGCTTGGAAAGTAGGAGCTGTGAAGATTTGGAAGTCATTGCTGAAAGGCAGCTGAAAAAGATGTCACAGAAGGACAAAGAGAAACATGGATATTGGTAATAATAGTGATTCATGTGACATCACATCTATTTCTGAGGCAGCATGTTTGGCATGGGATGTACCCACCCTTGGGAAGTATGTTGGCATATCAGAAAAACTCAGAGGAAAAAAAAACCTGAAAAGTGGGAACCTACCTTTCTGTAGAGATTTTGAATAAGCTCAGTCTATTTAGTGCAGTTAATTAAGAGATAATTTGATCATGGTCCATAATTATCTACAGATGAAGACATCTGATACCTATAAACAGACACAAATATAGGAAGATCTGATGACTGGAGAAAAGACAGTGAAGCATAAAGCAAGAATAAAGTGCAAAGGGTACTTAAACACTGGAACTATTTCCACATGGCAGATTCATCTTCATCTGAAGATTTTATATCAATTTTAATGTCAGTCTGAAGAGGCAGGCTACCTTGCCAAGAACTCAGAAGCTTGATGCATGGACCGTGAGGTGAATTTCTACTGCCTCTTTTATACAGGGGGCCAGGTACTATCAGATGAATGCAGGGGTGATGAAGGATTAATAAGAGCTTGTGATCATTGCTGACAAATGTGAGCTCCTAGAGAATGAGTATGTCTGCCTATTCATATAAAGATTAAATAAGAGATTTTGAAGATGTTTATTGGTTTGGCTGAATGAGCTGTTGTTCAGTTATATACCACAAAACTTCATTTTTAATCAGGAAATAAGGCATATGATAATTTGTTTGCAATATCAGTGTGAAAGTCTATTGTCCATAAAGTACAGCATATTACCTAAAATACTAAAAAAATAATTACCTAATTATATATATAATTTAGAATTCTTACCCTGTAGCTGGTTTTCTGGTTTAGCCAGAGCTTCTTTAGAGTCTTCATCTGTGGAAGCTGCTTGAGTATGCAAGAGCTCCTAACAAATGGAAACAAAATGAGAAACATTCACGTTATTAATGTAGTTTTATGTTGATTAGATATCAGTTCTGCTGTAACTTTTTATTATACTCTGACCAGAACAATAAGCTATATCCAAGACAAGGACATCAGAAGTCTAATCAGTTCAGTATCTTCTTTGAAAGTCCTTTCCAAATTATTTTTGACAGAGTTTGCTGTAGGAGAACTAAGGAATACCAAGTTCATGGTGTTATGAAGCAACCCAATCCAAGATGCCTTCCTTGAGTGGCAGTAGTTTGCTTACAGCTGATTTCTTCATGCACTTAATACACTTTACCATGTTGTTTTGCCCTTATTGAATTTTAGCTGCCATTTTATTGCCCAGACAGTTATTATGACAGCTGCAGGCAATTTCTATTTATGGTTTTACATTTGACTATTCTCAATAATAGCATATCTTCAAACTTTGTCCTTGGATAACATGCATCCTTTTCCCAGCTTAGCTGTTAATTGAAAAAAAAAAAAAAAAAAAAAAAT
>VZRH01006782.1:759635-792980 GCA_013397555.1 Urocynchramus pylzowi
AAAAAAAAAAAAAAAAAAAAAAAGAGAAATAAAGGGAAATATATTTCTATATATGCAAATATAGGAAAATGTACATTAAAACACCATTTCATCTGGTATTTTTCTTCTTTTAATTTCCCTCAGACATTTCCAGGTTAGTATTATAAAAAATTTCAATCTCTGTGGAAAATTAGTGGCAGATTATGAATATTTCTTTAATCACAGATTCTGAGTATTGCTAACATTATTTCTAAGGTACATGCTATCTGACTTACAAATCTTACATTTTATTGGCTGCCTCATTTTGCTTTCTTTCATATTTCATATTTATGATATGTTCAGACATATCCCTGTTTTGTTAAGTAGGAATATGTGTGGTCTTTGATATAAGGCATAATTTATTTGACAAGGAGAAACGAGATGGTGCCCTGAATCTGCATTTGGTTGATGGATTGAGAATTTTTAGCATTGCAACAAGACAGATTCTCATCCAATGTGTCATGGAAGGAGAGTTCTCTTAATCTGTTCTCCCGTGAATTAAAATACATGTATATGTATTTTGAGGAGCAATTTTTGAAGTTCTTTATTGAAGGTAGTTAGCAGGGTTTTCATACATATCTGACATTCAAATACTAAAAGTGATTGATGCTATTATCTGTTCATAAGGGTATTTTTATACCCATGAGAAGTGAGTGCTCCATTCTGACAAGTCTTCAGAAAATATCACTAACATTGCAAATGAAGACTAGCCCTTGGTAGCACATTGAGGCTGGATATAAATATAACCTTTTACTAGCAATGCAAACATGATGTGAGTTTGTGCTTGTAATTAAACTTTCTGCCATCTGAACATCAGTCAGCCCCATTAAAAAATTCTTAATTCGTAATTGCATTATTCTTTTCCATGGTTTTACATTGGGCTGTATAGCACACCAAGAGCTTTCAGAGACTTCAGTAAACTGTGGTATGATTGAACTTGCCATCTTATACAGACTTGTGCTCACTGCTATTTCTGTTTATCATCTTCACAGCTCTTCCAGCTATCACTTAAACTTATGGGATGCCTTCAATCTGAGACAACTGTCTTTTAACACTTAGGTGTTTTTTAATGCCAATGCAATCCCTGGTTGCTGGTACTTCTTGAGACATTTTCATATGGAATATAAAGACAGGTTTTTGGCCATCTTTTCTGATAGAGTTCTGCTTCTTAAGTACTACAAAGCTATTTTAGAGCCCTGGGGATGCTGGCAACTAACCAAGCCTCTGAACATCAGGTTTTCAGTATATGTTTGTCTACTTTTTCTCTTTTAAAAGGGAAGTTTTGAGTATGACTACCTCCAGCAAACTCTACTGCCTTCCTTCCACTTCACCCAGCCATGATTAACCAGGAAAGCACTCCTGGTCTATGCAAACTATTGGGTTTTTACCGGTTCAGTGTTTTGGCTGTTCGGAGAGTTTTTGTGCTTGGTTTCACCCCTAACCCCAAGTACAAAGGTAATGCTTTATAAAAGACCAAGTTTCGTGTCCAGTGCTCTGACATAATTCTGAAGGCGAGCTAGCAAACTCCCCACCAGCAGCGATGGCATTCCTCAGACAGAGCCCATGGAAATCATCATAGCAGAGAGCAGCTGTGGCCTCCTCTGTGGTACTGCAGCACTGGAGAAGCACGACTGAGAGTCAGCATCAGAAGGCACTCACTCACTAGCTAAACCTGAAAGTCAAAGGAAGAGGCAGATAGCATTTATTTACCTACAAGACAAATGGCAACAAACTATTCTAATATCCCTTACAGAACAATGGCAATCTGTGTTGTAATCAGTATCAAGACTGAACTTGTAAAAATTTCCTGAAAGGCAAATTTTGTATTTTCATGACATCTTACAAAGCCTCTAAGGATTGAACTGGTAATCTAGAAAGCCTGTCATTTGTTGTCTGAATAAGGATTGCAAAAATCAGACAACATATTTCAAAATTAAAATGAAAATAAAGGTAAGGTATTGTATTGCAATGGCCTCTTTCAATTGTAGCGACCTCTCTCTGATTTTCACCTTGCCTGAAGATTTGTGCAATAAAATAATTGACATTTTTCATCATTATGAGTTTATATCTTTCATGAGAGAACCACTCTCCTAGTTATCCCTATTCAATGCTGTTAAAAAAAAAAAAAAATCATGTCCCTTACTTCATAAAACAATGCCTTTTAAAAGCTTTCAGTTTAGAGCTAGTGTTAGTCCATGATGGATTGCTATATGGTTGATTTCCTGACACTGTTTCTTACTAACCTTTCCTGACAGCTTCTGGATTACTCTACCTGGTAATTTGCACTATAATAATGGCTACAGTGAGATGTCTCCTAACTATTTCCCTTATTTTTAACAAGATTCTTAACACCCTCTGTAGGTGACAAAATGCAGTTACAGACATGAAGTGTCCCCTCGAGGAAAGTTGTTCACAGATGCCACCAGTACTTTAGTAGTGCAACTGTTAAATGAAACAAAAACAAAGAATCAGATTTTCTAAACATCCAGTTCAAATAAAAATTTAATTAAAAGTTATGAAGGCATTTTATTGATTAACAATCTAAGTAATTAAATACTGTCGTTGACATTTTTTTGGTTGGATTTGTTCTTCCTTGGAGATCTCTAATTGTGGTATGGCTTTACATTTATTGATAACTCTTTTTGATGAATACAGATGCCACCTTTTATGGCAGTCGTTGACAGAGTAATCATATTGTGAGAAATACCAGGCTTCTGTAGTAACAGGTGTTGCAGTTATACACGCTGATATCCACTGGGAAAATGTGTTTGCTGCTATCATGGGTACGCAATAAATGGAAGGTGTAATAAAGCACGAGCTAACATTTTGAAAATCCTTACAACTCTAGGAACTTTATTGCAGATTACAAGCACTTTGATCTCTGTCCAGTACTTAAGTCTTAATTATCAGACTAATTGCACAGACTATATTCATTTTCAGTGGTAATTCTTTTGTGAAATGCTATGTGAAATGATGTGCTATGGAGGAAAAGACTGCAGTTTTGCCCAGGGCCACTGCAATGCAATTGTTTGAGAGACTACAAAGCAAATCCAGAGTCATCAATGCCCAAGTGTGTAGACTCTGCCAAAAAGCCAGATGCTGCTATGGGAAGCATCACGTATCTTTTCTAGTTTGGCACCTGGGTCCTGCTGTGAGCAGCCATGTCTAATGTCTGTCTGTAACTTCAAATCCTACTGGGGCCTTAGTAACCGCCTTTTTTGGTAATGTGTATAGATAAAGATTCCCTTCTGATCCCTTTTCCCCACCATTAGTCATTCAGATTGATTCCAAAGCAAGACACATGCTAATTTCTGAGGTGTGTCCTCCTCAGTCACTCACGAGGTAGTGTGGTACCTGTGCTCACTCCATGTACATTTTTTCTCCTTCTTCTAATTATGGTTAAGGAACCTGATCAAACTAGACTTCTCAAAGGGAATCTTCTTCACTGAAATTGTCTGGTTTTTATAGAGTTAGCTTGGGGTTAACACGTAACTTTTTGTTTCTTGCCACTTAGGAAGGCTAGTAACTATTAACCAGCTGCTCTGTATACTGATGTATACAGTGAGGGTGGCCCAACCACACTCCTTCCTGCATGGAATGGAGATAAAAGCAGCATTGTACTTGAAATCAATAGAAGTGACTTCTGGCTAGTGAATGTCTGGGCTGGGAATGTCTGGCTCCAGAATTATTATCTGGTGCTAAGTGCTGACAATGCAATAGGATCTTTACAAGAAATAAATACACAGAGGGATCTCCAAAAGCCTAATGCTATCCTGGGAAGCAAGTCTGTAGAGACTACTTATATGGAGTAGTACAAGTAGTACTTGGATGGGAAGAGACTCACACCCACACTTTTGTGCGACAAATGAAAAGCCCAAAGGGAAGCATCTCCTGTCACATATAGAATGAAAGGCTGAAAGGCTTTACATTAAGCTTTACACATGTGCTACTCTAAGGATTTTAACCAACAGCATATTTGACTGAGTTCAGAAAGTTGTGAGTGGGCCAGGGACTTGGACACATTTTCTGAAAGTTACTGACTTTCATGTATTGATGAATTTGAGGATTACATTGCATTTAACTGTAGTAATATGATGATTTTTGGTAACTCCTTGTTTGAACTAAGACTGCTGATATTCATTGTTGTTCACATAGTCATAGCTACCTAATTTTTGGCTGCTTGCTAAAAAAAAAAAAGAAAACTCAAGGGGAACTGTATGCCTGGCATAGTCGATATTTTGAAAAACAGAAACTGTTTATGGAGGAGACCTTTTCACTGACTGCAGAAGAAGATGAGCCTGCCTACATTAAAGCTGGTATCTCTCCCCAAACCCCTTGCTCTCTCCCTCTCTGTGTATCCCAATTAATTTGAGTAGCTGCACAGAGCCACTTCCCAGGGAGGTGACAACCCAGGCAAGGAGCCCATAGGTTTCTTTTGCTATTCACAGGGAGATCTAAAAGCAATAGGAAAACCATGATGTGGCACAGTAGTATGAAGACCATCACCCAGTCTGTAGTTTGAGTCATGCTGGACATTAGTGAGCTGCAGTTATTCAATTAGGATAAAAGAATCATGGACAGAAATGAGCACATCCACTCCACTGAGAGACAGTCATGGAGACAAGTACGGATATGAAATGCTGCCAAAGCTACCTGCTGCTGGAATTACCAAACCACAAAAGCAAAGAGCTCTAGTAAAGCCTCCAGCTATGCACATACAGATAAAGCACCAGAATGCCTGCAGTCAGGTGCTGTTCTGCCACCTTTCTCTGTTGACTAAGTTATAGAGCACCAGGCTCCCTAGTACAGCCCATTCAATCTCACTAACACCACATGCAGGATCCACAGGAGCAGTGCAAACACAGGACAGAAGAATGCTACAGAAAATTCTGACAATGCAAAGGCAGAAGATACGACAATTATTTCCCTTAAAATCACAAAGACTATTGAAGGACATTGCTTATTACTTCATTGTGACTTTCCCAGGAAAATATTTTTCCCTCTATATTTGATTGTGGTTTCACTTCTTCCCTTAGTCTGGGTCTTGAGGTAGTAAAAACTATTATATTCTTGAGCATAAAGGAAAAGCCTTTTCTTATGGAAGCATTTACCTGTTAATGAATGATAAAAAGCAAACATTCTCAGCAGATGCTGAGACCACCACAAAAAACTGCTATTAAGAAAACTGGAATCTCCTTTTATTCCTGCAGTCATCACAACACTGTCAATACCGGCTGCACCTGAGTGGCCTTGGAATGACCTAGTGCAGTCTAATCCTCACCTCATCTATTCCATAGTTACCTGCAACTTCTGATAATGCACAGAAAACAAATTTGTAAACAGAAAACAGCACCCAGTTTTGTTTTTCTTGTCTTCTGTTTGGTTTTCTTGGGGGAATGGTGGTGACAGGGATAGAAGCCACAGGAGGTCTGTTAGAACAGCAGATCACCTAGGTAATACAACTCAAAATATTATTTTAGTTCCCATCATAGCCAGAGTATGTTTACACAAGTATTTGGTTCCATGTGATCCTCTTACCTAGCTGACATCTGTTTAACTATTTTATTCACTCTGCAGCACTATCCTAGTAAATCAGCTGTCATGTTTCCAGGGCCCCAGTTCAATATGGTACTAAGACCATTCCTAACTTTTACCATGAGTATGAATCTACTAACATAAAGCTTTGCTACAAGCCTAATAATAATAATAATAATGATAATGTTCTGAGTCAAGACTAACGTCTCAGGAATATAACACATTTCAAATGATAGCACAAGAACCCTATATTCTTATGAGGACTTTAAAACCACAGTGAAATACAGGTAAAGCATATCAGTGCTCACTGTAACTGTAAAACTGAATAAGGTAATTAAAATGAGTGGGGAGGTTCTTAAGTGGAAGCAATTATTGAAATCCTGCCCAGAAAATATGCTTAAGCTCCACATTTAGAATAGGAGATATTGATAAGCAATTGTGCTGTTTATTTATTGAAGCTGAAAAATAGCTTAACTCCATGTTGTAATAGATGATAATCAAACATTTTCATCTGGATGTTCCCACACTGAGAGAGGCTCCTGGACAAACAGGAGCTTTTGTCCCTAGCTGAATTCCAACTGCCAATTTTAGATGGTTGAGACGTGGCTTTCTCATCCTCACCAGAGCAGACGTAGCAGCCTATCATGTTCCTGTTGCTGCCAGCTCTTTGCTAATTTGTACAGTGATAAGCACCTATTTCCATCGCTCCTGGTAATCCTGTCATTTCCATGATGTCATCAGCACAAGTCAGAAGAGAAAAGGTCAGTGGTACAATGACGAACCGTATATAAAATGAGCCATTAAAAAAAGAAAAATGGCTAGACATTTAAAGGCCCAAGCTTGCCACAGCACAGTAATAGCTATCCTGATCATCTCAGAATGTATTTCTTATGCTATTCCCATCATAAGCAAAAAAATTCCCTCGGCATTGCATTTTCCCAGAGTGGTGCTTCATTTACTGCACAAGGGAATTATGTCCAGGGAGACCATTGTCATTTTGGATTAATGTACTTTTAATAACAGCCCCTATGTGTATTTACTGCATTTTTTGAGCACCACATTCTGCCTTTTATTTTTTCTAGTGTCTGTTCTACTTAACAGAAATAAGAAATACATACTTAAATGTGGCATAAAGATTTTTACTCCCTTTATGTAGAGAGAGTAACCAAAAGCAGTGCAACAAAACCTTTGTGCACCAGAAATGAAACAGGAAATAAAGTCAAAATTGAGACAAAAAACAATGTTATAAAAAAATTTTGAAATCGAGTGACTGTGTTTATACATAACAGGGAGAATAAGAGAGGGGAGGGAGAAAACAGAGATACAAGGAGCCATGCTGAGAGACCACCACCAGGTAACTACTGCAGTGTTGCTGCTCAGCCTGCAGCCAGACCCCATGACAGGCACTACTCGAGGAGCCCTGTGCTGCTCTTGTGTTATTGTTACCAGTGAAAGCAAAGCTGTACTAAAAATGATGCCATTTCAGAAGGTGAGCAGTTGCAGGACTTTGGCTAAAAGTGGACAGCTGGGGATTGAAATAGGTGAGCTGAAATGTTACTGGGACCTTGGCTGCAGGGACAAGACCGAGCAAATGGAAAAATCATGTGCAGAACAGGAGGAATGCCTCTCTGTCAGACCTTACATATTGTTTAGGAACAGAGAGCTCAAGAAATTTCTAATATTACTGGCTACTTTTCCTTGTCCTTCTCTCCAGCCACTCTCTTTAGAATTATGATTCATGTCCTTTCAGTTAACTTCAGAGCACATCACATTGCTTCACTTAGCCTGCAGCTTTTTCCGAACTGACAGAATCAGCAGGATTTGGTATGCATACACAAGCATTTCTGCATTTTAAATTTGGGATTTCACAGTACTTTGTGGATTTCCATCACTACTGCTTACAAAACTAGTGATGAGGTAAGAAGAATATGGGATTTAATTGTTGTCAAGTAAATATTTCAGTCACTGATTCATTGCTACATTTCTATGAGATGCTGTTGCTGAAGTCAGGAAGTGAAAGAGTGGGAAGCACAGCGCTGTTCCGTGCCAGAACGGAGGGATGATCAGCAATATGCTGCGGATAAGAGCGAACAGACGCTGGCCCTCATGGCTAATGCTGGCACAGTAAGGCAGCAGACAGTCCTGCTTGAATTACAAATTCTATTGCTTTCCTTATTTATCAGTGATCTTTGACCACAGGTGAACACTGAGGTGATAAAAGGCACAGATTACACAGATACAACGCACTAAATTATTCAGCTCACTAAAGACTAGGGAAGGCTGTGAGCTTGAGGAGAACTTAACTAAGCCAAATACAAGATGTGCAACAGTGTTTGAAATCCACTGCCAACCAAGGGGAAGTAACACATGCAGGAAAGAATACCCCAGGCTTCTCATCTTTTAACTCCAATTGCTTTGGAGAAGGGCTTGGACACTGTCTGGGTAAATGTACTACTGACAAGATGACTCTGTGAGAAAACTAATGGGCTTCCTCCATGTGGGCTCTTTAAACTGTATTACTCTGAAACTAGATTTTGGTATCTCCCGCAGCCGGGGTATTGGCAAATGCAGCAACCAGTTCCTTGCAGGATTACAGTCCCTATATTCTCCAAGTTAAATATAGCCAGTTTCATACCACCATTTGTATTGCACTTCTACAATTTATTGTTTTGTTTTTGAAATGTGGGGAAGTCGTGATTTTTTATGAAGACTACACCACCAGTCTATTTGTATTATATTTTTAGAGACATTGTATTGATTGAAAGAGAACTGGCTAACCTGAGATGTAAACAATGACTGGCATTTGCCTTAACCCATGTGGTTAATATCACTGATTTGTCATGCTGAGTGATGTGAGAAGAGGAACAATTGGTTGCTGATTATTGAACAGCTCAACACAGGGCACATTTGGCACCTCAGATAAGAGGCTATTCTAATGAGTAGTACTGCTGCCAATTACTTAAGGGCCAGTGCCTCTTCTACAAGAGATTTTGTATGTCTTCAAGATGTTTAACTAAATTCTAGCTTGGGAACAGATTGCAAATAAGATGGTTAGATTTGAGGCTCCATGCATATATATTCCTTTAACATCATCTCACATGCACCTGCCTGCTAATGGAGCCCTTCATCCTCTGGTGATGACTAATTAACATACCACACAGCAGTCAATTTAAGAAATGTTTAGTCCTTTGTATAGGTTGACAGGCTTGTGTAATTGAAACATTCCCTTGTACTTTTTATTTATTTATTTGATTCAGGAATGAAAATTTTATCAGCCTTGAAAATTGCTAGAAGAAATAAGGCTGGAAAGAGACATCTCAGATCATGTACAGCCCATTATGATGACACTGTTTACTTTCAGGTCAAAGCTGTAGGTATCAGACCACCAGTAAAATACAAATATAATATCCCTGATTGTATCTCAGCACTCAGCGTGGTGGTCTTAAATATCTGTACTTCAGTATCAGACAAAATTCCCATTTTATATTTTTTCTGGTTGTGAAATAATTTTTTTCTTTTTCCAGTAGAATAAACAACATTCATGCTCAGACCATCTGTGGATGTCTTAGACCAAGAAGATACTCCAGCCAGGCCCATCCAGCCACTCGACTCATTCCCTCTGCATAGAACATATATGTGGATGTGTGATCTTGGGATACAAACACATTGTCCAAAAAACTGGGATTAACAATATTACCCTCAAATATTTTTAGTTGCTGCTGATCAGAAGTTATTTTAACTGGCAATTAACAACTAGATAACACATTTCCATTTCAAACATGATTAAGCGATTTAAAGCTGTACCCAAGTTAATCCAGACTTTGTAGAGCACCGGGTCTGCTCACATGAACATGGCACCTTCAATGGCAACAACCTCCACTCCAAGCACAGGTAATGACATGACAACGTTTTCCATTTTCCCATGTGTTTTGTTGGGTCAAACCAGTTGCTTATTGAAGTTGCCATGGTACATGTTAGTAGTGTTAAAGAAGCAAAGTCACATCATGGTGCATTTTTGACAGGAAATATGACTGAAAAATATGTATGATTAACTTTATATTGATGTGGGGACACATGCCTCTTCTAATAATGGGACCATGAATTTTCTTTAAAATAGATATTTAAAGTTGACTATTTATTTAAATATGTGTTTAATAACAGAATTGGGGTACTTGTGCAGGAAATTCCAGAAGTTCCTTTCTCTGTAGTTTTATTGTGCTATCTAGAAAGTCATAACAACAACAAAAGAGTTTTCATTTACTTTGTGATTTAATTTGTGGTCTACATTATTTACACTTAAAAGATTCTTTATAGAATCTGCCTGTAAACTGGATATTGAAGAAAGGTGAGCTTTTGTGAGCCTAATGGCTCTTGATAGATTTCCAGTTGTAACACATATTTGCTTTCATTTTTGTGCAGGTTACCACACAGCACACATCCAGGACAAAAATAACACTGAAGTACCCTTATTTTCATGGTCACAGAGGCTAGCTGAGTGATCTCTCTCTGCAAATGCAAGGTATCTTTAGGTACACTAGCACCATAATTTATGGATAATAAAACTAATAATTTTCTTCTACTTTTCCTCTAGATATGTAGGATATAAAAGGCTTCTAGAAAAAAAAAGGTTGTAATAATATGTTTGGGGTTCTGAGGTTGAAGCACCTTTATATTTTTTTCCTGATGAAATATTTGCTGTTTTCAATCACCTGGGGGACATTGTCTTGATGAAGCCCCTGAAATATGCTCCATCAGTCTCAAAGGGTTTTCCTAGCCTACTTTTCACCCTCTCCTTGCCAATTAAGCTGCCACATTATGTATGATAGTGAGGATCACTTGTTTTTTCCAAGTGTTATTCTGAATTGGTGAAGATGACAGCAGCATACCAGTCTAGTGAATAATTAGAGTGTCTTAAACTCCCAAATCCCCACCTTGCACTGCCACATACTAACTATTTTTAATCTCAGCTCCTGTATTCTAGGAGGCTACATGCATTTTTGCCAGAAAAACTCACTGTAGTATTCTTTGCTCTGTGCCTATATTTTATACAAAAGGCCTACCAGATCAAATAACTAGAGAGATGATGTTGAAAAATAGGAAACATTTGAAGTAAAAATACATGCAACACAGGATTTGCCTCCACAGGGTAAGATGCAACATTGCTCTAGGACCTTATAGCATTACTTACACTGTATCATGTGAATATCGATAGGCAATCCTTCAGGTTTTGCATTTGCATACATCAGTTTAAACATGATAAAAAGGCAATTCTTCTCAATGTTTTAAAACCATGAAGTGCTATTCTAGTAATCCTAAAGCAGTAGTCTCCACTGCACTCAATCAGAGTTTTATACCCAATGGTAATTATTTGTTATTTTTTCAAACAACCATCCCAGAATATCTGAAGAACAGCTTTTCCACTGCATAACCTCAGAACAAACTGGAAGCAGAGAACTGCACAGGTCAGTACATTTCCTGCAGTGAAAGACCTTTATGAGCCTAAGTCAGCCTTTCCAAAAGGGAGACAAATATCCTAAATGTTCAGGCTTAATCCACTGCCCAAGACAAAAAGGCATAAAGGAAGAATCACTGACACTGATTTAACAAAAAGGCATAAAGGAAGAATCACTGACACTGGGTGAGCTTTTTAGAAAAAGCACAGATGCTTCAGCTTGCCTAGCTTCCCTCACATAGCTATTAACAACGATTACCAAAACAAAGAAGAAAATGGTACAGTAACAAAGGGATGAGTAGTGACCTTCCTCCCCCTTTTGCCTCATTTTTCAAGTTGGAGCAATGATGCATCCTGTGGCCAAACTCTTTAATTGAGCTCTCATTCTGTACAGAGTGTAAGAACTAGATTTGAAATGTAGATCCAACATTTAAAACCAAAATAAAAAATGCTAGCCACCAGGAAGTACTCCAGTAGCTGCCAGTCATCTTTCTCTTTTAAAATGTAACCACAGAAGTATAACTTCCCCCAACCTCACCCTCTTCCTTGTTACTCTCTTCCTGGATCTCAATTCAAGGTAAGTTGTTTAGGAACTGTTAATTATTCTAGGTTTACCCAGCTCTGGCATAATAACTTCCCTTATACTGAGAGGATCATGGGACTCTTATCTCAAATATAAGTAAATATCCATAATTTAACAGACTTGTTCTTCTGAAGTGGGTGCAGCCTGTGATTTGCTAACCAAGAGGCAGCCAACTTGTGCTAGGCAGAGAGCTACAGGCTCCACTTGTCTTATGCCTTGGGTCACCATGACCTTTCAGCTACAAGAAATCACCTTCTTCTCAACTCTGCTGGAAGCAGGGTTATTTGTTACTTGCAAAAGTTGCTGGAAGTGGAAAACAGATGGCTGATTTCACAAACAGAGAGCTTCTGGGCTGCTGGCAGCAGAATTACAACTTAAACCATGGTTTGCCTTTTTCAAGCTACTGGAGGTTGCACGGACTCACCCAGCCCCAAATATGTAGGTGAAAAGATCCTCTCTGCCTGTAGGATATAGCATAACTTATATTTTAGTGAGTTTTCTCTTTCCCCTAGTACATGAAAATTTTTCAACTCATCATCCTTCAATAAGAAAATTTCAGCACTGGTTTCTATGTGTGAGTTTGCCTTCTCTAGATAGGATTTCAGCTGGCAGTTCTGTTTTTGTTTCTTTCCCTTTTGCTTAACAAAATTTGAAAAGAATACATGTGGTAACAATACTAAAACAGAGTGCAGGCAAAAAAAAACCCCAAACCCAACAAACCCATATCAATGTTCATATGCTGGGTCTTTAAGATATTCTGAAATGGCATAGCAAGGGCAGTAGCAAGCAGGTAAGTTAGATATAATGTTTATTTTAGAGTTAGTGATAAATCACTGTGAGATAATAATGGGAGCATATGTCTCCAACAGCTTTTCAGAAAAGGTGTTCTATTCTAAACGTAAACTAGTGGACTAAAGAGATAGTGAAGATTTATTTCCTCTTTCTTGGCAGAAATAGATTTCTTTCCTTAGCATATTAATGATGATACATTAAAAATGTTTACAAAATACCATCACTTGAAATTATGAAATGAATGTAATTAGGTTGCCTACAAGCCCTGAGGGCTGTGAACACCAGCTTAAGCATTAGTGAGACAGATTGCAAGCCAGGATTCGAGTTGTTTCCTTCATGCTGAGGAGAAATGGAAGCAGTAGTGCAACTGAGAGCTGTACCATGGCATGAAGTGTAAATCTGGAATATGGCAGGGAAGAAAATGTCCAGCAAAAGCTAGCACCAACTGAAAACCCATCCACATTAACAGCACTGGTAACTTGCATCCCTGACCAAGGTTATCCTGGAGAACATTCACTATCATCTGTTTACTAAACAAAGTTTGGCAACCGTGCATAATTCAAACATATTAAACATACATGCAGTTGGACTAAAAAGATCTGTAAAAAGAAGGGTAGGACGTGCCAAGAACAGGAAACCCCACATTTAAAACTGAGTTTGGTTTCGGGGTTTTTTTTTGCTATGTACTGCTCTCAGTAATTCATTTTCTTTTCTTTGTATTCTTCATATATAAGTCGATTAAAATAAAGCTTATGAACCTGTGCTTCAGAGTCATCATGCAGCTTAAACAACTGATGCTCAAGCAGTTCTTTAAACACAAGAGTCTCAGTCTTTAAAGACTTCCTAAAAGTGTTCTGCATTTCCAAAGCAGAGTATTTCAGAAGCATCCAAAATTAATTGAGATTTAATCTCCCTTTTCCAGCCTGCCTATCTGCCTATACAGTATAAAGGAAATTTCCAAACTGAATATGATAACAACACCAAGCTGTAACTCTGGAAAGCCCTTATGGCAATAATTACTCCATTAAGCACTTGTCCCAGGTCTTGGGAAACATCCAGTGGGATTGGAGTCTTGTGTAAAAATTAGGTAAGATAATGTAATGCAAGATTCTGTTACACACATATCCCAAAAGGGATTTGAATATGAATAAGTTAACAGTAAGAAGTTATAACTCTATAAAATCCCTATGGCAATGTTTCCTTACCTAGTTCAGAAGATGAACACCAAGCAGACTGGCATGGACTCACATGGAGGAGAGAATTAAAAGCCTCCATGAAAAGTTGTCTTGCCTCTTGGAAATCACCCAGTGAAATCTGGGGGTTGTGTAAAAGATGTGTAAGAAAATGTAATGAAATGCAGTATAATGGATGACTCTATTACATGTTATAGGCTGAACAAGGGTCATATTTACAGTGCAATGTGAACTTCCAATTTCATATAGTAAGTCCAGACATATTTGAGCAGCTGAGTACTGCAGACAAACCTCTCTAAACAGGAGCAGCATACAATCCTACAGGAGTTACACTGTGTGCAGTAGGCTTTTCTATGCCCAGTGCACATCAATCAGGAAACACTTTCCTGTGCATTTTTGAGAGGTTGCAAGTCCTCTTCCTCCCCTCAGGTTCCAGAGTTGTGTCCCTGGGCTGCCTTCTCCCTGGGCAGGCATCACTCACAGACACCAATAAAATGGGGTTTTAGCAAGTTTGTGACAACTGCTGAGGTACAGAGGACACACGACATTCTACATCCACCTGGTCAGCATAGCTCCCACCTGGAACTGTATGCATTACTGACAAGGAGAGCATCCAAACAGAAGCACTGAACTTCACGTGAACATTTGCACACAATGTCTGAGTTTTTGTATTAGATGTGCTACTGTGAACAGCCAGAAGACAAAAGTAGAATATTTCACCAGAGGGAGTCCACAAACAAATCAGTGGATCTGAAATGTTCTCCCACAACCTGCGTCACCAAGGTCTTACCTTATGCTGCTCTTCTTGGATGCATAAGAAATCCTTTCAGCATGTATCAGAGGTCATCTAACTCAGCAGCCAAGTCTAGAATGTAGTGGTTTTGTGCTACTTGTTTCCACCTTCCTGAAACATTTTTACACTTAGTTAAAGCCTGCCTCAAAACCTGGAGCTCTCTGAACTGACAGAGGCAGGTGTACTGAGAGCAAGTCCCAAAGGGCTCTTTCCAATTAGCATGGACACTTGCCACAGCACTCAGGGGATGGCTTTTGCTGAAGAATGAATCCATCAGCCTTGAGTTAGTGAAAAAAGAGCTAAATTAACACTAGTGTTTAGGGGATTTATCGTGTAAACAACAAAACTACAGGATGAGGGAGTCACTTGGCTGCTTTATTAAATCAGTGTTCCCCTTTAATCACTGTGTAAAATCCATCTTATTTTCCTGTACCTTTGTGGATTGCAGGAGGACTACATGCTTTAACCATGGCACTGCATTTATTTTCTATGTTACAGCAACAGTATCTTGTTGTCTGATATTCCCACAAAAGATGGAGTAAATTTCTGTTATCTATGTAACTAACCTCAAGGTGGCTAAAGAGAGCAAAAAAGAATAGAAAAAAAGTATCAGATTACAAGCAGAAGTTAAAAAACATGCAAACAAAAACCTGACCAGTTTTAGTCCTTTGCAACTAAAGCATTCTCAGACACTACCAGACACGTTAGAAACACTTAAAAGCACTTCCCAGACACCCAAGAAGTGTAAAATTTCTCTCCTGCAAACTTAGCACTAAAGAAATGGAGCTGAAAAAGCTTGAAATTACTTTCTAATAATTATTTTCTTACTTTAATATGAGGAACACTTACCCCACCAAGTTGTCAAACATGAGCCTCTTGAGTTACTACTATTACCCATCTGAGTTTATTTCAAGGACTAAATCCAAGGTCCTAAGTCTGATTTCAGGTGTCAGTTCTTAACCTGTAACTGAGAGGGTTAAGGATGTACCTCCAGCTCCATGGAACTTGTACAAAATCTCAATGCATCTGGTTTCAGAGAACAATCTCAAACAGCCATGCTTGCCACTTAGTACATGTCCCTATTCCTAATCACACTAAAACCAGATGGATGTGCAAGCTCCAGTCCTCCTGCTCTGACCTGATCAGGTGGTCCAGCTGACTGGGGCAGGAGAAGGCCACAGTGCTATGGCCTCTGAGACAGAGCAGTGAAAACAGTTTGTATTAAACAAATTGGGAAAATGTATTTGTTTAGCTGCTCCAACATGGAAAGAGATCCTCTTGCAACAGCTCAAATCTATCTAGTTTCAGATCAAGTAACTCCTCATTTCTGTAACAGGCTCTTTTGAGGGAAGTCAGGACACTGACTCAGGGTACCACCTCCTGACCATGTGCTTTCCTCAGGTGACTGTTTCCTGCAATTCATCTTTCCCTGGGCACCACAATTCAGCTTTGGCAGATGTGGAGTCTCAGGGCTCATCCCTAGAACCATATCTAGGGTACCTCAGTCCAATGTATGCTGGCTCTTGGCTCTTGTTGGAAGGTCCTCATTTTCCATCTTTGTACATCAGGATGTGTTCAGTCATCTCTTGTACCCTCCAAGGGCTAGTCCAGAGCTCTTGGCAGCCCAGCTGCTGTGTCTTCTCTGTTCTGCTTGGAAAGTCATGCCTCTTTGTGCTTTGGAGTACCCAAAATTAGAATACCAAGTGAGATGTGGAACCACCAGACAATAGTTATCTCCTGCTGTGTATGGAAATGTGCTGTATGGAGTAGCAGCAGAAAACCCTGAAAGCAGCTCATCTTAGAATAACCTTACTGTTGTGGCTTGATGCTTTCCTAGGAAATATTTAATTCCTGCATTCCAACAACGCAACCTAACTTAATCTCCGGTGAGAACTTTTTATCTCCTGGTTTATAGGATTAAAAAAAAAAAAAAAAAAAAAAAGAGAGCTCCTCCTCCATTTTGTGAGTTTAAAAGGAAAACACAGCCAGTCAGAAGTATAAGAGTACTTAAAAGCAACACAGAGTGTTTCAATTCTCCTGGAAAATCTATTTTAAGAAATAAAATAATTTACAAGAGCATAAAAAAATATCCTCCCCTGAGGGAGGGACATGAATTACAGTTACAACATATCTATATCCAAATCTGGAGGATCCATACATAGGAGCTCTGTAAGCAGGCATCTGAATTTTCTGAGCCTTTGGATATATATTTTTGATCAGAGTTGTCTCTTTTCTCGTTTTGTGTTCCAATGCTCCTCTGAGGCTACTCATGTACCAGACTGGCTTGAAGTGGTACATCTGTTCCTTCATTATGCTCTGCTCAGGTCTTTAAATACCTGGAGCAAACACCAGACTCCAGATTTACCTGCTATTTTAATATAGCTGAACTATCTTTTCTCTACTTGGCAGTCACTGTTATTGCACAAGCTGTATAGTTGAAGCTCATAAATTTTTCTTTGTGCCCAATAAATGCATTCTTTCAATAGGCTAATGCCTGTATCCTGCAATTATTCCAAACAGGTGGGCACTCTGACACTTGCCATTAGCCAGCCCACAACACACAAATGTATTGATCAAGACAAAGATGCACTTCTGACTTGTGCTAATCAATGTATCAGTTCTCCAAGGGTTTTTACAGTGTAATGAGCAGGAAATATATACACCACTGCTAAGTTTCTCTCTCTTCAGGGAGTAACTGAGTGCACTTATAGAAGAGCTGATGTACTGATTCGCAGTAAAGTGAAATGACATCTCCAAATAAAATTTTAATCTTAAGTATGTATGTAAAGTTTTGAGGAAGACTGATGTGCAAACTTGCAAAGTTTGCAGAATTATAGGACTTAATATACAGCTATGGAGCTCCTATGCAATTGTACTTTTTACTGTGAGCTTTCCAAAGTTAACTAGAGTTCAACTTGCTTTTAGACCCCCCCCCCCCCCCCCTCCCCGCCAAGGAAACCATATGATGCCACAGGAAGTGGCTTTTTTATGAGGAATTAGTAGTTTCTGTTTCTACTAAGTGTGTTTTTGAGCTTTTAGCTTTCAGAGGTGATATTCTCAAACTCTGTATTAGTGGCTGATCTTCAATTTACATGCTTTGCCTTCACTTCTGGTTGTGCAGCTCTGTGTTAACAGTGTCAAAGCTACAGTCACACACTGTCTCTTCATTTACCAAAATGAGCAAGTCAGTTATCTGCACACAGCCATGAAACCAAAGCTTGCTGAAGGCTGGCATTGTAATCACACTGCATTCAAATTTACAGTTAAGATTGAAGACCTCTTATTCAGACTAGATTTGTTAAGCTTCTCTCCACTGGTTCTTTCATTCAATGTTCAGAGAATTACACAACTTATCTCCAGGCAGTGGTGTGATTTGTCACCTTCAGTAAAGTTTGATGTGCTGCTTCTGGAAAAGCAGCAGATAAAGGGCTTTAATAAGCTGCACTCAGGATTCTGAGTCAGTGCAAACCAGTGCTGACTCTGGGGGAGGTCATGAAGAGTGTCTAAGGTTACCTAAGGTTTAAGTAGCACAGCAAAAAATGGCATAGAGGGAAAAAAAATCCACTGAGAACTTTTGTTTACAGTGAACCAGTTAACCTGAAATAGATGATAAAAAGTATACTGCAAGAAATCCCTGCAGTTTTTACTGTAGTCTCATAGTTATACTATTTTCATAATGACAGGATGGGAATTCAATAATTCTCCTTTTGTCTGGATCTCAAAGTCCATACACCAAATACACTCCTTTGGCTCTTAAGTATCTCTGAACCAATGGCAACCAAACCAGACATTTTTATAATGTCTTTTGATAGCTGCATGCTTATACCAGTTTTATGGAAAAATATAACAACACTATCACTAGCTGACCCATTTCTCACTACCTACTCTTTTCAGGGGGCAAAACTCCTTCTGAGAGGCACAAAAGGAACCTAGGAATTCTTAATCTCAAAATTGAATGTGTAATCCACCAGCACAGCATGAGTCATATATTTTAATGCCCAGTGTACACAGGCATAAGTGTACAACTGCAAGCAGCTAATGGGTTTACTCTTTTAATGGAGGAAGTCGGCAGCTAATCTGAGGGCCTGGGGTTCAAACGCTACCCCATGACCCAACTTAAATTATTGTTTTATTAAGCAAAGACTTAAACATGATTGATATAGTGTAAGCTATTTAATCTGCCATTATAGAATTATTAACATTCATCCATCTGTTCTATAATCAAAGATGTTAATAAAGTTATGAAGATAATAGTATAACAAGTGTTTTTGCTAATCCCAAATTGTTGGGATAGTTCTCATCTGGGAGCAGTGAGGGACACAGCAGGGGTAAGAGTCCATCTCTATTAGGAGTGATTAGTACAACTTTAAGCTATAATTGCTTGGATACATTCACACAGGAGACTGTTACCCAGCCATTAAATAGCCTTAAGAGGATGATCTTTTGTACCAAAATGTCCAGCAGTTTTTCTGACTTTCTGACAGTTGGGAAGTTTATCTCCACCGAGTGCCTAAAGGGTGACTCACATGTACAAAATGCTTCAGAGGTGGCTGACAATTTAAAAAAGAAAAAAAAAAAGTTGATACATCATCTTTCCAAGCATATTTCTCTAAGGAGATGCCCAGCAGTTATGTGGCATGAAGGTCTTACTGTGCTGAAGGCACCTTGTGCAGCCTACTGTCTCCACAGTCACCCTGGAGAATCAAGAGCAGCCCTGGCTGTTTGGCATTGCCACTGGCAAATCAGCTAGAACTAAACCTGTGGAAAACATGTGACATCTCAGGGGAAAGTCTTCTTCCCTTGAGTCTGAAAACCATGGTGTACAGCCACAGCATGCCATTCTTGGGTGCCTGCCAGGAAGAGCTCCAGGCAGGAAGGGTCTGGCAGCTCATGGGTATCTATCGATTGATAAAGCAGCAAAACAGTGACACGTCATCCCTTCCACAGTGCTGTACACCACAGTGCTCTGCACTCTCTTCCTCAACCACGTCATGCTTTCAGTCAGTTTGCCTAAACATTCATGAAAAGTACACTGAGGTCTAGAACTCAGGAAAACCCTCTCTTCTCCCCACAGATACGCAGAGGATTCAAAAGGTAAAACTGATATCTCAAGATATCAAGAACTGCATTTGCAAAACTGTGAGTTTGCAGAAAGTTATCAACACAACGTGCAGATGACAGAGTTTTAACAATCTTTTCTGGATACTGAGTTTAATGGCCAGTTTTGATTCCTGAGAAGAGCTGAAGATGCACCCAAAGGCACTACTGCAATTTAGCCAAACTGTCAAATGAAGAAAACACCACTCAGAGGGCTTTGAAGCCGTAAATAATCATGTCTATGTAAGTGATCTACCTTAACAATCACATTCCACACATTCTGATTTCCTTAAAACTCAGGTTTCTGGTGATCTGGATGGGCCTTCCTCTCATTTTCCATTTAAATTTTAAATTGTCCTGAAATTAGTCTTTTTCTATTTGGCATAATTTTTTTTAATGGAATCTTCTTTCTCTGTATTTTTTATTTTTTCGCTATATGCAAAGCTGGAATCACGTATCCTCCTCAGCTTTATTATTAGTAGGCTAGACAAACCTTGTACACCTGGAGCACACCATGAAATTCCTGAAATACAGCAACATGCAGAAATATAGATGGAGCCCTAACATTTACATCTCCACTATATCTGTTGCATTGGTGGCTTGAACTCGTACATACTGACTGATTGAAAGATACTTTCATTTCATCTGATGTTTCTGATGGAATTACGGATTACAGCTGGAGTTCTTTTTAATGTTGCATTTAGTTTTTTTTCAAACTTCTTTCAAACATCACTGCAGATGATGCAAATTAATGCATCTGTTTTGTGTCAAGGTAGTCATGAAAACATTTTTCAGCCCTTTATATTTGATCAGCTTTAGAACTAATATTTTCTTTCCAAGAACTTTCCCTTTCAGCTCAGCTAAATATCTACTCTTTAGCCGATTTCTTGCTCATCTTATTATTTTTCCAATGCTTTACTAACATTTCTGAGACACTTCACAAAAACCTTAGCTGAACTGCTGCTTCAACACCTTTTACTCACAGTGTCACATTCTACTTTTCAAGCTTTTTACCTTCAGGGTTCTCAACTTTTCATAAGACTGTATTCTACTTCTTATGCCTAACAACCAGAACTGAAGGAGAGTGAAAGGGCAACAAAAGCATACTCATCTAAGAAAAAGAAAAAAAAGTCAGGAAATATTTATTCTTTCTTCAAAATTCTGAAAGTTTTTACAACTGAACCCTAATACAAATGCTTAAAGCAGAATATAGAAACGAGCAATAATAATTAAGATATTAAATGAAGACATGTAAAATAGAAATATTAAATCTGGAGTCATCCAGAAACTTCTCCAATTCCTTTCCAAGATTGTTGCCCTCTGTTCATGTCCTTAAAGACTTTAATGATTTTCAAACTTTTTATTCTATGTTCCTAAGGAAGAACTGAACAGAAGCTGAGCCAGGACTACAGTTAGTTTTGACATCTTATTTACTCAATAGTGAGATAACTTTCAAAGATAAAATATCTGGTTTAGTTTTCCTTCTGAATAAGTAAGCTTTGTGGGTTTTTCCTACTTACATTCCTTCCTGTTTGCAAGCTGCATCCATTACTGCCACAATGAAGGTTTATCTCGTGAGCAGGGAATCAACATTCATGTGTTTACCTACAAAGGAAAATAAAGGGGAATTGGTTTTCTATCTTTTTCCACCAACTGTGGAACCAGCAAACAGGCCTTACTTTATTTTATCAAAAAGTCAAATATATCTAGAATTCTATACTTACCTTAGTTTACATTTTAAGTCTCTTACTCTGGTAACTGTTTTGTTACATTTGGAAATCATCTCTAAGCTGCAGGTTCTTGATACAACTGTAAAAATTAAGCCTTTCTATTTGCAAACAATTAAAACCAGATAACTGTAATGTAAGCAAAATATCTGCCTCTTTCTCCTGCCATACAAAGAACAGCAAGTGCTCAGATCTACATATGTGTCAAGAGATAAAGTCATGGACTGAAATGAATGCAATGGAGGGGGTAATATGACACCTAGTTCAGATTAAACAAAAATGCTGCTGTGGTACAGTGTTGTTTCTACTGCTTTGAGTGCTATAGAAAGAACGCTTGTTTAAGAGGAAAAGGTGCCATAAAACTTCAAAGCCTTTCTACCCCACCTTTGCAAGAAGGTGATTATGTCAATCACTAGGTCTATACACAAAATCTGCCACAAATTGTCTCCGTAGTTAGATGTTGTTGTTTCAGCAAAATGAAGATTTGTAACCCACTACATCAGGTCCAGCTTAAACCCTCCTAGTAGAAACAGCCTGACACAGGAGTGTAGCCCTCATTCTGGATCACCATTACAAATAAAGCTTTCTGAAGGTCTTATCCATTTGCCTCATTGCAAAAATCATGAAATGTCAAGTGTTCTCTGTGTCTCTGTGCACTGAGTTACAGTCTGGATTAGAGCCTGAATCCAGAAGACAATAAGTAATCTCATTGCTGCCCCATTTAGACAGTGTGAGATTCAGACCTTTTGTTTCAGCCCTTCCATAAAACACAGAAATAAATGGAGCAGTTTATTCTGCAAAGATCCTTGAATTCCCAGAGCTTTCTGCATCATCCCTGGGGTAAGTATCACACCTACTCCCTGCAGTAATGTTCCAACCTTAAAGATTTGCACTGAGCTGGAGCAGTTAAGACTCACTGTCCTTTTCAGTGCTTGTGAGTCAGCCAAGGTGGCAACTTAATACCTTTTGTAAAAAGCCAACTGGCTGAGTACAATGCCTATATACTGACAAACCAGAGTACTGTGGCCTCCTAAAGATCAAGTTACACTCTTGTGATCAGGAGCATACGATTAATTGTAAACTTGAGGTTTACAAAACAGTCAATGGTAGATAGTGGTAGTATTCAACCTGTTCCCATTTCTTCATCTTTCAGCAGAAAAATATCCCATTGCAGTGCATTACAGTATGAGAAATAAATATAATCCCTCTATCAACACAGCTGTATAAGCATGTCAGAACCACTCTGAACAGGAAAAATTACTAAGCAACTCACATTATAAAAACTAAATATCAGACCAAAACTCTGAATGCTCTGTAGAGTTTTCACTTCATTTTACGAAAGAGATTAACTGGATTCAAGGTGGGCTTGCAGACAGGCTATTGTAAATTGGACCAGAAATCATCAGCCACCTACAGTCTGAATTTGACCCCATTATATTAAACAAAGAGCCCTGAGAAATAATTGAGCTGGGAGCTGCACAACAGCCTAAACCCCTGCTGGTTGACAGTGTCCAGCAGAGAACAAATGAACCCACTACTAATGGTAGTCAACAGCTTCTTCAGAAGACTGAACTTATCAGCCTCTAAAGAAAAAACATTATTCTGCATAGCCCTTAAACAACCAACATGATGTAGAAAGCTGGCCAAATTCTCAGCTCCTATAGATTGCTAAAGCTCTTTTGTAATCAAAAGTCCATTGAGAATTTAGATTATGACCTTATCAACTTTCCTTACCAAAACGAGTATGTGAAAAGAGTGACAAAGGAGCTCCAACATTATTCTGTGTGTAGGATCTCGTGTTGGCATTACAGCTGGGAGGCTCTCTCAGCAGCCTGGGTGCAATGGCAGAGTCCCCAGAAGCACTGATGCACGATTATCATACGTTATCATGCTCACAGGTTGACTGAACAGGTGTGCTCCTCCCCAGGTGAACGTGTCAGTCTCTAATGTGCCAATAGCTCATCAGAAAACACTGTCACAGGCTCTGAAGTTGGTTCTTCCCCAGTGATGGCAGCTGTTGGAGAGATGGAGGCAAGATGGGTTTTTTTCACTTTTGCATTTTTAACATAGTTGAGCGTTAAGTAGTTCCTGTTCTAGAATAAACAGTGTAGATCCACTACTATGTGTTTTACAGGCATAATAAGGAGTAGAGACTGTGAATCTACAAACACAAAAGTCTTGGTGACTTTCTGGCAGTGGTCACTGCTATCAACTATGGTTGGTGACATTCATGCTGCAAGTTAATGAAATAAAAACAAGCTTCCTACCTAAATTAGCCAGAATACAAAGCCCAGCTGTTTTATGGAGAAAAGAGAATTAAATAAGCCATGCCCCACTTAAACTTCCCAGCACACTGTGATTTCTGTATGAACCTGCCATATCTCAATAAAAAGCTTCTGGTTTTTTGCAGAAGTCCAAAGAGCAGGTAATTAGAGCAGAAGCTGAAGGTGCTTCCCCAAGGCAGGCCTGACCTGCTGCTCCCATGGTGCTCAAGCAGCTTCCCCTGAGGCAGGACAGACCCAGACCAAGTGTGACTCTCCTCTCTGCTGAGCTCTGGGCTACGGACAGGGCAAACCCCTCTGCCTAGTCAGATACAATGGTGGGGAGGAGGTCCTCCCTTCCCACATGGGGCACTTTCAAGCTTCACTCATTCCTCCACAGAGGCCTGAGCTGTCTGCAGGGCTTGGCTTTTACAGGGTTTATACTGGGGAAGAGAGTGGCCAGCACAGAAATCTTAGTTAATCCATAGAAAAAGCTTGTGCTTGCTGGGAGTGTCTTGCATTTTGTGAGAAACTTGGCTTATATTTAAACTCTCACAGTGAACATTTTTTACTTGAAAAATTGATCAGTGAAGGTTCTTCCAAACACCCTTCTGAGCGCTGGAACTTGTGGAGAAGGTGTGAATCTCAGCACAGTCTGATGCAGAGACAGTGTATCATCTGCAGCATGTATACAGGGTACACCAATAATCCCAGTGCCATGTAGAAGGTCAGCCTGATTAGAACTCTTTTGCCATATTCTGTGTTTTGTCTTTTTTTCCTCCAACTGATCAGGGAATCTCAGAATTAATTAAATCTCTTGATGTACTCAGACAGCCTGTGGAATAAGTGGTAAGATGTTAGAGATACTGAACTTGTTCATTTGATTTCATCTCTGTAACCTGAGCTCCAATTTAATGCTGTACTTCTACCCTCTTGAAGATTAATTACTGTGTGAGTTAGCAAGTCATCTCACCAGCTTTCATTTGTGAAGAGTGGAAGTCAGTAGAAATGTAATTCAGGTACTACTCTGGCTTTGTACATGACCGGTGAAAATTCAAAGATTTAGCAGTTAAACATATTTAACACTACAACACTCTTTTCTTGAAGCCAACTCTAGGGCAAACTCAAGCATGGTTACAGGTGAAGGAATATGTCTAACATTTAAATTCTGCTTTCTCTCAACCACAGCTCCCAGTATCAGAGGAGTTTTCAGGATTTACACTTGTGTTAGTGAAGAGATAGTCATTCTTTAGATTTAAATTTTTTTAAAGCATATCACAGCTTTGTAGAAATAACAGCCTTAACATTGGCAGGAGCATCACAGGACTGATTTTAGAGTTATAGAATGTGACTGTCCTGTTCCTGCTGGCTCTGCAGCTCTGAGCTCCAGGGTACCACGGTGTCCTGTTCAAGATGCCTCTACTTTGGACCTCTAATCTCTCTAAATAAGAGGAGGTAAACGGAGAACTCAGTAAGACTCCATGTTCTTGTAGCTCTGCCATGAGGACACTTCAGCGAAGGGGACCAGATGGCATCAGGCTTGTGTTTGTGCCAGAAACACAATTCTGGTAGCAAAAGAAAGCTCAACAGCTTGAAAATAAAACAAGGGGCAAAAGGGGCACAGACAGATTCTTCAGTTTAAGAATGACACATTCAAGAAGCTTTAGGTTGTTGGACAGTAACTTATTTTGAAAAATCATGACCAAAATAATATTAATTCTAATTTCTCAGGCACTCAGAGAAGCATATTTTCTTGTTAAATTGAAATTGATTAATTCCATCCATTTTCAGAACTCCATAATAGGTGCAAATCTACCCTTAAACACATCTGAGGTTTTAGATTGTCTTGGTTAGTGTATTTAAGCCCAGCAACCTCAACCACTAGCCACATACAGAAAGGTTCAGAAAGATGTTACATGCCAGCCCAGGTAAACCTAAGCCTGCATTGCAGCTTCCACAAAGCTTCCTTTCCTTACTTCCAAGAGCAGAGGTAGCTTTGTAGACAACCACTCTTTGCAGTCTTGACACTTGTCACAATTATACCTCCCAGAACAAAAAGCCCTTCAAGCTTGCGCTTCCCGACGTGCAGAAACCCGGCCCAGCCCAGTGGGCACTTGTTTTGCCAAGGAAACACTTACCCACCCCTAGGATCACCGTAGTTCTTACATTACTGTCAAGATTGTCACTGCTTCTTGCACTGCCCTCTAACCTGGCTGTTCTGCTAATGGCACCAACATCCCCACCCTCAGTATCTGACACACAGCTTTACACTGTCTGTGCACAACGCAGATGCCAGTTACTCTTTCCGAGAAGGCCTTGTCCCAAGAGGGCCAAAGGTGCCTTCTCAATTTATACCCTTAGGGTTAATGGATTTTTCTAAGGAATTGTAACCCCCAGGATTCAATCTCTGCATTGTTTCTCCATACAGCTTTAAAAGGATTGCTTACAGCACTGTTAAGAACTCATAGCAGTTGCCTCCAGGAATACTATTTGTTTTCTTAAGGTTCTTTTAGGTTCCTTCAGTTATACACCCTAGAAATGCATCCAAGCACAAGCATCACTGTCTGCTTTAGCAGGGCACCAGGCTGTCTGTTACAGAAAACATGCAACAAGTCTTGCATTAATTCAGACGTCCATCCCTTATCTTGACATCTGAAAATGGCACCTTCTGGCAGCTTCCCCTTTGGTATTGTCTTTCTTTTAAGGATGATGTATAGTGGCAATTTTGCTTTATCTGCTAAGACCACCAGCAAAGTGACAAACCTGGTTTTTCATTGGCAGTGTTTTTGATGAGCCATTTGGGCTGCTTTAGTGCATGGTAATATGATGTCTAAAAAATCCAATGCATGTTGAAATTAAAAAGGGGATGTCTGATTTGTGTTGCCTGTGTGCATTTGTAAATATCTGTGAATTTTCTCTACTGCTGCAACATGTTGAAATTTTAATGTTTTATCATATAAAGTTAAAACAAACTTTATCCTAGTGTTGTATTACATCTAACATCTTGAGTATTATATCAAACATCTTGAGTAATACATCATTTTTACATACCTAAAAATCCATGGTTTGACCGTCAGCTCAGCAAGATCTGTCCTGCAAAGTAGTTTTTAATTGTGATGGGAAACCTGAAAGAACCTCCTTCTAAAACTTATGAGAAATTTTTGTTAGAAATTTCCTAATCTGAATAACCCATTCAGAAGTTCATTAGTAGTAGAATAATAATTTTATTCTTTCTATAAAACTTTTAGAAAGAAATGGTCATTAATCTACTAAGAAGTTTTCATATTTCTCATACCATAAAACATAAGGCTTCCAAAGCCTCTTCAAAAGGCCTGGAACTACACCTGAAAATACTCAGTAGCAATGATAATTGAGATGTTTCAGAGGCAAAGGAGAAAATTACATGTATTATAAAATACAAACTGTATTATATGCAAACTAGGAGTAACCAAGCAGTAGAAAGCATTCACTCTGTTCTCACCGTTGAAGGAGCCAGTGACTCAGAGCAGCTGCTTTGGCTGCATTTGTTTGTCACACTGAAGAGGAAGAGCAGGAAAGCAGCAGCTCTCAGAGCTTCTCCTCCCTGGGGTAAGAGGTGGAGGCTAATTAGGAAACCCTGCTAGGGAGTGGCTACACTGGAGTAGCTAAAAAAGATGTCTGTCATCTTTTACCGTCTTAATAAGGCACCTTCTTATTTCATCTTTTCTAACATCTGCCTGTTTCTGTAAATCTATGCTTTCAAATGAAAAAGAAATCCTATAATGTAGAATCTCATCTAGTGTTAAAACAGATAAAGTATTCAATATTCCCAGTGCTGATATCCTTAAAACTGGGGTACAAAGCTTCTGCCTCAGCATCCAGCATCCTGGTATATTCCTTCAAAGTGTTAAGAGATGAGAAGACTAATAGGTCTTTTCCCCTGAATTATATAGCCCAGTTTATGAGCTGCAAAGACATCAAAAGAAGCTTTTAGCTGCTGTCATCACACGTTGTTATCCCATATGATCTCCCTCCCGGTCTGCAGTGTGCCCCTTGAGCTAAGGCAGAGAAGACAATTACAATTCTTTCTTTTTCTCAAGAAAAAAAAAATAGAAACCCACACTCCAGCACTATGCTCTTGTCCTTCCCCAGCCTGGCAGCTCCTTTGCTTCTTGCTTTGGTGCCAGGTTAACTAATGATACTTGTTCCCCTAGGCTAAGAGGATTCACACAGTTTCATCCAAGGGTCTTGTCTGAACAACACAGTTGTTACAGGGGCCAAAGCAGAAATCAGTGTTTGGTCACCATATTAATAGTTCATGGGGTTTTGTCCACAGTTTCATCCGTCAGGCCCAATGCTCCCCAAGGGTTTGCAGAGCTTACCTCTCTGAGATTGTTCTAGGTCTCTGAGGTTGTTCTGATGTCTTCTTACAGCATCTTTCACTTAAATTTATAAGCAAAAAGCCACTACTTACAGTCTTGATTTTTGAAGACCAATAGTTTCCAATCAGCTGGGAAAATAATCTTAATAATTTTTTTTTTCTTCTCTTTTCAGTGAAGAACTGGGGAAAAAAAGTTAAATATCTGAACTTTCTACAAAATGGAAATTCTGACTCCCCACTGACATTCTAAATGGTGTTGAGACTCACCTTCCTATCAGCAAAGTGGCTTTTTATTTTTCTGTTCAAGCATTTCACTGTGTGTCATTTTATGTCACAAAATGATAATAAAAATAATCAGAAGACATCTGTATTAGGAATCTCCACACCTGTCTTTTTGGGAAGTTCATATTTTGATACAGATCCAAACTTCACACCTGAGGCCCACAGCTAGAAAATGTGAGCAGGTTTCGGAAAATAAAGCAGTGTCGTGGCAATGAGCATCAAATTAGATTGTCCTGGAAATTGCAGCAGCAATGACTTCAGCTTGTTTAAAGGTGTGAGGTTCTCAAGCACAGACAAAAGCCAAGGCTGGAGGAAGTCATCCAGCCTAGCTAGAGCTGAGTAAAGGCAGGGGTCCCAAGCCCGGAGCTGAGATCATTGGGAAAGCTGACTTTCCTAACGCTGTTACTCCCCTGCCCGCCTACACAACCGACACAGAGGTGAGGTGACAGCCAAGCCCAGCACAGTAAGAGCAGAGGCCAGAGATGTAGAGGGGGCTGCAAAGGCCATGAACAGCAGAATGATGTGAGCTGGGTGGGAGCCCCATCCCACCCCAGCAGACTCTCCAGGCACCATTCCGAAAAACTGGAAGCACATTACAGGATACACCCTACAAATCACTGCACTGTCCAGTCCTTCAGGCAAAGAGCCCATTTCCCCACATGTTTCAGGCTCAACTCATCTGTATGTGGGAGGAAGTGCTTGCCATCAGGACTGCCTAATGCTAGCACTGGGCTCGTGTAGGGGAAGGGCTCCAGGACTCCTCCTTACAAGGCCAGTACTGTCTGGGTAGGATAAGTCTTTAGGTGGCTACAGTTGAGAAACATTTGTATTTTAATAAGGAGAGGACTACACAAGTTGGTGCAGTGTGAGTTTTGCCTGAAGTCTGAGAGACAGAAGGTCCTCAGAGCACAGGGTGTGCTCTGCCCCACAGCCAAAGCTCAGGGGAGCTAAGCTGCTCAGCAGTTAACAGGTACAGCTGGGAAGGCTCTTAGGTGCCTTTTTTCAGCAAACAAATACATCCCCCCACCCCCTTCCACTTGGGCAGCACAGCGCATGGCTGTTTTTATTATGGCTCTGTCACTTCACACAGTGCAGCTTTACCTCAATAATAAAAATATAGAAATATAATTAGCATCTTTGTTTCAAGGCACTGAGTTTTTAAATTGCCGTGTGTAACAACTGTTATGGCAGTGAAATCGTTAAAATCATGTAAATACCTAAACCATGTAGGCCTGGGAGATTATAGTTTCATTAGAGAAAAGGCTATAAAGTTAGACCTAGGTAATTACCTTTCCCATTAATGCTCGAAAATTCTTTGCTCCACTGAGAAGTGATTGTGGTGCATCATGCCTTCTGTGCTTTTACATTCAAACTGCAGGAGCTTTTATTTCATCAGCACAAACTGCAAGGAAACAGCGGCAGCCTTCCAGGTGTACTTTGCAAATTGGGGTTTAAATGTGGAACACATCAAATTAAAATTCAATATTAATTATTTTGTCTTGCTAGGAGCCTGAGTAGTTTAAAGCAGCAAGGGTAATTGTCTAACTCATTGTATGTGTCTACAGCGAACTTAATCATTATGTCAGCTTCCTAATAAAAGGCTATTATAGAAACAAAGATCCCAATTTTACATATGGTAGGCAAGGGAGAATTCGAAGAGCTAGTCTCCAAGGTAGACTTGAGGTTCTTGACAAATGATGCCCATGCTGTGATCAGATACTTAACAAGAAATCTCGTTATTAACTAGGCCTGTACAGATAATTAGCACTTGAGCTTCAAATTTTAAATCTGGCTTGAGATGTATAATTTATCAAAAGCTCTAGCTCACTGTCAAAGTCCTATAATAAGGCAGTGTTATTGATGAATTGAGATTAAGAGCAGATTGAAGAGAGAATTAGGCCACTGGTTAGTCTGAAAGGTCTGATTTCAATATTTGCAGTACTAATTTGGTATTATTTGGTAAATGGATGTGGTCCCCAAGTGCTGCACGGTATAAAAGAATAAACTGTAAGTCATTATTCTAACAAAAAAAGTATTGTTTACTGTATGCTGAATTTTGCAGCACTAGCAGTCTGCTTAATAAGCTTCTTTACAGGATAAGTGTACCTGTTTTTATTGCATTAATTTATTATAACACATAGAGAACGCTGGGGTTTTATTCAGGTTTAGAAAATGTAGCTTCTTTACGTTAAAGATTATATTACATTAGACTAATGATGATCGTGTGTGCCAATCCCTAGTTTAGCTGTTTCATTTCCATCTTTGAATTTTCTTTGAAGCATTCTTCACATCAGAATACAGATAAGTAGCATTTCATATATTCAGGCTATATAAAAAGAGCAATCTTTTTTTGCCGGGGTCTTCTCTGCTGGAGATGACCCCAGGTGTTGGTGGAAGCCGCTTTTCCCAACCCAGCTGTCCAAGAAGGAGTCAGGAGTCTTCTGCTCGTGTTCTCAGAGATGTTTAATTATTTCTTATCTAAAATATTTTTCTGTCTGACCCGCCGAGCTCCGGCTAGCAGGACAGTTCAAGGCGCACTGCCCCCCAAGGGGGCTGGTGCTATCTTTTATACTATGAACTACGTATTAGATATTTACAATTGTGTGCCAATCCCTAACACCTATGTTAGACAGTGACTTTCTACTCTAAACCAATCTAAGAATGCCAACATCACCTGAAAGATGGATGTCAGGAAGAAGAAGGAAGAAGGACAGGGCACGCCCCAGTCCCTCCATCTTAGGATTTTAGACCCCCCTGTACCTAATCTCAAACTTTCTCCTTTCACCCTCTAACTACTGCTACTGTGCTATCTAAACTTTTGTGACCCGTGATTCTTCATATAAGGTTGGTAATTTGTCCCATGGGCTGAAATCAAAGCCCCAAGTGTTTTTGGCCTCCTGCCAGGGTCTCCCAGACCCCTGCCCGGGGTTTGGGGCACGAAGAGGGATACCAAAAAGAGCAATCTTTTTTTAATGATCGCCGGTAGCAATTCATTGCAAGTGGTTCCAAGGAAAAAAATGAGAGAGTGACTGTATGTAATCTATCTACAGTAAACTGCAGCTGCAGGGATGTTAGATACACATTCATGACCCTTAGCATACTAAATCTTTTTGATACACATACTAAAATGACATTTAGGGCAATATCTGATATGCAGAATTATGTTGGGTAAAACGTAAGGTTGGGGCAAGTTCTGTTTGTTTTTCTCAGGGTTTAGTTCCTAGCCAAAGCACATGGATCATATCAAAAAGGCGCTGCTTTGCTGTATATCCTATCAAATATTTATCAAATGCAACTGTGTATCATTGCATATATCTTATATATCACATCAGTATCCTCCAACAAAATAATAATGTCAGTCACTGCCTGTTTCCAGGAAACTTTGCACCGACAATCCCCTGTAACCCTTGTTGGCAGCAGCTCCTTCCCTCTCAGTTTCCAGCTGTCCAGCGGGGTATGCCAAGTCACAGCAGGACCTTAGGAGTGTTTGTATTCAACTGTGGCACTGAGCTTTATGGAGATTTGCCTTGTATATTGTGCACTTGCAGACAAGCGGGATTTCCAGGACCCAGCGGGGGCTCCCCGGTGTTTATGCTGAGGTGGTTTGCTGGTTGGCAAATTGCTTTGGGCCAGAGACGTGTGACAGAAGAAAATGTATTGCATTAGCTTTTCTATCAATAACATCTTAACACTGACTTATAACACAATTGCTTTCATGCTGATCCAGCCTCCTAATTTTAATTTTAGGACTGATTGAATTTTGCAAGCAGGCACCTTTGGCTATACTGGAAAGAAAAGCCTTTTCTTCCTTCCTTAGAAATAATACACTATTAAAAACATAAAGCAACAAAAATATGAACAACTTCTACCACTCTAATGTGTCTTTTTCTAATACATATTTACACAAGTTTTGAAAATGTTCAATTTTTGATATATACATTATAAAAATTTTAAGAAGACTTAAAATAATTTATTCTTTTGCTGTTACTCAGCTGTACATACTGGAGTAGCATTTTGCAGGACTGCTTGAGTCTTAATAGATTTGTAAGAGATCCAAAAAAGGAGGGTACTGAATTCTCAGCAGACAGAAATGATAATATGTACTTTTGTGTGGGTTTTCATTCAGTCATTTACGTTTGTTACTCACCTATTATGGGCTGATCCTGATCGTGTTCATGCTGATGACATTTCTGAAATTTGAGATCAAGAGACTCTCCCAATTGAACTAAGACTTATATCAATGTAAGATGTGAATCTGAAGATCTTTAGGGATAATTTCAGATTAAAGTGATCAATAAGCTCCAGTTTAATGTTAGTCATAAAAATAATTTAGGAAGTATTTTAGAACTTTAAATGACATTTTTCAAGCATACTCAAAGATAAAAATATTTAGATATTTCAAAATTTGGAAGGAAAAAATATTAAGTATATGCCAAAAAGAAACACGGGGCACATCTCGAAGCTCTGTCAATTTAGAACCTCAGAACTTCTCAGATAAGACTGCTTTCCAATATGTTTAGCAACTCAATCTCCTGACTTCAAAGTCCTTTCACAGGAAACATTCACATAGCTTGAAAGGGGAGCTGCACACAAAAGTGGTGGTAGAATGTATGTTTCTATATTGATTATAGTCATACAGCAAAACTAATAGCAATATAGCACTTTTCATTAATTGAGGTAGGAAATAACAGCTACCCAGTGATCACTGAGTAAAAGAATGGAAATGTTTATAATACAATACCTGGCGCGGTACACTGCCTCATTAAAAACAAATGGGTTTTGTACCCAGGTGGTTCGTATTGTTGTTCCTGTATCCCCTTTTTAAGTCATTTGCTAGCGCTGATGTAAATGCCACTGGTGTATGAAGAGTAGCACATAAGACAGCAGCCGGGCTTGAGGATTCCTGCCCGCATAATTACGAACTGTGACTACTTAGTGCAGCGTGGCACAGGAAAACAGAATTTTGCCAAGACAAATTCCTCTAGCTCGCCCAGGCACACTCAATGCTGTAGGTACTATTGTCATCCCGGCTATAAAATTGCGGGCGCCTGGCGATCGCTAAAAGAAAGGCGGAATGGCGCCTTTTCTGCGCTCCGCAGCAGCTGTGGCACACCGAGCTGGCCTCAGGAGGCAAGCGGGGCACAGGAGGCAGGGGCCGGCGGGCGCGCACCGGGCGCACTGCCGCGTGAGGGGCGGCCCGGCCGGGATCGCTCCCCACCGGCACCGCGCCCGGACAGGATCGCGCCCGGACA
>VZRH01006782.1:793105-837527 GCA_013397555.1 Urocynchramus pylzowi
CCGGGCCGGGCCGGCGGTGACGGGCTGGGGGTGCTGAGCAGCTGCAGGTGGCGGAGCCGCGTTCTGTTTACACCGGGCGAAAAAGAACGCGATGCGGAACCGCAGGGTTTTGGCTTTTTCCGTGAAAAGGGCGAGAGCGGCCGCTTGGGCGGAGGGCTAGGATGCGGCGCGCACCCAAACTTCGGGAAAATCAAGCATTCGGGATACAGACCGCGGCAGAAGAGCGGCCGGCGGTTCCCGCTGGGATTGCATCACCCAAGGAGCCCTGGCGCTCTGCGGCGCCTTGGAGCGGGCGGCAGAAGCCGGAGCAGCCCGGTTCGAACAGGCGGTGGTGAAGAACAGTGCCTGCTACTATAGAGCTACACATTCACGGAAGGGTTTTAAAACATATGCAGAGTTTGAATTCTGTCTCTTCCCCTCGCCCCCCTTTTTTTTTCTAAATTTAATTATTCCGGAAGACAACTGTCCGGGAAACTCACGGCATTTTCCAACTGGAATAGAGCTCTACAGCCTGTGACAATGCACAGTGGTTGATGAGTTAGTTCTAGAGGCTTCTGAATTTTAATGATGTTGGAGATGATATTGTGTGTCCTTCAGCTTGTTAGAGTGACACTAGCACTCCATAAATCATAATACCTGTGTATTGTAAAATCAATACAAAAGTGCTATCTCAGCGCTAAACCTTAATAAGTTTTTCAGTGCTCCAGCAGCCTAAACTTTGCTGTAATGCCATTGGACCTGCGGGTTGGGATCAGAGCATGCTTAATTTGTTTTGTAATAGAGACTTTTCTTTAATGAAGGACCGATTAGTAAAGCTTTGGTTGCCACTCTAGTGATCAGTTGGCAGAACAACCTCTGCAATTAAACTCGTGTATCTCTGTCCTGAAGCAAAAAAGCAGGCTTAAACAGTCAATAAATGTTAATCCAGTCAGAACCTGTCTGTGCCTTTGAAGGCTGCCCATGAGGGGCTTTTCAAATCACATTTTTTTTATCATTTTAAATATGGAGGTCCCTATAGAGCTGATACGTAGTGTACAAGGCCTCCCACTGCTCTGTAATAAGATCTGGCATACTAACAGCTTTCTGTACAGATCTGTCATCTTTAGGTTTGTTTGTCCCTCCCCATTCCAACGTAACTATCTGTATAGTTACTGGTTATGAAAAAAGCATTTTGCCTTTCTCACACGTGAGAGTAAAAAGGCTGCTTCAAAAATCTTTATATGAAACGTGTCAGTATGGATGCATATGATTTTTATAATTTACAAGTATTTCCCTCAAACTTTTTTCCATTATTATTTGTTTCTTTGTGGGACGATACCCAAGGGAGGAAGTTTACGTTTATGCATAAACTGCAAAGCATACATGGCAAGTATGGAACTGCCAAACTGTCCTTGAAATAAGCACAAAGAGAAGCTGAACCTTATTTAGATTGCTGTTGCTCTCTAGGATATGCTTCTCATGAAACACTGCCAGATACTCATCCAACTGCTTTCCAGTCTTGTCTGCTTGCTTTCTTTGCCTAGGAACAGGGTAACAAAAGCAAGCTGATAACTAAAACAGTGGGAATTAGCAGAAAGTTGTCAGATAGAGTTGGGGAGGGCAACTCTTCTGGAGTAAAAGAAAGAAGCAATTCCCAGTCTTTCTGTTTGGGGAAACAGTCTTTGCTATGAACTTCATTGTCTTCCATTTCCCAGCATATTTTTCTATCTACTCCTTTAGCTGCATGCATGATGTACATAGAACATTAACATACATGGAGTTAAATTTAGCCTAATCATATGTTGTTTTGTAGGATTTAGCTTTTGTTCTTCATTGTGAGACTTAAAGCTTCACACAAAAAGATGAAGAGATTTGTATGAATCATTGGATTGGAAAGAATTTCCTGCTGGAGAGAGAGGGGGAAAAGAAGGGTAACAGTCTCTTTTTACAAAGGATTAGATTCATCACTAGCACAACATTCTGATTTCCCTGGAAGTCACTGTTCCCTGCTAGCACGACCTGGGAGTGTTTGGAGAACACAGAAGGGAAACTTGTGATGGCCCTCTAGACAATGCGACCAGTACAGTGCAATCATGCAGGGTTTCAGCAAAGGCAGTAAGTGCCAATACTGTGATGGGATGTTCACTGCTCTTTCCTGTTGGCTGCCACAATGGTACAAACTACCAAACTGGCTTTAGTTTAAAGAAGGAAGCCAAGGAAATAATAGCTAAGTGTAGTACTGTAGGCATTATTATTAACTACAGTCATATTACTAACAAATATCCACATATAACCTCCATATAATTATTTTAGATTATTTTTTAAATTTAGACTTTTATAAAGACCATTATGAATTTTTTTAAAAATACAAAAATTTACATTTTAAAAACTACCACTCATCCTTCCTGTTTTTTCAACCCCTGCCATGGTGCAAGACCAGTCACAGGCAGTGACAGAAATCATAATGTGACCACCCAGTATATAAGAGGTTGGTCAGGTTCAGCCTGAGGTACACATTTTTTGCTATCATTTGCTGTATTTCTCTTTTCATTGTACCTGATTCCATCTTTAGTTTTGATTGTTTAATTCAGACTAGTTATGGTACAGGTGCTTGCCCTGACTCACCTCTGATTTCAGCCCTCTGTATATATTTCTTTCAGCAGGTGGAATTAAGCAGGATCTAGCCAGAGTTTTGTCTTCCTTCACCCCTGTGTTCTCAGCAGTGACTGGCAGCAGCCCTTGGATTCCTGTTCAGTTGGGTTGTATGCAATGTTGCAGAAATCATAGAGCAGATCCTTTTAGATACACAGAAAGCAAAGCTGCTGGGAAAAAGGAGCCAGACAGCGCCTTTCAGAAAGAAATAGAACAAGCTGAGGGATTCCAAATAGGCAAAGGATATCTTTAAATATTGGGAGTTGCTTACTCAGCAGATGAAGCTGTAGAGGCCGTACAATCCTAGGCAATGACAGCACAACAGCATGGATATTGATGGCCTGAAAGTCCAACTGATCCATGAAAGAATATGTTATCATGTTCCTCTACTATAATACATTAACTTTTTCATGTAAAAATCTTTTTTTTTCCTAGTGGGATAAGTTAAATAAAGTTCTTACATGTTTTTGATTGCATTTGGCTCATCATGTAGTTTAGTCAGCACATCCCCAAGTTTAAGAAAACAGGACTTAAGCCAGACGGCTGTTGAGTACTCCCAGAAGGGAATCAAAGAAAGCAAACACCTCTTAAGCAAAGCTGTACGTGTGATACTTACTATCTCAGAAGACCTACTGAAGGATGAAGGAATGAAGCACTTAAAGAGAGAGGATGCTCACAATGTCTAATAAGACAGGGAAAAATGAACGTGAGGATGGACAGAGACTGGCTATGGCCTTGGGGTTGGCCCATGGCTGTGTATAAAATCCCTCTCGGTGTTCTCCGATATGTCTGCACACCTAGCCCTGCAGTCTGTTTAAGTATTAACTAGCCTTGCAAGGAAACCAAGCTCAGATGAGCAGAACTGATGTTGATTTCTTAGCTTGGGTCAGTGAAACTGGCTTCTGACAACATGGTCCCAAAGCTGACTAAGGTCAGTGGAAAGCAGCAAAATTAGGGAGCCATGCATACCCTCTTCATTCAACAAATTCAGTTTATTTGGTATTATTGCTTACTCGGCCAGCGTGTTCTGGAGAGCTAGAGGTGTTTGTGTGAAAGTGAGTTTCCTGTATAAGATGGAACTGGAGTGGGGAGGTGAAGTGGGACACTAAGCAGTAGGTTTTGTTTTCTTTCCACTGGGTCCTAGTGCTTGCTGAATGAAATTTCCGTGGTCACAGCCTGATCATGATCATTTTTGCGAAGGGAGAAAAAATCAGAAAATTTAAACCAGTCCACAAAGTGACAAATGGTGCCTGAAGAGGCACATACATATATCCTACATCTGCTTCACGTGCTTTTCCACTTGCACACTCTTGGGTTGCCCATAGGTGTAGGTCAGGTCAGAGTCACAACAACTGTTCTGAGTGGGTGCCACCTCAGCAGCTGGAAGGAGTAAAGGAGTAAAGCAGAAATTTGGAGCAATTCTCCTGTAAGCCACAGTGATCTGGGCAGCTTCTCTAATTCTGAGACCACTCAAAGACTCTCCCAGAAATGTAGGAGTCTCTGTCTGTTATTTCAGTGGACTCCCAGGGTCAACTGCGAGTGGCTGCAGGAGGTGAAACTTTAAGCAGACTACAGCCTTATAAAATTTCAGCAGACACATACTTGAAAGCCTAATGATCAGTTTAGGTTGGCTTAATTGGGTTTATGTGTTCAAGGATATCCTGGCAGCTACTCTGGGAGAAAATTAAAGCTGGAACAAAATTTTGTTGATCTAATGGAGAACCTGAGCCTATGTCTGCATGAGAGGCAGCTCTTAGCTGACTCCATGTAGTTGGGGAGATGGGCTGAGCCCAAATATTTCTGTTGATCAGCCATAAACTCTGTTTTGGGAACAGAGAAAAGCTTGGGAAAAGCTCTGTGCTTGGGACCCTGGTGAGTTGGCTCAGCGCTGCTTACTCACTCACTTTCTCTCCCTTTCAAGTCTCATCCACCCATTGTAAAAATGAGTCCATGATGAATAGACTTTTGAATTGGCTTATAATTGGTTATTCTACTCTATAATATTAATTTTCATCTTCAACTGTTCATTGATCGAGGAATACTGGATGTGGATTGTTAGTTTTCCTCGTGACACTTATATTGAAGAATGATTTGGAGAGCATGTTACTGCATATTGATGACATTCTCCATCTCGTGTTTTTAGAGTCTTTCTCTTTGATTCTTTGGAAGAAGCAAATTTAGCTTCCAAGGCTTGCATATTTTTATCTATTTTTTTGCCTATTTTACCTATTTAACAATCAACTATTATTAACTTTCAAAAATGCTGAAGAAAAATAACAAAACATCCAACTGTATTAAAAATCAGAAACTTCTCTGAAAAAAAAATTAGTCAGCTTTGTTACTCTTACCAGTCTTTCTGATTTGCTTTCAAATTCTTCCACTTCTCTGTCCATGCTGCAGTGTTTCCAGGTGCATAGTAGTGACATGACTTCTTGGGCATTCTTGCAGACCACAGTGAAGCTGAAACAGAAACATTTACAGTCAAGATTATTTATGCTAGTCAGCTCACTGCAAAATGTGTGAATATAACAAGTTCTGTGAACACTTATGAACTAATAATGCACTGAGAACATCCATAATATGGAAATTCAACAACAGCAGTTTGCCACCCACAACCGGAAGAGATGATTCAGTTGGATCTCTGGGAAAGGCTGGCATTGTCACTGCTACATGCAAAGTGGAGAAGGGCACTGGTGGCTGCTCCACATGAGTATTCAGCGGCCTGGACAGCCCTGCAACTCAGGGGACACAGATCCCCCCTTTGGCACAGCTGTTCCAAGGGCTTCAGGGACTATGTGCCCTCGTGTGAGTTGCTTTCGTGTGGAATTTTTCTGTCAAAGCTGCTTGGAGGTTTTCATGCAGTCAATCACACCCTGTGAAATAAGTTCATCATGCAAGTGCAATAACCTGCTTTCAAACTTCCCTTGATGGTTTAATTTCAAACAAAAAAGCATCACAAGTCTGTTCTCTTTGAACCTCAGACTTCCATACTCTTAACAACTTGCTGCAAGAGCCTGCCAAATAATGCAACTTTGTTTATTTAAAATTTTGTTTATTTTATCATTGTCTTCCAAGAAGTGGCAAAATTAATTTTAATTAAGATTTGTATTTAGGAAACAATCAACAAACCACACACATAACCACACGCACAGCTTGATTTGCTGCTGGGGTGAACCACAGTATGCCAAGCTTCAGCCTGAAGCTAATTTTTTACAGCCAAGTTATAAAGCCCTGAAAAGGGGGTTTTATTGTGGAAATTCTGGCAGAACCATTGTGGTGCTACTGGCTGCCTCTCTAATTAGTTTAAAGAATGGAAAGTTGTATTTTGCAATATGTGGTAAGCCCTCTTTTCCTGATGTTGCTGGTTTGTGCTGAAACAACAGGATTAATTTGATATTATTACAAGATTGAGAAGATGAGGTTTTTGCTGTCATGAGAGGTACTTTCAAGCAGCAAACTGGATTTGTACTTTCAATTATATAAATATTAAACGGTGCAATTTTGATTTGGTTTTGGTGACAGTAGCAGATCCCTGCTGTGTTCGCTCTACTTTGAAGAAGATGTGGAGTCCACATGGTGTTTCTTGCATGTTTTCCAGAGACTACTTTTAAATTCCTTCAATAAAAGTTACTTTATTCCTGTTTAAGTGTTTTGTGGTAATGTTTACAGACAAACATCCTGCCAGCAGACTAAAGTAAATAAAAGACGGGACACCAGTAACATAAAACACATCATTTTACTACTGTTCTCCCACCACCTGCACTCCATCTTCGCCAGAGTTCCCCATTTGTAATTATGCCTACCTGCTCTGGCTTCCAGTGGTTTCAGCTTTTTCAGAGTACAGGGAAGATGGCAGAAGCCATTTACCCTGCCACTTTCATTGTCTACTGCTGGGTTGCTGTAGTATCACTGGAGTCAAGCAACTTCTGTAATTTACCATCTCTACAGCAATAAGTAGCTATTTTTTAACTAAGACTCAGTGGCTGTGCATCCTATTGCAGTGCTTACTAGCTCCTGCTAACAAGTCCACACCTTGTACACTAGCTACCCATGACCAGTAAAACTGGAGCATTCCTTCTTCCAAAGGTAGGGCAAACATAAGGGAAATTAATAGCTGCAATTATAAGATTATACAGTCTCATGACATACCAAGCATGTCTTAAAAACACGCATAATTACACAAAAATGAGTTGACCCACTGATTCAAATGAGACAACTACGTGATTAAGTGCTGTGCTATACTTTCATTTTCCTAATTTGTTTGCTTGGGATTTTTTTCTCCTAATACAGTACCCGCAGTGTCTGAAAAATGTTACTCACAGTTGCCATATAATTGCCGTTTCTGCTATTGTTAGTGTGCTGGGGCTGGGCACAGACCTATGCATCCAGGGAGGGCTGTAGTGAGGGTCTAAAAACTCATGTATATTTGTTTAAAAAATACTGCTATTCCTTCAAGGGCCTACAAATCCTCATTAGTTATTATACTGTCAGGAAAAAGTGTTATATTTACACCTGAAAACAAGCCATTGCAATCCCTCTCTCCTTTTTGGATAAAAATGTGACTTCCTAACAATATCTCCTGTTGCAGTTAGCATTATGCCATTTGACACTACAAGGATTAATTGAGAGACAATAGGAAATTAATCTATTCTCTTTCTTCCAGTCCCTGCTTTCTACTCCCATCCATTTGGAAGGAATGCCTATGTCTGGTACTTGACAGTACCTGCAAAGGCTTTGACACTGAATTTAGTATGTCTGCTGAGATTACACTAAAAGAAACAGTGGATTATTTTCTAAGTGCTAATCCTTAAAGCCGAAATTTGTGCTTGTTCAGCAAAGCAAGGTCTCCATTTCCTTTCTTCTTTGTATTTTATTTGCTGCCACCTAGGTGGGAGGCAGCCTCTCAGGAGCGACCCGCTGGGCTGGTGCATCGCGATTTGACTCAACCAGATCTGACCCAAGAAGCAGCGCTCAGAATTAGATCACAGTCTCCGCATGCATTAAGATCTGCAACCTACAGTAGCTCTGCTAGTCTGCTGAGCAACCAGACTGGCTCTGATTGAAATTACCATTTTGATGCTCTGACCTTCAAATCTCTTAATAAAGCAGAAAACGACTTGTCCGCTTGTCCTTCTGGCTCTGGGGAGGCAGAGTGGCACCAGCTGAGCGAGCCAATACAAGATTTAACTTAATGCATGCTCCCAAATACAGCACCAAGGCAAGAAGGGGAAAAACAATTGAAGAGGCTGATCCTCATTTACAGCAGGGGCTGCTCCCACTGTCACACACAGGGGTCCTGCCAGTGCTTTGCTAAATGGGCAGTAACAAACACCTCATGCTTCAGCACCTGGGTACATTTTAAAACCCACCACCAATCCCACACTGCAACATTCACTCCAAATACTTTGTACTTACATAACCACATGCAGATGTCTGGCCACTCTGGAGCTATGAGCTCCTCTTCACAGTGCACAGGAGAAGGAATGAAATGGGGAATTTCTTCAAAGGTGGTGATTGTAGCAAAGGGGAATAACTTCTGTGCTAACCTGAAGGTCACATAAAAGGTACACAGAATCAGTGATACCCACTTCTAGAGCAGTTGTACCCCATGGAGCCTGGAGGAAAAGAAAAACTCATCTCTGAAAAATACATTTTTCCTTTAAGTGCTGTATCACCATTTGATGCTAAGTAGTAGGTAAAAGGTCTGATATATGCAAGAGAGGATCAGTGAAATAAACTGGATTATTTTATATCTGTTTGCACTGATTGCATTTCCAGAACAAATACAGGAAAATACCAAGACAACAGCTCTCAAAGTCTGTAGTTGGCAAGATTCTTTTTCAGCCAAGAGATATAAAAATAATTATGTTGTACTCTTTGCAAAAATCACTGAAACAAGCTACACCCATTTTCCTGCCAGACATGGTCACAAAAATAAATAAGTTTTTCCATGAAACTACTCATCCTGAAATTCAAAGAAAAAGGAGTAAAACAATTTGCCAAGGTCTACTGTAAAAAAACAAAGCAAACAAAAAAACAAACAAACAAAAAAACCCCTGGATAAATAGTAAAACCAAATTAAGAAGACTGGTAAAAAATAAAGATTAAATGCATAGATATGCGAGAAAAGATTTTATGTTGCAGTATCCATGAAGCTGATAACTGGATCTCATTTATTAAACATTGTCATTATTAAAACTAAAATATATTGATGTTTTTCATGAGAATCTACAATTAATTTTATTGCTTTGTAAAATACTATTGAATTTTACTCTATAAATCTAATCTGTATATAGATTTTAAGGGTGTTCACTTACACATACTTACAAGCATGCATAATTAATTTTGAAATGTTCCTTTTTGTTTTCTTTTAGTAAAATCCAAATCTCATACATTGCAGCTGACCTAGCTTTTTAATATAAAAATCTGTAAATTGCAACTTAGTGTATCTAAATAACATTGGTCTGGAAATTTTGTAGGAGTAGAACTTGATTTTATATTTCCAGTAATTCCTGACCTCAGCCTTGGGGAAATATGCTATGTACACCTTTTCAATGCCAATTACTCTTTCAGATGAAAATGGTAAGAATAATAATTAGTATTTTTACTATAGTATATTGTCAAAGTGGATGATAAGGGTGATTAAGTAAACACTGAAGAATTGTCTGAAACCTGTATCAGTGTTCCAAAGAGTTGGATTGGCTGTTAAGAGAGGACCTGGTCTGGTTTGATTAAGTTTCAAGAAAGGTTCAGGATGTTGTAACTGACCACAGATGAACCCATGAGGAAGGGTGCACATTCACAGGTGAGCCCATAATGCAGGGGCACGTTCAAGCTTCAGTGTCTGAGGAAATGTTACACAGCACCACTTCCCTGGGAAAGCAGGAACTTCCCTATGCAAGACAAATGACCAGAGAACACAAAGTGCCTCTAAGGGGTGGAGCATTCTGTTTGCTCCAGATGCAAAGAGCGTTACAGGTACAGATCCTGAAGGTGACATCCAGCTGGGATTTGCAATAGGTTCAGTCACACTACATTGACACAAGCCTCAGGGAGAGGGCTTTGTGCCAGCAGAGGCACTGTACCAGAAGGGACAACAGAAAGGAAACATCAGATTCCTACACATCTTACATCCATTACTCCTCCTGCTGCCTACAAGTACCATGAGCAGGAAAGCCAGCAGTGCTCTAAGGGCAGCCTGGGCATCTCCTCCACCCCCTTTGCAGCATCCCAGCCAAGGGGCTCTCCATTCCCTGGTTCTCCTGCAGTGGGGCAGTGCAGCCTTTCTGTGCCTCCTGTTCCTGGAGCCAAAACTGCATCACAGCTGGGCTGTGAGGACCTCACCTTCCCCTCTTGGGTGGGAAACTGAAACAGAGGAGAAAACTGTGTGTGTAGAGATCACTAAACTCACCTGAGATGAGACAGCAGTTTTCCTCCGGAAATGAACCCGGCCAACTCTGCAGGCCAGCATGGCTCCAGCTCCAGCCATCAGCAGCTTGTGGCTCCCAGGCACCAAACCAGCAGTGTGCTGAGGCCAGCACAGAAATAAGCTGGTTTTTAAAATGCTCTGATGCTTTGTTCTTGGAGTCACAGAGGTTTATTTTGCTTCCACTGGTACCGGTCATTCACAGCAAGAGACTTTCATGGATCCAAAATTAGCAAAGCAGGGTTGTTATATGTGGTTTTTTTCCCCTCCAGAAAAGTTGTTATTTTCCTGAGGCTTCTCTTAGGAAGGGAGTGCACCATAAGAATTTGATGTGTGTATTATAACACTAAAAGCACTGTGATAACAAGCCCTGTGTTTTATCCAAAATAAAAAAAACTGAATCCCATATTAGAAGTGGCGTGGTGGAAGCTCAAAGGTTCACTCAAAAAATTAAGGACCACTAACTCTAAACGGAAATGAAATCCAGGGAGCTGGGAATACCAGAGTGATTATTAGCAAAGGTGTGTCATCCACAAAGAGTTTGGGTGATCAAAGATGAAAAAGATTCACCCAAACACAAATGGGATTTGGGAGCTGCACATGGCCATGTGTAGGGGCCAGCAGAGCAGGGGAGCGGGCTGGACTCAATGGTGTTCTCATTGCTGAACCAAGCAGACAAGATGCAGACTTCCCATCCCTCTGCCAGCTTCCTGCTATCATTATGTGGCCCTGCTTGTGCCTGTGCCTCCACCCACCCATGACCCTGCATCCAACCTCAAAAGAGTCTCCTTACTCACTCTGGGGCCCCATGCAGACAGGAGAGACCGTGGCAGCCTGTAGGCTCTTCTCCAGTTCTCTGTTGTTCCATCACCTTCACAGAACTCCGTGTCAGATCCCTTCAGGATGGTGCAGCCAGTTCCCTGCAGTGGAAGAGGCAAGAATTGGTGCTGGCTGCCCCACACACTTCTTCTCAGTATGAGGTCAAAATTTGACACAAGTGAGCCTCCAAGTGTGTGATGCACAGAAACACTTAGAATTGCTTTCTAGGCAGGTCTCACCAGTAATGTGTATTAAACCTCAACTGCATGGAAGCTCAGAACTAAGTTCATTTTTTGTAATTGGACTGTGTATTGTCTAGTGTACTGGTACCTACAGCCTGAATCTCCCAGTTTACCCTTCCCCTATCATTTATCCCTCTGAAAAAGAATTGCCAAGTGGATCTAGAAGATGCCATTCTAATCCAATAGGCTTTTACCTCTATTTTGTATTCTTGCTTCAAAAGCACAAACCACCATTTTAGCGAGGCAGGTTTATATGTAATAGACATGGATTGCTACTCAAAGCTGCCTCTACTGAGCAGTATGATAACCTAGTTCTTTGTTAATCAACAGGCAAAGAACAACAGGCAAAATATGCTTCAATAAGCAGAAAATTCATTACCCAAAATTAATTACTCAAAAATGAGTAGGAAGAACAAAATATTTAGTACTATGCTTTCCTTCTGTTCCTTTTGAAAAATTTTAATGACATGTTCCAAATGTCTAAAACATTTATGAAAAACATGTGAAGCTAAAATCTGTATCCTTTTCTTTTAGGGCTCTTTAACAGACCTTCGGAGAAGTCCCAGAGATGTTAGCCAACCCATTAAGGGTAATGAATCTTGGCATGAAAGAACAGCACAGCAGCAGCTACATGTGAAGCAGCCTATACCATAAATTATCTCAAATACAAACCAAATTCCCCTTGTTTATCATGTATATAAAGCACTAGCATTCAAGATTCCCTCCAGAAGTGCTGGACTGTATCTAATATTACTCATAGCATAACAAGGTCTAGTTCTGTCATTGCAATTGCTTCTTTCCTCAGATGATAAACTACAGACATGCAGCAATAGGAAGGCTATCCAGAGAAATAAAAAATATCAACAGGTTTAACAAAAATTCTGGGGCAACTTCGTGAAGAGGTGAATAAATGTCACTGTAGATGTCTTTGAAGTATTTAATTAAGTCACCATTACTGGTGAAAGTTCTTTGCTGGTGCAGCACAGTGCAGTCCTGTGGACCTCAGTACTGAAAATGGGTTGATTAGGAGTAACTCAAGATCGGAATATACCAGAGGATGTGCAAACCCCACCATTCTGCATGGAAATACATATATATATATATCAAGTAATGCCCCTTAGTGCAAATATTTACCTGCCTCTGCTACCTCTGAGAGGGAATCCCCACTTGTGTGTCTGGGACTTTGCCAAATCTATGAAAACAGCCCATTTTAGCACAGACCTACCTGCTGCAGCTGTGCAGACATCATCCCACCAAAGGTCTAAGGGATGACCAAAATCTCTAGGAACCAGAATACAAGTCTGGAAGTCATAAAGGATTAGAAGCAGAGAGGTTGCTGAACAAGGAGCTCTTGCCTTGGGTCCCACAAGCACATATTATTAGGCAGGCAGGCAATCCTGACATGATCTGCCAGAAGTTTAGCTGTGGTTTGTAAAAGTATTTATTTAGAAATGCAGTGGAAACCTCATCCTGTGCATGTTGCATTTGCACATCAAATAATGTTGGCTTGGTGGGTCTTTCTGATTGTATTTCAGCAGTCCAGATTTCCCTGCCTTTTTAAACAGTATAACTGGCAAACTGTAGGTGAGGTGATTTCCCCTAAATACCTGAGGTACAAGGTGATGCAGGTGCAATCAAAATTGGACGCTCTTCCCAAGGAATGAGGTAAAACCAATGTTGTTTGAGACATGTATGACCCTGTAATTATAACATTTCCTGTGCTGGGGTCAACAGAGTTTTACAATTAGGATGCACATTACACTTTCACTAACTGAAAAGTCAGCCAGAGACTCTGGATGTGAAACTGAACACCAAGGTAGATGGCCCTTCTGGAAATCAGTTCTACAGTGCAAGAAAAATGGAAGCATCTCTCTATCAGATCGCTTGAGAGAGAAGACTGCAATTAATTGTAAGTCCTTAGAGGTTTGCAATGTTGAAAAGAATTCCCAGAGAGGAAGGTATCAGTACATAGTCACAAAAAAGCTGCTGACAGGTATGGGCTGTATATCAAAGATTTCTGTAACATTTATCTGGCATTAGTGCAATATATTGTGGGAGTTTGTGTTTTTCCTACAAACAAATGCAGTATACACTTACTGTGTATATTTATAGGTACAGAATATCCATCTCCTCTTATCTATCACCTGTTTATACACACACACAAATGACATACTGTTATAACTTAATTACAGTCAAATTTGAGCATCTGCAACATCTTTTTCATGATTATATATTTCTTGAAAAGAGTTCTTTTGTATAATTATTGCCACCCACCCCTTAAAAATTATCTCACAGAAAAACAATGTATGAAGCAGATGCAGCCAATAAGTACATAAAAATTTTTAATTATTTCCACAAGACTCATGCTGCTTGGGAATTTGTTATCTCTTGTAGCTGAAAGATTCTATTAGAATTTGTGTATAAGCCATGGTAGTTTTCTGTGGCAGGTTTTGTACATAACAGCAAGTTTCTTTTTAGTTCAGGGCAAAAAGTCATCTTTGGAGCAGTTGCCCCAGCAGGAAGATAAAAGATGATGGTTGGTAATTACACCAGGTTTGCACTGTTGAGCAGATGTTCTTGCAGATAGATTTTGGCTGGCATTTATAGACCATCACTAGTGAATCTCATGGTAGCATTGGAGGAAAGCTGCCACAAGTAGATGGAGCTTCCTGCTTCCAATAAAAAGATTCTGAGCAGAAGAAATAAATTAAAATAAGAAAAAAGTGAAAAGTATATGAGATAACCTACCTCACAAACTGGTTTTTGGGTTTTTTTTAAGAGTTAGACTTAACACTAAGTTACCTGAGTGTGGCCCAGTCAGTCAGACCTTCTCTTAATAAGCTATGCATGGTACCAGTTCTCAGTATCCAGAGGGTCACGATACTCTGCATAGGTCCAACATTAGAGAAATGGAGGCAGATTCAGGGCTGGGGGACAAGAGAGCAGCAAAGAAATAGAAAGCTAAGAATACCCCTTACCTGCCTAAGACTGAAAGCAGTTTGAAGAAAACTGGACAGCAACCAAAAAGTCAACACAAAAGTTGTTAGAAAGAGAACTCAGCCCAACATCCATATCTGAGCTTGTAGTGGAAGAAGCAATATAGTGGGAAAAAGGATTCTACTTACATCTTTGTAGGCAATTCTGAATGCTTAAGAATATTAACTAGTTATAAACCACCACTATTAATTGCTGGGATGGAGAAACATTATTTCCTTCACTGTATATTTGGAAAACGAGCTGCTTAAGCACACACAGCAACCTGGCTGCAAAAACGTAATTGTAGCTCAAAATCTCCTACTCTCAACCCTGTGCTCAGTCTGTAGACAGGTTTCTGCACAGGTCCTTTTTTAGGTGTTAAGCACAATGTAAGAGGCAGAATGGCGAAAATACATCATAGTCTGAGAAATTCTCAGTACTTCTACTAAAACAAGTCTGAAGACTGAACACATTTTTAAATCAGCCAATTCAATGTAACTTTCTACATTTTTTTAAGCACTGAATAATGGAAATAGAATATCATAACTGGAGCTGGACTCCTGAATTGACTGTGCTGCGGGCTGCCAGAATGTCTGTTAATGGAAAGATTTATTGACAAGAAGTGTTTTAAAAACAGGGCATTTACAATTAGATTAGAACCATTCCCCTTCATTCTACCTATCCTCAGGAATGCTGACTTTCAAAATCCCCTCTTTATTGTGTTGGGTGAACAATGCTAAAATAAGCTGCAAGCCTGTCCTTACTGGCAGGTGCCAGCTTGCAGAATCAGATATGTGAGCTCCACTTGCTGTATCCCAAACAGGGCATCAGACACTGCAAGAAGTGTCAGATGGAGTTTCCTGTGCAGCACCAAGGGTGTTGGGAGTAATAGAAGAGACTGTGTGGTTACCATATGATTTGCTTTTAGCTCTAAGTTCCAAGAGGGAAAATTTTGTCCAACAGTCAAATTACAATAAATTCAGAAGATTTCTTAAGGCATTTAGGGCTCATACATGCTTCGACTGTAGCTAAAGTCGTGTATTTTACTCACTCCAGGTCTGGATTTTACTGCAGTTCTTCAAGGTGAAGAACTGTGTTACTGTCATGAGAAAGATCCAAATAAAAAGATGCCTAGAGTAAGGTTGCTGGAAGACAAAGTATCCAGAACGGGAGGGACAAACCAGCAAGTGCTTACATATTGAAAACTTGAATTTTAAAAAGTAAATTAAAAATAACCTCAAAACATTTCTTTCAAATAATCCTCTTTTATTCCTTTTCCCCAGTTTTGAATTGAACTAAACAACAGAATTGCAGTGAGAAGAGTATGGCCTCAAGGTCCACAGTGGGATGATGCTGATGCAGGGGCCTCTGGTTAGTATAGATTTCTGGAAGAAGAAAGCAAGCAGTCCCAGATATGTAGTGTCACTGCTCACAATGTGTATTTGCCCAAAAAGCCAGAAGATAAGAGAAAGACTTTTCTCTCAAGTTTAGTTTTAGATAGTGAGCTTTTTTTTTCCAAATGTGTTTGACTCCTTCACCTAAGGAATAATTTGGTTATTCTCAACAGTATGGTTTTCCTTTGCAGATGTAAAACCCAAAAAAGAATGCAGTGACTCACATGGCTAATACCTAATTCCACTGTGGTTTTTTCATGGTCTCTCCTGTCTGCTGGCAAGGTGAGCTCACTCTGCCTTGCTTCCTTACACCCCTCTTCAAGTGCACCGAAGTGCAACTGGTTCAGTTTTCCTGGGAATCTACAGTGTGAAAAAGAGGAAGTGCAATTCAGGGGTACACCCCAAGTGTCATAGGGAAAAGCACCCCAAGGATAGTGAGAGGATAAAGAACCAAGTGGAGGATAAAGGAAAGGTTGAAAACACCTTGCTTCAAAATAATAAAGTGAGACTGCCGTGGTTACTATGTGATCCACATGGTGTGTTCTTGACCTATTTTGAAGAAATGGTACTTGATTCACCATACCATCACCTGTATTTGTAATATATCAAGTGAAAAATGTCACATATTAGAACATTGAGGTTTACTGTTTGAGTGATTAACTGAGAATAATTTGTATGATTAAATGCTGGAAAATAATTTGATTTCACATGAACTTATAGCATAGTTCTCATTACACAGAAGTGCTGCATATTAGTTGAAGCAAATTAACATTCAAAGAGTTTCTGGAGTGGCTCCTAATCACAGGCTGTTAATTACTATCATTACATTTGACTGCTGAAGAGACTAACCAAGGAATCAGTCTCATGATCTTGGTATTTGAAAGTGATCTTCACCAATAAAAACACGTCAGACATACAGAAATTGCAAATTGCTGAATTTGCTGACGCAGTGGAAAATTCCGCTGACTATAAGTACCCATCTGGTGATAGATGCATTCTTGACACAGTTTCAGTGTTTGGACTTAGGAAATAATGAGTATCAATGTCCTAGCTAGGGAATATGCAAAGATGAAGGAGCCCTTTGTATCGTTAATTAAGGAAAGTAGTAGCAGAGCTCGTTCACAGATAAGCGACTGTACATAATAATCATGTATTTATGTGAGGAACTGTTATGCTATATTACTATAGTAGCAATTAGGTTTTCACAAAGTAGTTTTATTAAAAGGCATACTTATGTAATAAATAAACAATTAATTTCCATGGCAGATTAATTACACATGGCTTAAAATGGTTACCATGCTAAGTGAAACCTATAGAGGCAGATTCTTACAAAGGTAAATGTACAACTACATGCTTACAAGTGAATTTATTTTTCACTTGTAAATCAAAAGCTTATATGCATGAATTTCAGGATGGATGCCGCTGTAAAAAGCAGACCTATACATGATTTTTGCATGAAAGAAAGACTCAAGCTGTACTCAAGGCTCAAGGGACATGGAAGGCCAGTCTATAAACCCAAGCAAAGAGAGGAGAGGAATCTCTTGAAAATGTCAGACATTCACTTAGAATCTGTAACGTGGTGATGTGAGAGATCTTTGCTGGGGGGTCTTCTAACATCTTTTCTTAGCTTGGTCTTTAATTTACAATAAAAAAGAACAGGGAGGGGATAGCTCCATTTTCATCCATATGGCAAGGAACCATTAACAGGCTTTCCCTGATACAGAGTAGGCCTATAGAATTTTAAATTAATATATTGTTTCTATTATTTCTCACATAACTCTGAATTATATTCAAAACAGCGCAATGACATAGCAAAGTCAGATGCTGTAGTACATTAATATTTCACAAAAATATGGTTTAACACTTTTTCAGTTCATGAAGTATCTGTAAACAGACAACTGCCTTCTTGAATAAATTCATTATTGGAAGTTATTGTACTATAATGCAAGGAAATAATTCCTGATTAGTTGCTTGTTTACAAAATAATTTGTTGCAGATACTCTATATTCCTGTTGATGGCATTCTGTAGAAGCCAACAAGCTTTTCTGAGAGAACTAGAACTCAGCCTGGTACAAGCAAATATAACCTAAGTAAAGCCCAGGTAACTTTGAGTCATGTGTCTAGTTTGGCTTGTAGAAATTACTCTGTATCATCAAAATAAACTTAATGTACAGAACAAAATATAGACACTTTAAAAAATGCTTTATACATTGAGGATTATCTGTGACTACTTAGTTCCTCCTAAGGAAGTCTGAATTACTGTCCTTGGCAGGCTACCCATGACAATGGGTGACAACGTCAGTAGATCCAAACAAAAGTTCTGAATTGCCATATTCTTTGTGCTTACACCACAGCCACAGCAATACTTTGAATAAATAATCAGAGAAAATGTTTTGCAAAGTAATCTTCTTTTCCCCTTAGGCTCATTGGAGTAATGCTTTTGAGGTCTACTAAGTCATTCTTAGAGATATTAAAAAAATATTGATTGCATCATTGGACCAAAAAATAATGTTTTTAAGCAACATTTTTTCAGTTCTCGGGCAGCTCTATCTGCCAAGGTTATGGATTTGCCTTTGTACACACCATTGTGTTTCAAAGTGGAATGCAAAGATGTAGGGAAGATGTAGGTAAGTGTCTGAGACATGAAGCCATTACATAGCAAACCCTGGGCCTTTAGCATTTCATGGGAAAATAAAAGCAGCTTAAGCAGCCTCTGTCATCTTTTTTTCCTATTGGAGAACTCCCACAAAGCCTCATCCTGAAAGGTATTAGAGAGAACTTCCCATCTGCCAAGTCTCCTCCCCGTTTACAACAGAAGCGGCTGTGAGAAGTCTCCAAATCTAGTGTGGAGTTTACTCTAGTGGAGAATCCTTACCCCTTCCTGCAGGATTTCCTGCAGCCACAAGGATTTGGACCACACAAATTTGGTAGGATTTTGTTGCTGCTGCTGCTGCCAATATTGTGTGGTACTAAGAAGATACAACAAAGTTCAGTTATAAAATCACATACACAGGAGAGGCTTAAAGCATTCCCAGACTCCCGCTCCCCTGCACTGAGGCCACACTGCATTTAGCTGCAACAATGGCTAAACAGCTTCTGGCAACCACTGAGAATCCAGAGACTATGCAAAGACTTGCAAGAGGCAGCAAAGACAAGCAAGCTCATCAAGCTTATCAGCAAGCTATATTTCCATCGTGAGCGGCCACAATTCTATCAGGTGATAAAGACCTTTAAAAATTGCAAAATATTGAAAGTTACTGCTCTTGATCATTCCCAAGAGATGAGTCTTTCTCTTTTAAATGAATATTTTCCTGAGAAAAACTTCTACACAACCAATTCTACTTTTTTTCTGTGCCTGGTGCTGTAAATTCCACCCCACCCCACCCCCCAATATTTAAATTTTGTCTGTACAAGTGAAATACAAAATATTTTTCTACTAATCTAAGAAGATGTGTATTCTATACTTTTTATTTATTCATCATTGAGAGTAACTATAATTGTTTTAAGAGATAGGTACTCAAAAAAATCAAATTAATTTTTCCATTTTCTTAGTGTTTCCTTTATTTTGTTATGTTGCCATTACTGGCAGAAATAAGATCAAGCTGCATTATTTAATATTTGCTGCGGACTTTTGGTAAGTAATCTGAAATATTTACTACGATTTTCTGGTGCCACAGAAGATGATGTTCCAGACCCCAAGGCTGTCCCAGCTCTGTTTCTCAGTAGGAGGTGCCTGTGGCAGCCACAGTCCCTCTTGAGATTCGAGTTACCCTTGGTCCTATCTACTGATGTAATGGCTCCCTCTCTGGAACTTCTGCCTCATGTTTAGAGCCTGGCTCTCCACATGGAGACACAAACCAGCACATCCCTCCCCAGCTGCCCCAAGCAGAGAATTGTCTGTCACCACAGGGGTGGCACTGTAGGTGATCAAAATGAGGAGGTCGTATCAAAATTCCCAGTAGCACCTCAGCTTACTCAACCTGAATCCTAATTATTTCACTCAACTGAATTACCCATCTTCTTGTCTGGTTTGGATCTTTGCTGCAGGCTGCCTGTGCTGTGCAAGGCACAACGTCCTTACTAAAGATGCAGCAGGGACAATGACTCTTCCTTCCAGGTGGTAGAAGTATGATCAATGGGCCTGCTCACCGTGACACGTGACATTTAGAAGAAACCACCCTTTCTGTCCTTTTGACCCATCCTTTCTTTTCATGGAAATTTTGTCCAGTTAGCTTACCTCATTTATTAAATCAGCCAAGTACCCAATAATGTTTAAAACACAGCAACTTTATTACTAAAAATCAGACTGTGTATTATTGGAATGCCCAGAAGATTAACTGCAAATTAAAATGGTAAGTTTCAAGGTGAAAGGTACCTGCATGTGTTAAATGGTTTCTTGATCACCTTAGAGTCTCCACTGGAGTAGTCACTTCACAAAGTTAAAGTAATTAAACACTATTTCTTTCACTGCAACTGTAAGTTATATGTCCTTTTGGTTAAATGTGATTTTTGTGGGTAGTGATTATCCAGGTTGTTCTCAGTGATAAACATTTCCTGCATAAATGATTAAATATCTGTTTGCCAGTTTATCTTGTGAAAATATATTTGTTCATTGTTTTTGGTGTGGATGACTGTGAGGAATGGAAGCGAGGAAGAGGGTAAGAATGTGACACCTGTGCAGAAGAAACTTGCCTCAGGTAATCCTTGCATTGCAAGCAAGACCCTGCCTGGAAAACACAGAGGTGTTTCCCAGAAAAAGGTTTCATTAGGGACCCCAAGGAGAGTAGTTTGAGGACTGCAACACAGGCAGCCAGCCACAAACACAGACAAAATGCTTCAGTTAGCTCAGGGCATATCCTGAACGTACAAATCAATGACAATTAAAGCAGATTATGAAAAAGCAATAGTGGATGGTTGGGTCTTTGTGTGATTAAAGTGAGATGAAAGTGCACAGCCAGATTCTTCCCATGTGCTGATGGGTTAGAGATTACTGTGGCTCTGAGGAGGCAAAGTCTCTCCTTTCCTGGGGACCTTTGAACCAGTTCCTGATGGGAGATCACGTAATGACTGGGAGCCAGCTCTATTATTGAGACTCTGCTCAGTAACTCAACTGCCCATACTCAGACAAGACATATTACTGTAGCAACTCTTGTAATTTTTTTTTAGGATACTTTGGGTCAGTTTTAATGTATCTTTGATTATATTTTGTTTGTAAATATGATTCTACAAGAATCCAAAGGCCACAAACATTGCCTGAAAGTATAAACTGGGATAGGACAGATATCCTCCTGCATCTGTACTTCATCTCCAACAGCTCTTTAGGAAGAAAGTAAAAAATCTAAGATGTGTACAGAGTAATTTCTCCTCAGCTATATTAACCTAATTTCCAGTAACCAGATGTTTATGGGCTGGCTGTATTGAATGTTTTCTCAGGATCACCTCATTTAATTTTTACCAAATAGCTCAGATATCTATGAATTTATCTAATCACTTTGAAAACTCATTAATAATTTTGCTGTTCAGGATAATCTGTGGCAAGGAGTTCCTCAGGACCATTGCTATTTTGCTTGACAGGGCTCTGCCAATTCAAAGAGTCTGACCCATTGACTTGAAGCAATTTTTCTTGAAAGTCAACCATAAGAATAAAGAGCAGTAACAGCCCCAGAGAATCTATCATATGAGAGCAGTGTGCTTAAGAGAGGTAGTTTCCTTAAAGAGGTAAAGATATACAGGCAGTTTGCACAGTTTCCAGTGGAAGAATTATATGTACACTTTAGAAAGTAAGAGAAGTGAGTTTCCACATTTATGAATGAACACAACTGTGCAAAGCCAGGTATAAAAGCAAATAAACTTAAAGGTTCCCTGCTGCAACACAGCGAAATTAGTGAAGTGCTTTCAGCACAGAAATAATGAACGTGCTCCAGGCTTTTGGCTGCAGGGAGAATTCTGGTCCTGGAGATCTGCACAAACTGCAAAAGCCTGAAGAATATTACAGGGGAAAATGAACTGATATTAACTAGAAATTATTTTAAATCAAAAGAAGGTCTAAATAGTGCCATAAAGATACTGAAAGAAAGCTTGAGGATGACAGGGTCGGTGACCTGAAGAGATTGCTACTATGAGATTCTAAAAATGATTTCACAATAAATCAAATCTTCAGCTGGATACATGAAGTCAACAGCATCTTTCTACACATAAACTTGGGAAACTGAAATAGCAGAAATAACCTGCAAATTCAATAGATACAGCAAAGACAGCATTATTGCTGTCTATTCCAATCAGTAACTACTCTCTCTATCAATGACCAAATTATTTAGCAATGCAAATGGGGACATTAAGGGGCCAACACAACTGGAGGGATGTGGCAATCCCTAGCAACTGCGTTATTTTACTCTGGCTCTCAGACTTGAATAACCACTGAGGCAAAAACTTATGTATAGCCAATATCATATCAAAACAGTATGGGCAATGCATTACAGATTAGGAACTGGAGTTATGGAGAGTGTAGGTCAGTACAGAACCACCAGCAGCTGGTGTCAGAACCCAGAAATCAAGGGGGAATACCTGAGCTCAAGTACACTGTTTTATTGAAGTGTACCTGATTGCCCTGAGCCAGTGTCTTCTGCAAGCAAGGACTGGTAGAAACTGGCAATCTACCACAGTTCTATCACAACAGAAAAATATACCTGTGTGTAGAAATGAGAGGAAGACCTTTGCTGGTATAACAGAACCCATGTTCCTAAATTACCCAAACTTCAGAGCTAAGTGACAACAACATTGAACTGCAGTGGGAATGGTGGTAGAGGAAAAGGCCAAAGCAGGGAACAAAGACAAATGTAAGTTTAGAAGATGCAGCAACAGTTTTTCAACACCTCTGTCAGCTCTTCAAGATGCATTTCTACATCTTCATAATCAGAAGCAACATCAATGCATTGCATTTTCTCCATGGTGGTCTCACTCTTTCTCCCCAAATACTTCAGAGCCCCTCATTCTGTCACTGGAAAGCTACCAATCTGTCAATCACAGCCCCTGATGTCTCACCAGTAATTCTTCCTCTTGCTTTCCAAAAGCAATTGCTTCAGCCACAGCACTCACAGCAAATCAATCTCTGCATCCTGCCTGATCACCAACTGCTTCCAGCACCTCCCAGCCCAGCTCCATCCATGCTGCCCTTCCACTCACTGGTAACAGCTTTCAGGAGCTTTCTCTGCCACTGCTGCTTTGCTCTCAGACACAGGCTCTTGGATGGAGTTGAACAAAGCTCTTCAGAGCTACCCTGAAATCTTAATAACACTCTTTCCCATCAGTGCCATATAAAGATAACAAGTGAAAAACACAACCAATTTCAACTGCAGTGTGAAGTGTGACATTTCAAAGAAGTCTATGGCAGATATTTGTATGACAGATACCTCACAGTTATTCAGAAATCTCCTTTACTCTCTGGTGTAATTATAGCATTTTTATAGATTTTTTAGGAGCAATTCCATATAGTTTTTCTGCCTGCAGAGTGCAGCAAAACCCACACTGTCTGAATGCAAGTTGTGCTACTCCTTGCTCACCTCTATAGTCTGTGGTCACCTCAAACAGGAAAGGGAAACTGGCTCACTTCATCCTGCCAGTTGTTTTCCCTTCATCTTAGCTCATCCTTGAGAGCCAGTGTGCTAGGACAGAGCAGCCATGCCCATGCACCTGCAAAGCACTGAGAATAACTTCATACAAATGAGGGGAGTCAGTGGGCTTTGCAAAGATGGGCTTGGTAATTAGAGGGAGAATTCAAATCACAGAGACTGCAGAATACTTGCCCACAGCCATGGAGGTGACTGTGGCACAGCAAAGTCCAAACCTCACAGCTCCAGACTTTGCCCCATGACTTTCCCAGGACATCAAAGCATTGCTTTGGTTTCCTTTCAGCTCTCCAATGCAAGTAACAGCAACAGGAAACTACAAGAGAGTTTTCCAGCTCCTTGTTAATATTGATGCACATTCAGAGTAACAGTTCCACCACAGGTATGCAAAATCTAGAAAATGTACAACTAGCCATTTCAGGCCAATATAAATAGTACAAATACCCTTATTTGCACAAGGGCATGTTGCATTTATCAGGATTACTTCAGCCTTTGAGGTTTTTGTATGACTTTTCCCCTTGTTTTCTTTTTGCCTCAGTAATCCTAATGAATATGTGTGTGCATGTGTAGGGGATGCCACTTTAGTCGTACTACAGTAGGTAATGTTAAAAATGTGTGCCCCTTCAAAATCCCAGAGATGTGTGTGGTACCTCTTACTGCTCTGAGAGACAGGCCTGCAGCACTGAGCAGCTAAATGCTTTCTGGTGGCAGCAGTATTTTTCCGTGGCTGCGTGCTGCTGAAGTGTTTATCTTTGCTCGAGTTGCCTGGATATTGCAAAGCTACTTGAAATGATTCATGGGTCTGACAGATGTCTGGTACAGCTGGATGTGTCCTTGATTATCCCAAAAGTCTGGACAATGCTGTCATTCACCATTGCCCAAATTATCTCTGTATTGACTGCAGAAGCCTCTGTGACAGTACTGTAATGGCTAATTACCCAGGATACCTTTGATACTTACTTTATAGTGCTTTAGAAGAGTTTAAAAAAAATGAGTGAGACAGAGGAAGAGAAAAGGAAAGAATTGGAGCAAAAACATACCAGTGAAAGTAATATTCTTATACATTCTAAAACAGTATATGCTTTACTCTACCTGAGACTATACTGCATGGGCTATTTATATTCAGCCTGTCTTTGAAAATGGTCAGATTTCCAGCAAAATAGATAAGGATGAAATGCACAGAATCCTGACAATGATAAGTCACGGACAATAGAAGGAGCTATTAGCCAGGAGAGAATTGTATGTAAAACATTCTTGAAAAGAAGATGATGAGCAGCCATTTGCCTGCTTTATATGTTGCTGGAAAAATAACATTCTGCTTAGTAGATAACAAAGACTGTCATAGGTAGCAATGCTAAACATGTATATTGTTATCTTGTAAAGCTGCCTATGAGGAGGTATGAAAGTAAAGATCTTCTTTTCCCATGCTATCATTAGTATGCTTTGAAAAAAAACCAGTTTCTGTGATGCTAAAATATATATAAGAAAAGGGGTGAAAGAAGATAGAGTACAAAAATCTCATTTTAGTGAAGATGAGGTCTTAATGACAACTCATGTAAAACATAACAGCAGATCTCTGCCTTTTAGGGCTGTCTCTCTCCTCATGGTTCAGCATAGGTCCTGACTGGAAAAGCATGTGCAATGCTTTCCCCCCGAGTTTCAAACAATCCAGAAATTGCCCAAGATTCACCATGATGAGGTTGTTCCCACAAAGTCAGTGATGAAATTCCCATTGGCTTTGGTGAGGGAAGAATTTACTTACCAAAACCAAACCTTCCAGTTCAGACTTATGTGCCATCTGTACTGAACAGGAAGATGCCACCCCAGTGGCTTCTGTGGTGATGAACCCATGATTCTGTCCAGAAACCAAATTAGAATTAGGTGACCCAATGGCATCTGCCTAATACTACCTTAGTGACATCAATATAGAAAATATAAAAAGAAAGATCACACCTCTGATCACGTGTTTGTTCATCTTGCTTACTATTTATCTTTGTTACCTCAGAGTAAGTAATGTGTTTGTTAGAAGGTGATGGATTATTGACAAAAACATTTGGATATCCCTTCAGATAAAAATAATCATTTTCTTTATAACTCAGAAATCAGTCCAGCTAAATACTTTGAGAAAGGTGACATTTCCCTGTTTTTCAGGCTCTTCAAAGAGTTTATATTTTTTGCAGGTATATGTGTTATACAAAGTCATTCACTAAAATATAACTGTTAAATAAAAAACAACAAATAGAATGTCTGCTGTTTAAAATGCAAGGGTTATTCATTCATTTTATTTGGGTAGAAGATAACATGCTATTATTTATATTTCTTACTATGACTGCATTATTTTTACAATTAGGGTTCTGCTACTGTTATTTAAATTTCAATTTTTTTTTTTTTATGGCTGAAAATTTCCTTACCTTTAATTAACAGCAGAAGTGTCTATTTGTCTATCTGTTACAATATCTATAAAAATTAAGAAAAATTAAGATTTCAACATTTGTAGCAGAGGAACTAACCATAGACAATCACAGGAAAATATTGTCTACCTCTCTGCATGTTTATGGCACTGCATATGGAAAGACTACACATTAAATATTGAGCAGAACGGAAATGTTTTCTGAAGTCCCATTTCTCAAGCTTCTGGAGACTGAGACTCAAGTGCATGCAGAAAAATTAGGTTTCTACATCGTGCAGTGTGAGCTAAATCCTGACTGCTACAAAATCTTGCGAAATTTTGTAACAAGGCAGGACAAATTCTTGGTAGCACAGTCCCACTGAGAACGTGCAGCAAGGTATCAGCTAAGGACCTGCCCTGAGAAGATATATTTGAAACTCCTAATAAATATTAGAAAAGTTTGGCTAGAATAAAACAATCTAGTCTAAATAATCACTTGTGCTGATTTCAGTTTTAATTTTGCAGCATCTCAGTAACTGGAAGATATACATGGGGGCTGAATGTGTAAATGAAAACTGTCAGAGAAATTACAGAAGAATTCAAGTACTTTTGTCTCTTAGAAATACAGATGCTTTCTCATGCAGTCCTTTGGAGCTGAGCAGTCAGGAACAGAATAATTTCTGGTATTTACCTTTTCAGCTGCCTAAACAGGATTGTGTGATGCTGGGAATACCAAGAAAACCCCAAGGTTGTTTAACACCAGTTATATTTGGTGGCAGGTTTTGCAGCGCATTAGATTTCAGCTCTGGACTTCCCAATAGCTTTTGATCACATTGCATGGTACAATTACTTAATTACTTAATTTGGAGCCATACACACAAACTGTCTGAGATGAGTGTATGTCTTACAAGCTTTCCTTGAACTCAACATGTAGGAGTGAGACATTGACTGATGGTGCTCTGATGTGGAAATGTAGATGCTGGGTTTTTACTGGAAATTTCTGGAAAGATTTAAATTACAAACAAACAAACAAAACCAAAGCATTCTTGTATTTTGCATTTTCATACAACTCACCAAGATCACTTACTGGTATGGCTGGGGCTGGATGGGTCAGCAGGAAAAGGTGGCACAGAGCAGTGCCCTGCCCATCCTCAGCCCTTAAACCACTCTTGATGGTGGAGCCAAGAGATTGCTGTAGCAGGTACTGCCCCTTATGTTTCAGTACCTCTTTCTTTTGTTCTAAATTATTGACTACTTTAAAGATGTATTTTATGTCAATATTCCATGCCTGTGCTACTGGGGATGAAGTACTTGATAGACTCACCAGCCAGGTGCCTGGGGAGGGCATGTTCCCTGCTTTCCCGGGGAATCTTTGTACCATGATTTTCAAGTGACCACATATTTTTACTTGTTGTACCTGCAGCACTTCAGATGAGTTTTGGAGAGAAGGTCCATAGCACTTTCTAAGAAAGGCTGAAACTCCCAAACTAATCTCTCACTCTTTCTTCTTCCTAGTCACTTTTGAAAACCTCGAATTCAAGAAAAAGAACCGTGTGACACAAATTTTAGATGCCAGAACAGACTGTTAACTGTGAAACAGTGCGAGAGTAATGATATCTATTCAGCAGCTTTTCCAGTCTCAGTCTTGAACAGGATCATTCTTAAAAAAAACATCACTCTCCCAGCTAGCTGTCAAAGCCATATTTCTCCTCTCTCACCTCTTGCAGGTCCAATTGCACGTAACAAAGCTAATTGTTTTACCACAGTAACTCAAGGCTGAGAATTGCACTCACATCACCTTTACTCCTAAAAGGAATTTCTGTGAGTCTTCCTAACTGGGTTGGAGCCAGTCCATGCATTTATGCTCAGATCCAGATGGGACTTGGATTGGGACTATTCAATTCATGATTATGAAATGAGAAATGGGATGCATAACAGGTTGTATGCGAAACAAAAATACTTCACCTCTCCAGTGACTTTTGTTTTGGGAACACAGGAAATAGATAGGGAAAATGTTTTCTAAAGGAGAGGAGGCCTGAGCTCTTCAGAGAAAGTGCTGTGCCCTGGTCACATCCCATGGCAAGGACTGCAGGGGAACTGTATGAATTTCTTTTATGCTTCCTATGGAAAAGAGGCAGAATGTGAACTGCAGAGCTTGAATTCACTTTATACTAATGCAACAATTCAGAAATGCTAATTTTAATTAAAACTTCCTTTAGTATGCAGGAAATATGCTATACACCTAGGACTTAAGAGTTTTATTGCAATTTTGTTTTAATACCTTAAATTAAATACTTGGCAAGAGATGACAAAACGGGCATTTTGCATAGGCAATATTTCCTTGGATTTAAAGGTTGGCAAATGCAATTTTTGCTGATCGCCATTTTTAAAGACTTTACCACAATTAGAAAAGAATAAACATTGATTATTTATTTTCACCAGAGTTTTTGAAAGATCTGTGGGGGCTGGGGGCAAAAAAAAAATCTGTTTAGAAAATCGTCACAGAGCTCCATATAGCTCAGTATTATAACTACTACTAAGATCACTGCAACTTTCTTAACAGCTGTCCGACACAATTCCAAGGATTGAGAGTTGCAAATATATTATAAACTTCACCACATGCTATTTTCCAATAATACAAACAGCCTTTGCAGCTAGGGTAACATGAAATTCAAAGGAGAGCTTTGATTACATCTAATCTGGTAAAGAAATGAAATCATAAGCATGCTTATTTCAACCAACAAGGAAAGAAAGCAAAATAATACATCAAATCCCTGAATAAGCAGTCACAATAGACCTTTAAATAACCCAACTTTCTACCATATTTTATTATCCTTTCCTAGTTTTATAGCATTATCTGCTATAGAAATGCAGGGAGATTTGTAAAACACTATAGCATTTAAGTCATTACATTTTATAGCTAATTTCTAATGTGGATTTGATTTTTTACGACCGCAAAAAGAATCTAATTTGCATTAGTGACAGTAACTAGAGAAATTTAACACCTGGCACTGGTTGTACCAGAAATTGAATATTAGTTACTTGGGTGCTAAAAAGCACATTCATACCTTCAAGGGGGATTTTTCATTTATTTATGCTGTACTCTCATGTTTATCATTACAAAAGTGTTCTTGCATCATGGTGGAGGAAAACTCTCAGGAATGTAAAAATACCATGCACTCGATAAAGGGAGTTTGCAGCAACAGCAGCAAAATGAATCATTTATACACTAAAGAACCTACAAACCCAGAAATAAATCTCCATTGAGATATAAAATTAGAACAGCAGCAATGTACAGACAATTCATTTCCATGAATGCTTTTTATTTATTTTTCCACAGATACTGCTGCTTTCTTGGAGGAATGCATTAGACCCAAATTATACCTCTATTTAAGGAGGAAAAAAAGCCCCAAACAACAAACTATAGCTGACACGAAAAAGAACCACATTTCCACATGAACAATCCACGTATTTATAAAGGGTGGAAAATTAGGAGCTGCAAAATAGGCAAAGCCGCTGTAAAATGATATGGGAAGTGACATTTTACATAGCCGGCTACAATTAACACATTGATGGCATTTTGCTGGGCTCCTTGCAGTGATAATGCTGTTGTCAAATGTGTTTAGTGCACCAAATCTCCTGGAGCCTTCAGCTAGGCAGCAAGCTTTTGACAGATTGAAGGTTCGGAGATAGGCTATCATGACAGATGGAAACTGGCACCGATGTTCAGCTTTCGCCGATCACAGGGGACCTGCCCCCCTTATTCTTCAGGGCTCAGCTCTGCAACCTTCCCCCTTCTGATGAAAGCAGGGGATGGCATTGTTAAATAGTGCATCTGTGTGAGTTAGACTACTCTGATGAAAGCATAAGGCAGACGCTCTGTGAAGCAAAAGACAGCCTCTGCTCTAACTGCATTTTAGATAGACTTGGGGAGGACTCCAGGGAGCTGGGATAAAACTTTGGTAAATTTCAGACAAAAAGTAAAAGCCCACGCTAACCATTAAATGGTGCTTCTTATAGATCTGTATTCATGGGCTGGAGGAATCCATACATACGAGCAACCAGGAGCTGTTGTGCGAGACTCCATAGCAGCCTCTTCATTACTGTCTGGATCATTTATTGAAATTGGTCTCTAAGAACCCCATCCAGACAGCAGATCCAAAAAGAACAGAGATCCACATAAAGGGAGGCTGTGAGAACAAGTCTGCTTTGCTGTGAGCATCCAGCTTGTTCAGAGGCTAATTAAATTATTAGGAGAGGCTGTTCTTGCAACTGGTCTTGGTTCTTGGATGCAATGTTAAAACCAGGGTGGGAGCTTGTGTTATTGAGCTTTACACAGCTGGGCATAAACAGGCAGATAATACAGTTAATTAACCTTTCACCCCCCAACACCTTTTGAAGAAAGGCATTTGTTATTTTTTTTTAATCAGCCTCAGGATATTTTCAAGGCACTTGTCCTGGCTATATTTGCTTCTTTCTATCCCTGACAAATTCCTGTTTGATTTCTTTAAACTGGGCTGTAGAGCTTTCTTTTTGCTGTCTTAATCTTCAATTCCACTCTCGCTGATATAGTATTTGGAGCAGCACACTGCAGCCCATTTGAGGTATGATAATCAGCTGATTAGCTAGTGAAGTCGTTTTCCCTGAGGCTCTTTTGTGTGCAAAATCCTCACACTCAATTGACATGTGGACATCATAAAGCTGATGAAATGCAATTGTAATGAACAAGAGGGAGAGGCATCTGCAGCAGTCTAAATGAAAGACCCTTCCCTCTCGACATGCTAATTCAGAAAATCTGCTCTTAGCTTGTACTCCCTCTGGATCCCAATGGATCCGAGTCTCCATGAATGCATATTCAAAACAGCATATTAGCCTCAGTAGCAAGTGAAATTTGAGCCTGGATGGACCAATTCTAGTTTCAAGACAGATTATGCTGCATCAAACGTAGTAATGATTTGACAGTTCATTTGTGACGAGAGTCCTACAGTCAAGGTTTAATGCACAGACAGGCGCAGGTGTGCAGCCAGAACCAACAAAATCCAAAGGCTGCCAGTTAGGAAGCCTCATGCATGTGGAAAGGTGAAACATATTTAAGAAATTAACACTATCTTCTTAAAAGCACCTTGTAGCAATGGTTCTACAGCCAGACCTTCCTTGTACATCCATTGAGCCCCAGTGCAGGGGACTGGGAAAGACAACCCAATATAGCAGAGTTGGTATGTACAGTTGCTGTACATTAGTCCAAGGATGGGAAAAATTAGAAAACAACATCAGAGGATGGATTGCTTTCTTAACCATGTACTGGTTAAGATAAATAACTGGATAAATAACTGTGTGTGCCTTCTGCCTATTTAGGCAAGCTCTGTCCCTGGAGAAGGTGTGGGGATGCAAACTGCTGGGACCAAGCAGGCACCCACAGCGTGGGCTGAGCTGTGCCAGGCTCTGTGCCTGTGTGTATGCTGGATGCAGTTTTTCAGTTCTTCCCCAGTTCTTGCCCCATTTTGGGCTCCTCTGCCTCAAAATGCTCCAAATTGTTAATTGCTTTTACTGTGTGGACACCATGCATATATAATTTTTTTTTCCCATTCCTTTGTGGTTTTTAAGACAGGGAGAGCAATTCTAACCTGTATATTCCTGTTACATAAGTGTGTGTATGTATATATACATATATATGTATTTTTAAACAACTCTTGTCTTGAGAGATCAGAAATTCTTGAAAAAATATTAAATTAAATTTTATGAGTTGAAAAAAATTTCAATATAACATCAAATTCATACATATACAGCCTTTGCTACACAGATGTTTAAATACTAGTTAGCTGATATGTTCTGGTAGCCAGAAACTCCATCTAAGCTCAGGAAGAGTCATTGCTTGACAGGCCCTTCATATCAACCCAGTGAAATTTGTGCCATCAGACAGGAAAACAAGCCTCAAGGAGTCTGCCCTTACCTCTTTTCCTCTGTGGTGGCCAGGAATTGAACATGCAGGTACAAGGGAGTGGGGGTTGGGGTCTGTGCACACATTTCTGTTCAGTAAATTTGGTCCAAATCCAATGCATATTAGGCATGACTCACTACTGGTGTGAGAAGTTACCTACAACAGAACTGAAAAGCACACAATCCCCAGCAATACTTCCCTTACTGATGTTCAGTCCATATGATTGTGGTTATACTGTGCTTACTTCAAGTTAAAATACATCTTCTATTTGCAGGGACATTTCCTATAAAGATTTAATTTGCAATTCCATGTCTTAGGGTTTTCCACACAATTGTTTCAACAGGGCAAAAATTTAAAGGAGCCATAAAACCTCCTTTAATTACAAGAGTTCCTACTTTTTCAGTGTGGAGTGTGGCTCTTTAAGCAGCACAAAAAAAATCTCACCATACCCTCTAAATAAGTATTGGTGGTAGTGGCTGCTGTTTAAATGGAAACCTCCTAAAAAGCCAAAGGACAAATCTTTACTCTGGCAACGCTGAATGGATGGAGCACTGGTATTATCCTTTACATTCGTTTTTTTTTCTATTCCAAGCTGGTTTTGGGGGAATGTGAGGAACAAGTTTTAACATCTTCACGGCTTCACTTGCCTTTTTTTTTTTACCTTCAGAAGAGGAAAAATGGGCTAGGAGGTACAGCAAGGCAGATATCTTAAAATGGCACAGCTCCTGCCATGGATCTACTGAGGACAGCACTTCATCTTTCCAGAAGCTGTGGAAAGGAGGGGGATTTCTCTCAGCTGGCCTCCAGTTGCCTTGGCTGGTTTTATTATGACCAGCTGGCTGATACCAAGGCACCAGCACATTCGTCTCTAAGTACTGCACTCCTCCTGAGCCAAATGATCTAGTAGCTGCCTTCATTGTATTACAAGGTAGCAAAGCTACCAGAGAGTGGATTTGGGAGAAATTCCCCCGGGTATGAAGTCTGGATTTGGGAACATTCTAGCCCCACACTGCAGGAATTGATCCCTATTGATTGGTCCCCAAAGTAATGCGTCTGCGCCAGTTTCCTCTCTTGCGAGAAGGGCTGTGCCAGGGATTTAACCATGTTGTTTTAAAACCTAATTAGCCAAAGAGCCCACCAAAACATGTACAGATGCCATTTTGTGATGGCACACACATGCCCTGCATGGAAGAGCAACCTTATCAGAGGGTGTGGCTACAGACCTTTCCTGCTTACAAGGTATAAGGTGTAAGATATAAATGAAGTAACAGATTATTTTGTGTAGCTTTAGTTTATTACTGAGCCTCCCCAAAACAGGGATATTATGAAGTCTCTACAGACTGAAGAATTAGGGACCAACAGTTATTGCAGAGACTAACAAGATAAATATCCTAGATGCTGCTCAGACACACAAACATTGTAAGTATACATATAGTACCAGCGTTTTTTAAAATTTCCCCTCTCTCACCAACTCACTGGGTACTTTTTAGTAACAGTCATGGCTTGACTGTTACACAGTCACTATCCATCATGTATTTTGAGGGCTGGGGGAGGTAAGGGAAGCAAAAAACCTGCAGAATCACATTAAGTTTCTCATTTAGTTCTGCTTACATATTCATGAATTCATCAGCACCAGTGGTTTGAGATCTTGCAACTCCTTATCTCCTGGTTTCTGCCATGTGCACTTAGTGAGGCTCAGAAAGTAGACTTTTATTTTCTCCTTCTCAACAGTCTAGAAGAGTTATATGGAATCATTAATCATGAAAATCAGTATCATTCTAAACATCAAACTTTGATAAGATGATAAATGACATTCCTACTATACGTCACAAGCTTGGTTCATACTTGTACCCTCTTCAAATCTGCTCAAGTAGAGTGTAAACCAGTGTCACATCTAATACATTACAGCAAGAATACCTAGTCTTCATTGCCTGTTGCTTCAGAAGCATCAGATTAAAAAGATGTTTAACAGAGGGGTTTTTCCTTTTCTTTTTTTCCTCCATTGAATGCTTCAAACTAGTTTGGCAATCTTTAAAAGGTTAATGAGTACTGCCTGCTACAGAATGCCAAACTGATTTAATTCAGAAAATGAGAAAACATTCCTAAAATGTAATCAGCTGTCACTTAGGAAATGACATACAACAAGATAAAGGTGTTTTACATTTCATTTCCTAAGCAGAACTTCTGAGAGGTCAAGAGAAAACATCAGGAGGTTCCTGTGCTAAGTGCGTCTCTCCAAAACTGTTTCTATCTGGAAAAGCAAACAGTAGTCATTCCTGGTTTCTTTCCCTCCAGGCTGTCACAGCCTTGATCCTCCTTTTCAAGTGCAGTATCTTGCACATGTCTCACTGAGTGGCAGCTTTTGTGCATCCCAGTCCTCCTCCAGAATCTTAGGATGATCTGAGCACAGGATGGCTGGGACATTGCACAGGAGCTCAGCAGTTTCAGGACTTCCTTCTTGTCCCTGGGGATGCCTTCTTGGGGCTGGAGGAAGTCTCCTTGTCCTTCCCAGAAGAGCAGAGAAAAATGAGATTGGGTGAGTGGGTCGGGTCAGTAAGAGAAGGCAGCACTTCTTTGCTCTGTGCAGGAGCAATCCTCGGCCAACAGCTTTTTGCCATGAACCCATGGACAGCAGAGCTCCAGAGGCCTTGCACTTCTCCTTATCAACATCTGCTGCAGGCCAGCTTGGCAAGCCCACATTCTACAGTTTTGGCAAATCTTGGGAAGAGTTGTAAAAATTACATCATTTTTCCTGAGTTGAAATGGTATGCAATTTTAAATTGTTGATGGAATTAAGAAAACCATTTCAAATAGTAGGATCTCAGAATAAACATAATGTCCTTACAGAAGTACAGCGTGTTCCTGCTTGCTGGCTGGCATAAACCACCTTCCATACATTCTGAATGTATCAAGAATACTATAAAGTTTAAATTGGGCTATCTGTAATTAGCTGTGTTTTTAAGAGTTTGTGGGCAATTTCAGAGCAGGGCTCTACCATATTAACAGTTTCACAAGGAGGAAGCAGAATTTAAACAGAGGAAACAAACACAAACACATTCTTTATTTGATGGCAATGAAATTCATTTTAAAAAAGGGGGGATTGCAATAAACTGATTTTTTTTGCATGGCAGCTTCCTATAGACAATATTTAATTAACTACTCAATTAATTAAATTGACAAAAACACAAGTAAATTATAATTCTTGCTAAACAATGTCACCTAAAAAGCCATTAACTCAATTTTTATCACATTTGGAGTTGGTGTAAGTCTAATGAATTTTTACTTTACCTTCAGTAATGATGGTTTCCTTAATGGTCTTTTATTTAATAGCATACAGGGAGGAGCAACACCAGATTCCTGGAATTTGAACATAGACCTAGAAAAGAAACTGCTTGCCACTAACTGAGAGGCTTTCCTCCTTCCAGCCCAATGTAAGGAATTACTACAAGCAAGTATTTTTATTCTTTGTCTTTATAGAGAAATTCTGGTATTGGTTGTATTTCCAGTAGTTTCAACAGATACATGGAAAAAGAAAGCATTATTAGGTTTCACAGTCTACTTTGAGAAAATGTGACAGAAAAGTATAAAATAAAATTTAACAGAAGAGCAGCAAGTCTAACGGTTACTGGTGTGTTTCTTATACCCATTAAATAATATAGAGGACCAAAGGACAGGAAAATCATAAATTTCCCCACCCACCTAAGTCCAAGCATTTTTTGGGTGTTTTTTCTCATCACTTCAGAAACAAAGACAAGAAGGGTACTAGCAGGAGGAACAGGGACAAAACAAAAACAATAAAACACTGCTTGTCTCTTAGCCCCTGTGAGCTTTCCTCAAGGACTATCCTATACCTTAGTAAAGCTTGAGAGTCACATCCCAAGCATCTCTGAGCCTTGCCAGGGTGCCAGACAGGCTGCAGTGCCTTTGGAAGGTCTGGGAGCAAGACCCCACAGTTCCATCTCTGCCTGGGAAGCCCAGAACACAGCCTGGGCCTGGCACACTTTTCCTACCTTCTCTTCCTTCTGTAGAGACTTCGAATTGTAAGCTTAGGAGCAGACTGCAAACTCTCTGGGACAAGCAGGAGGGTGTGGTTTAAAGGCATGGTTCTGCAGCAATATAAAGGAGTGGTTATTACTAGTTACAATATCTAGGAGCTTACACTTCAATAGTATGCTGGCTGCAAATAATAACTTTCTAATTAATCAGCCAGTACTTTATTCAGGATCAGCAATGACAGCTCCACATCACCAGTGCAGTGGGTGCACAGGACAGTGGCTGTGGTGAAACACAGCAATGCCCACAGCTACCACGCATTCCCAGGTCTGGCAATCCATAGAAAAGACCCTGTCTCTTTTATTTTCTGTCACCTCTTAAATGTCTTTATTGATACAATACTTAAAGTTTGTCATTAGCTCATACATATTCCTATATCCCTTCTCTTTTGCAGTTTAGAGTAATCACACAAACAATAAGAAACAAAATGTATTACTTTTCTAAACAGGCAGGAAGGTTTAAAGATTACTGTGTAGTATGGTTTGATATAAATCTGTTGATTGTCAGTGTGTGGTACTTCAGATCATGTGAAAACTGCACATTTTTATATGAATTCTCATAGTTCTGACTGGACTTTAAGTTCATTATTTACAATTGCTTATTGAGCAAAATGGCCTGTAAATACAGGGCTGCAACCAGCTCCCAGGGCACCCCATTTCCCATCCCAAACTGCAGTGTCCCCCCCTGCTGCCTGCTCACCTCCCGCAGTTCCAGGCTTACAGGAGCCTCCTCTCTCAGCCTCCAGCTGAACCCATGTCTTCAGGGCCAAGGAGACACACGTGGCACAGCTGCCCACCACTGACACAGCCACACAGCACCTTTCAACCCATCCTCCACAGACTTTCAGTGCTTCCCTGAAATTTAAATTGTAGGTTGATGAAACCGGATGCGGCTGAAAAAGGAAAATTAAAACCTGCTGGATATGCAGTGTTTTGAACATAATTGCTTGCTTCCTCAGTCATATCTAGGAATAACAGTACCTACAGCTATAAGGCAAACCAAAGCCATCCCAAGCAGTCTTGTGTGCCACTGGCTGACAGTACATCAAGTGACCCTGCCTCAAATCAATGGCTGAGTGCTAAACTTCTCTCCTACATATGACAATGACATGTTATAAATAGGAAGATTTATCTCAGGTGTTCACTTACACACCCTTCTTCATTCAGAAGATTGCTTCTCTCTTTTACTTAGCCTGGACAAAGCTCTTCAATCTTGCCAAGACTTCAGAAGATTTTAGGGAGTTGTATGGTTTTTACCATTTATCAGAGGTGGAGATGTGAAGGCACTGCCTTGCTTGGAGAGAACCATTCACAGAAGTGCTAGACCACAGGTGCTCCAGTAAACCCCACATGCGACAGCAGTGAACTCTAAACTCTAATAATTAGATGAACACACTTAATTGGGCTAAAAAGTGAATAGGCTTTTTGTTTCCCAGTACAAATCATGAAATCAAGGAGGAACATTTCCCCTTAATTCACCTCAAACATATGTAACCTGCTTATAAACCCCAAGCTTATTTTGGTCTTCAAAGATAATTAAAGAACAGACAGTTCTGCCTAATATCTCAGCAAATTAATCACTGGCACAGAAGTCACTGATTGTGTAGTTTTCTGAGCATCTCTCCAATCTGACAGATCAAAGGATGCTCTCTACTGTCTTGACTGTTCACCTTAAGTGAACCTCAAAATCAAACACCTCTAAACAGCACCTCTAATAAAGCAGTTGTACACTCTGCTGATGCTATTGCTGCTTTTGAATGGCTCCACAAAGACAAAAATAATGGGAAAAGCTTTCGATAGGTTGTTTGGGTTTTTTTTTTTTGACAAAATGAATGGCTAAAATGATGTCTTTTTATTCACTGGCCTCAAATATATTTTCACAGTTCAGAATCATTGCATATTCTGCAGTGACTGCTTTCACTAAGAGCAGTATTTTCACAAAGCACTTTAACTAAAATGTTTTTCCCTATTTCTCAGGACTATCCAGCATAAATTTCCTGGTGGTAAAATGGCTGAGTCCATTCCTGGGTGAAGCACCCTAACACAGCTGATAACTTTGAGGAATTATTGTAGAAAATTCCCTGAAACCATCAACCTAGCACACAGCAGCAGGCAGAGGCAAACATCAAGTGGCATTAGCAAGGGGATAAAGCAATAAACAGGAGGTGATGTATTTTCTACAGAAGATTTTTCATAGCTGTAACCCATGTGGAGCTCACCCAGGCCTGTTTGCAGAACTGTGCTGCCAGAAGCCAGTACTGCCTTGCAAAGGGTGCACCACAGGCCAACAAAGATGACATCAGGTCTCTACAATCTCAGTTTTAAGAAAAGCCTAGGGGGGTTGAGCTATTCTACCTAGGAAATAACAGCCATAGATGTGCCCTAAAAGCCTTTTTAACAATTTTGGGAAGGCTCTGATGACATTCTTAGGGACACTTTGGTTGTAGTGGCAAGACACTCACAAAAAGAGAAATGTAAACCAAAATACGGGATTAAAGAAGAATTCAGCAAAAGGAGCTATTTCATTCATAGATAATAAAAAATAGAGGCAGTGTTCATTCCCACTGAAGTCAATGAGTAATTATCATTGTTTTGAATTAGGTAGAGCTATCCTGCAGTAAATTCCCAAGATGAACAAAAACTTATTGCACAGCCATTAAAATGTTTTCCTCAACTATTAATTTCCAAGCAAAAGCAGCAATGGAAAAGAGAAACAACCCAAAGAAATGGTTAAATTACAGTGAAAAGAACAGGTGACTTTTCTTCTTTCTGCCTGGGAGATCACATACTGAAGAAAGTTTCTGAATCTGAGTTTTCCTGGGCAGGCACAGAAAGCTGCATTTTTCACAGATGAGAAGCAGATGTCTATAAACCAAGAGTTTACTGCTTTGTGTCCAGTCTGTGCATTCAGAGATGGGGAAGAGAAATTGTTGAATGTTGCCACTTGGACAAGAAACCAAGGCCATAGGAGTGGGGATCTGCAAATCAGGTCACTGTTTAGGCTGAATTAGGCAGGAATGTGCCTGCCATTGAAACAAAGCAGCTGTGCTTCTCCTACCAGGAGCACATGTGGAGGGAGAAGGAGCTTTTGTGGTCCCTAACCAAGGGAAGCTATGGGTAACCATCAATCCTGCCTGAAACAGGGGAGAAGCAAGTTCATCCAGCACACTGCAGGAATGGAAATGCTTCCCAGAGCTCTGACAGAAATGCTGGACAAGCAGCTAAATTTCTTCCCAGAAACTGCTCTGGTGACAATGCAATACCTCCTGGCTCCCTTCAGCCCACCTCTTGCAATAAATGTCAGCCTGCAGCCGTATTGGGCATAATTAGCCTATGATAATAAATTACCCACATTTTCAGGAGAATATTAGAGACCATCATTATTTGGAATAGAGCTGCATTCAGCTGCACAACCCTACCTAATATGATGGATGGAGTAGTCATAGCACTGAATACATTTATCTAGAATGAAGTGATTATTTCAAAGATGAACACAGTCAGATATAAGTGCATATGAATCATATACAACTGCACACTGGAGAGTAGCAGAGTAGCAGGGGTTGTAGGTCAGCTGACCAGCCCATAGCTTTTAGTTGGTAGATTATTTCACACATATACCCCAGGATTTTAAAGCTCAGTCTCAAAATCCCTCTGAATTTAAAAATGATTCCATGTTTTCTCTTGGAAGGGAAAAAAAAAAAGAAGATACGGGAAAGGATTTTTTTCTCCTACCTTAGAGACAATCTTTGGTGTTATTTGACTTCACTGCCTGCCCACAGACATTGCCCAAAATACCCCAGGCAAGCATATTGTTAAAATAACTTTGCTAACACCTTGTTATTCTAAAAAAAATAAAGTAAAAACTTAAGGACTTGTGAGAACTCACTCATGTCCAAGTGACTGCAGGACAAAACAGAAGTCATTACAGCAGAAGAGTCTTATTAGCACTACAGCAAAACCATGCTTTCATTTTTGACACATTTTAATTCCCAACAATATTTCTTTGCTATTTTCCAATCACTTAAGTGAAGTGAAGAAAATCATCCAGGATCATGGACAAGGCTCACAACTCTGTTCTGCAGCAGTACCCTGGCACTGGCAGCATCTTGAGGTTTTTTTCCCATGTCTTCTGATAGCTGGCATACCTGTGCAGGAAGATAGGCTCCCTGCTCAGAGCCTGGGGTCTGCAAAGGACTCTGAACATAGTTAGATGCTTTGAACAGAGTACTGGAATATGCAGCTTTGCCTTTCCAAAATGTTGCAGCATAAATATAATTTTTGCACTTTCCTCTGAATTATGACCATACTTGTTTTATGCATTTGGAACAACAAACAGACACTTCAGGCAAAGGAACCATACCTTGCAACTCAAGCTAAAACAAAGTTCAATGAATTTTCAGTTGTATTCCATGTTACCATCATCATCATCATCGCTGGAAGAGATGGTGTTTTTCCTCCCCTCAATCTGTCCCAATAACAAAAAAAATTTTGCCAGCAGAATCCCTGTCCAGATTTCTGCAAACACAGGTGTTATAGTCAGTTTGTAAGAAAGCTTGTTTACCAGCAGTACTAACCATGCAACATCTCCAACTGTGAAAAACTAATAAATTGACCTCTTTGTGACTCAGACTAGTGAAAGCATCTGTTTGGATAAGAAAACCAAAAGCAATTTTTTAAAAGCTGAAGTTATCTGCTGTTAGACATATTTAAGATGAGTTACCACTACACGTATGGCTGCATTTTTTATTTTAGATTTATTGTATTTCTTGATAGGTCATCTGTTAAAGATATTTATTACAACAGGCATCCATCCTAACATCTAAATGCCTTGCTCATTGTGAATCAGAATTTTAGGCTAGTTTCTGAACATGGTACTATTTATATCCTAGAGCCAAGTCATAACCAATGAAAACAATATTATAATTTCATAAGACTTGATGCAAAGAGATATTTATTTGGATATAAAATAAGTGTTTTCTATAAGAAATGAAGTCTAACTTTTTTTTTTTTTTGAGATTTCTCCAAAATAGTTTATTGTTTTAAACCATGGAGCTATTTAAAGGTAGGAATCAATACTACTTCCAAATAGCAAATATTGAATATTTCAAAGCTACAACAAATTCAGAGATGTTTAAGCATTTTAGGATAATCTGAATATTTATTTTCATATGTTTAACATATTTAGGAAGAACTGAGGCACCTGAAGCTCTTTAATAGTGCTTGCTGAAAGTAGCATGCAGTAAAAACATAAAGCAGTGTGACCCATGCAGAAAAAAAAAAAAAATTAAAATTGAGTGAACAGGGAGAAGCCTTTTATGGCTCAGTCCATATTCAAGAGCTGCAATGCTTGAAGGAAACATTCATATTGCATCTAATTTTTCAGCCTTTACAGAACAGCCCATTACTTGTCCTTTGGATGGAAAGTTGGTACCAAGAGCTGAGTAAGCCTCTTGCTCTCCTGCACTGAGCTGTCTAAACAAAGCCCTAATGCATTGCTTCAGGGTTACTGTTCAACCCAGAAAGGGCACTGCCACAGCATCTCTGATGCTAACAGGGAGAAAAATTCCTTCTCCTCTTTTTCTCCTTTGAGAGCAGGGTCTCTTCAGCTCTCCTCTCTTTCACCAGCTGACGACTAAGGACTTGTCTCCAACGTGAACAGGAAATAATGGAAAAGTATTTCATCTGTTTCGTCAGTGCTTTGGGTTCTCACCTACACATGATCATAAAAGAAGAGATTTTTAGATATCTTTACTCTTGCTGTGAAGGTATTTCACTCACAGTTTGTCTGTTCAAGAGAAGAAAGCAAAAAAGGGATGCCTTTCCCTAGTCAGGTTTGTTTCCTCATAATTCCTGGTCAGTTGAGAAGATTAATTCAAGATTGAGGGGTTGAAGAACAGGACAGAGAAAAATAACAGAATAAGAGAAAATAGTGAACTGTTTGTTTCCCATTCTGTTCTTTTATATACTTCATTCATCTTTTACTATAAAATTGGTATTTTCAGGTAGCTGCTCATGCCCCAGCCTAGGTGAAAATTAATATTGAAACTTCTTACTCCTTCAGAAACAGGCTGCTCCAGCAGGGGTCCCCCACCAGGTCAGTAAGTCTTGCCAGTAAATCTGCTCCTGTGTTGGCTGTTCTCTCCACTGGTCCACAGGTACTGCCAGGAGTCTGCTCCAGCATGGGCTTCCTACAGTCTCCAGCTGCTCCAGGGTGGGAGATGCTCTAAGGGCATCTCTGCCTGGAGCACCTCCTCCCTCTCCTTTGCTGACCTGGGTGCCTGCAGAGCTGATCCTCTCACATATTCTCACTCCTCTCTTCTTTGGCTGCAATTGCTTCTGAGTAATAACTTCTTTTACTGCCTCAAATCTGTTATTCCAGAGGTGCTACTGCCATCCCGGATGGGCTCAGCCTCGGCCAGTGCGGGGTCTGTCTTGGAGCCAGCTGGCATTGGCTTCAGTGGATACAGGGAAGGTTCTAGCAACTTCTCACAGGAGCCACCCCAGTAGCCTCCCCCCAAAACTACCTAAATCTTGCCACACAAACCCAGCAGAATTTCCTATATGCAGTTTACCAATGTGTGCACATTTACAAAACAGACACACTTGCAAATTTTGGTGCTGAAATAATTTCATGACTAAAACTTGGTGCTTAGAAGAAAGAGGTTGCTAGTTTGTTACACTAACCAATACCCTCTCGGTCGAGGTAGAGTTAAGCTGTCATGTTTCTTTAAGTGTTAAAAATCCCTTCCTTTATAAATTTCATAAAATGAACTCAAATATGGAATAGAGATGTAATGATCATCTGCTTTGCTTTTCTGATAGGAGTTTGACTCAAATCCCAAACCTCTGAAGGTATAAGACAAAGAGGAGACTTACTCAATTTAATTTGCTAAAAGAACAGGTAATGATGAAAATTATCCCCACATTTGATGACAGGGAAGCCTGTGGTCATGCACACCCAGTCACCCACGCATCCTGTCACAGAAAACAAAGGATGCATATCAGAACTGAATTGCTAGGAAACCACTGCATAAGAGCTATTCATATATTCACAGGTAAATTAATTAGTAAATAAGCAGCAGCTTATATGAAGCTGCTGCATCCTCAGCAAACTTACAAAGCCACCAGAGGCAGCAGGTCAAAAACATTTTTTTTTCATTGTCATTCTGCAGGTATGTAGCAATTATTCAATGTAATGCACTAAATACAGGGTCAAGCTTTTTCCACAAAAGGCAATGTCAAAACTCCAATTGACTGCAATAGGAACAGACATGGGCATTAAGCAGGCAGGCAGATTTTTCTCCATCTCCACTAAGACACACAATTACTTAATACATTATTTATAATCTTTCTCTAAAGCTGTTAGTGTTCCATGAGACTTGTCCTCCAAAATATTTGTCTAATCTTTGGGCATTTATTACTTAGAGACTGCTAAATATACAGTCGAATTTCCAACTTACTGCTTTGCGAGGATGTCTTCAACTTCTCTGTATTTCTGGCTGTGTTTTTACTGTTGGGCCCCTGGGAGGTGTGTTTTAGATAGTCTTTCTTTTTCTTTCTCCTCCTTTCACCAGCCAGAAGGTTGCTAGAATTCGCCTGCATCCCAGTCAAACTGCTCTGAGACCTGTTGCTTTGGAATAGTCACAAATGAACAAAAATTTTTATAGAAAATTACATGGAGCTGAATTTCATCTCTGTCCATGGAGTCAGTGCTCCAGATCTCACAGAGACAAGGATAAGCCATTAGGTGGGATCTTAGTTTAAGCAAATCTACACATAATTTGCTTCTTCTTTTTTTGTCATAACTTTTGCCTTTTGTAAACCTTTGTAAAATATGTTTTCAAGTTTTTGATTTTCACAAATATATGCTTCTTGATTATTTTACCTTTACATTGTGAGTTAAGAAAACTGAAGAACAGCAAGGCAGTGTTGATCCAAAGGCCTGGCAAAACCTGCTCTCCTGCACTGCCTGCATCCTCTGCATCACCACAGCATCCTTGCCAGGGCCCAGCAAGCTACAGAGCAAGTCTGAGCTATACATGTCAGGTGGAAAGGTGACACCACAGAGCACAAGGGGCAAAACTTCTCTTCAGAGAAGTTCCAGAGACTCTAAACAATCTCCAGCCAGCAATAAGGTACCAGCATGTGCCCTCAAACCTGAAAGTGAGAGGGTAGAAAGTATCTATCACATTTGCACACAAACCCACATTAATCCTTTCTTACAATATGTTTGTTAGGTCACTACATTTTGCAGTGAGGCTGCAGACACTTAGATTCTCACTACTTTACAGCAATACCTTCTATACAGCAATAGACATTCCATATGTTTGCTTTGGCTGAGGGCCTTTGAGCATTTCCACTGAAGAACCCTTACCCAGCATGACAGCCACCATAAGTGACAGCAACTGTTTTATGTCTCTTCTCAAAATTATTTATTACTGCCATGCAAATGTTCTGTAGAGCAATACAGGCAGATTTCCCATGAAATTAACTTTAAAAAGTTCTTTCCATCCAAAATCAGTTTTTCTATATCTTTCTATTCTAAGGAAGGTGCATTTCTTTTGCTGTTGTTACCAACAGCAAGAAAACATGATGACAACACCCTTATTTTCAGGGAAAGAATACTCTCTGAATGTCATGGCATCTACCAAGAGTTATATTGTACCAACAGCTCATAGCCAACCAACTATGAAGAGAAAGAAACATTGGTGGAAGCACTCTGTCACAACTGGAATGGAAAAGTCCCTAGCAGCAAGTACCAGCTAATCAGTAATCCCTGTGCATCAGAATTACTTTTGAAATAAAACCCTCAGGAAATACATGAATTTTGCTAAAACAGTATTTACATAAGTTTACATAATACTCCTTTTTAGCTCCATGTACAGTTTCTTAACTACAGGATTCAATTTCGATTTTTTTTTTTTTTTTTT
>VZRH01006782.1:837570-962570 GCA_013397555.1 Urocynchramus pylzowi
TTTTTAGTTAAAAGAAGAGCACAAACTCTAATTCAGTCTGTGCTCAAACTACTAAGATTGCACTGGTTCCCATTCAGATCAGTGAAGTTATCCCAGATCCACTGAAGATTCATTTCAGACTGAAATGCAGTTTTCAGGGATGGCCAGCTGAACATTCTGGGTAAACCATTGCATTTAGCAAACTTTTGGTAAAGCTTGCAGGCATATCTCATTCCCAGGTCTAGTATCAAAAAGAATAAAAAACAGATAAAGTATAAAACACTTTCTCCAAATATAGAGGGATTTTAAAATTACATCAGTGGAAAATTTAATATTAAAAAAAAAAAAAAAAGTTATGATGGCTAGACCATATTTAGGTCAAAATTAAAGGAACAAGACCAACCTAAGAGCACCTTGGCATGGCTGTCCTTCCCAGCCTCCAGCAATTGATTGTGTAGGAGTTTCGTGAGCTGGAGGATGATCCTATCCATTGTTCATAATAACTGCTGCTGAGCTCTTCCACAAACTTCTCTGTCGCCCTGTTCTTCTAAAGTTCTTCTAAAGCTCTTCTAAGCCTTCTGATGTTTACATTTTTGTAATGGAGTTTCTCACGCGCTTTTCATGTAAATAATGATTGTTTTGCGTTTCTTTCTGGAAGAGGAGAGAATTGATGGACTGTTGTTTGACCAGTGTGGTTGGAGAGGTGGCAATTTCATCCTCCAATCCATGGTCACTTTTGGAATTCTATAAATATGGAGGTCTGGAAATAAATGTGGCCTTTTTTGCCTTGGACATCTCAGCGCGTGAGTGTCGTTCATTTCATTGTGACACTTCTCTAATCCATTTTGGTTTTCAGCCTCCATAACATCACAAAACTTTGAATTCCAGCCTAAGGATCCCTTCATGTGTGTCCTGTTTCCTTTTACTTTTACCCAAGGCATCTTCAGATCATCACTGGCTCAGATGCACTAAAAATACCAGGGTTTTGCCTAATACTGTATTGCAACACTTACTATAGCAATGCAAGCACTTGAGCATTATGTTCCTGAAGGACAATGTTGTGCAATTTATTTATACTATTTGATTACCTTTGTGCCTTCTATGTGAAAACAGATTCAAGCCCCGACAGAGATTTTCAAAAAGGCAATACATTTCACAATTTTAAGCCATCCTGCTGTATTTCTTGCTAATCCAAGTTTTTAGTAAATTTTGTACTTTCACAAATGCAAGCATATTTCTGGCTGTTTGCATGGAAATACTTCTTTTATTGGACTTGCCTAATTCTTACTTGATTCCTTATTTAATCATGAGAATAGCAAGTTTCATGACCACTCCTACCATAAAATTCTTCCCATGTTCTTTCCCAAAGGATATGCAAGAGAAAAAGTCAGGATCAAGGGTAACTCACAATTAAACAAAACTAAGGCCACAAAATATTGTTACATTATTCACCCACTACATAAAATTCCTATGTGGATATCATAGAAAAGGGGTCACATACAGTTATATCTGATACTTTAGACAAGAATTAAGGAAGTTTTGGTCACCATTTCAAAACATCTTCTCAACGACATTAGTACGTTGATCATCAAAAATCATCAGTCCTAATGCCACATTTGCTATAATGAGCCATAAGAAAGTTCTCATTTGCTATAAAGAGCCATAAGAAAGAAGTAAAGCATCCCTCAGATGTGCAAGTATTTCTACCTCAAAGAAGTGCATTACTGGTGTGTTCATCATGGGCTCGGAGTTGAGGTTACACCCCAAATCTCTACAATCCTCACACATACTTCCCCAAATTCAGGGGAAAACTTCCTTTTACTTTAAGCTCATGGAGAATTAGTGCAGCAATGATGCCTCCCCAAAACCAGCCTTAGCTCAACCCCTTCCATTCAGGCTGGCACTGCCTATTCTACAGAGTGGCTCAAGATCAGCTCCTGGCTCAGGATCGGGTCCTTACCAAATGCCCAAAGCTTCTAACCCTGGTGCAATGCTTTGGAAGCTTACAAGGGTTTGTCAAAATAAATTTAAAAACACATGGTAAAAATCTATGGTAAAAATCTAATGCTGCATCTAGCAGCATGCAAACATACATCAACATCAGTAAAAAAATCAAAGCATGAATGCACAAAAATGCAAACAACCTCCCCCCAGAAAATGGGTCCCGTTCTCAAAGTTTGCATTTCTGCCACAAATGCACAAACAAAGCATCACTTGCTAACCATGGTGTTTGAAGAATGTGCCTCTTGCTTCTCTTTTACAGCATTTCCAGCCCAGCCTTTTTGTCTGTGAAGATAGGCTAATATGTAAATGCTTCCACAGTTACTTCAAAATAAAAAAGAGGTCCTGGGAATTGAAATTCTATTTATATTTATCATAACTTGATAAGATAGAATGTGTTTATTTAAATACCCTACCATTATTTCTTCTTAACAACAGGCAGCTCTGAAGTGCAGTTATAAGTCTGTTTACACCACACAGATATCAAATTGACTTGCTAATGGTAACTTTTATTCGGTATCCATGGGTTACTGTGTCATGTGATTTGACATCAAGTACAGACAGTGCTGATTAGTAGCATCCAGTTCTGTCCATCTCTGTGCATCACTGAACCATCTGGTCATTTATTCACTAATAAGCCCCTAATGGCCCAAATATTCACCGGCCTGTCATTGTGACATGGCATAAAATGCCTACATCTTTCAACTTGCTTTGACATGTTGCTTGTTTCACATCAAAACCCGTCATTTACAGGAAAAGAGCTCAGAGGGGTAAAAACTTGACCTAATCTGCAGTGTTAACACAAAGACAGAGGCTTTGTTATCTGGTAGCCTGACTGAAAGCATGTAAATGGGCATGAATTCATTTTGTACATTTTTCCATGCTCATTTTACAACATTCTTTAAGTTTGGTATCATTCCTAATATTGGTTTTTATGTGGGTTTTGCTGTGAAATCTCTTTTCTTTATCTGTTAATATCCTTAGGAGTGCTTTAAAGGGAGTTGTATTTCCAGAGACATTTGTCAGTTTTCTGTATGGAAAATATGTATCAATGGGAAAATTACAGGCAGCTCCAGAAGTTTCTAACCCCTTCTATTAAAGATTAGCACGATTAATAATTTTACTCTGATTTTTTTTTTTTTTATCTTTGCCTAGATAGCAATAGCCAGTGTATTACTTTCTGCCCTAAAGGATGTGAGATGCAATAATTATTTCCAGTTTAGTGTGTTAGATTTTGCAGAATTGTTGTGGATGAGAAGAATCTCGCAGTATATAATTGCATAGCACGTTATTAACTTAACAGTCATGAATACTCAGAAACTGCAAAATCTCCCTCTTCAGTCCCATCACACAAAATTGCTGCTGAAGGAGGAGGTCACAATCAATGCTTTATTTTTTTCTTAATCTTACTGGATATAACCACAGTTAAAATAGTTTTAAAAAAGCAAACACCCATTAAACTAATTGCTGTTGAAATCTTGGTTAATACATCATTAAAATGTGATTAAAGCATGATGTAATTGATTGTAACTAGAACACTTAGGGTGGTTTTATTGCTCTGCAGCCATTGGTGTGATGGGACACATAATTCACCCAGTATGTTAGCTTCACTTGGTGAGTACCTCTATTGGCACACTAGCTCCTTGAAGCAAGCATGCCCTGCTCCACAAAAACTTCCATTGTGTCGCCTTCTGGCTGTTACACTGGTTGTAAGGTGATAAGTAAAACAAAAATAGCAATATATTAACATGTCAGATTTGCCTCTTTTTTAAAAAATAACTGGAGTGTTTTAAATTTTCTATAATTTTCTCTTTTTTTTGTGGGCTGACATTGTGCATGTTGCCTGTGGTAGTTCCTGTTAATGACATGAACATCATCCAGGATAAGTCCTCTGACTGTGCCTGCTAGTAAATTTTATCAGAGAAATCAAGTCAGCTAATGAATCAATTTGAATGTTGGCATCTCCATGCTGAGACTCAATCAAGTCTAAATTTCATTTAATATTAGTTAGTTTACAATACTTACAAGTCATATCCTTAAGCAGGTCTTAGGACACATACACAGAATTTAGTCTATGCATTCAAATGTTTCTATTTTTTGATTATTCACTTCAACAATCCTTGCTGCACAATGTGATCCTCAAGGGCATCAATAAACACATTCACTCCTGTCTTATAAGCTTGAGAATACCTTTTGCACTTACTCAGTGCCTGCAAACCTTAAGAGGGCTGAAAAACAGCAGTGTTTTGTGAAAAATATTGAGGTTTTGAAATTATTCTCTATTCAACATTAAAATAAACCCTAACAAAAACCAAGTCGATCAAGATGTGAACAGATAACTGACTTCCTAAATGGGCATCTCATTCATAATGCTGTTAATTTCTCCTACTCTAACAAAAAAAAAAAAAAAANCTTTTTGGCAACATTTAATCAAAGAGAAAAATTTCTATTAACAAAAAAAAAATCTGTTTTGATGACCTGTCAACTTCTGATAGAAAAATCAGTTTTGTCAACAACACAAACATTGATCAATTCAGGATACATTCCCCTTTGTGCCAATTGGACTTAATACCAAAATACTAAACATGGGTTCTCAGATCCTTGTAGGATTTGGGGTTTGGTTACAAACTTTAATATACTGAGCATTCTCAAATCAGTACTTACAATGTCAAGTAATGGTAAATATATTTTTTGAGTACAAGTGATACCTGGAGAGTCATTCCTCTGCATCTCAGTTTTTTTTAGATTTTGAAAATAAAGTAAATTCATGTTGGATCAAAATTTTCATTTCAGCTATTTCAGTCTTACCGACACTTCCAAAAAACTTTCACAATTTGAATATTTTTTTTAGACACTGAACCTTTGAAATTGTTTTTAATTTGTAATATTTTAAATCTAGTTGAAATAATAGTGATTATTTGAAATAAATCAGAAACAATAAAAGATTTTTTTTTTAGTTAGGTATATTATTGAAGTGAACCAGATTGTTATTGAAAAAAAATTATAATGTTGAGTAAGAGAATGAATTTTAGCTACTGCCTTGACCCTGATGTCTCTCAGGGAAGATGTTCTGTTTGTCTAATGGGCAGTGTCTCAGAAAAATTTCAGCTCTGCTCAGTGCCTAATAAGCCTGGGCTCACCACCAGCTCTCATGGAATAGTGCTGGTGGAATGGGAAATGGAAAGGAGTGTTTACTGCTGTGATTTAGGGGAAAACTTCCTCAGAAGAGTTACACTGCTCTGTCTGGTTTTTTTCAGGAAGATACAGCACAGAATATCTGAAATGCATCTTGAACACTGTTTTTTGTCCTTATTACAAGATTTGCAAAAACTTTAATGATGCTGTTAGTAGCAGGAATGCAGACACAAATGGCACATTTTTTAAACTAAAAAGGCATGATTCCTTTGAACAAGTGTAAATGTGTCATGCAATGACAGTCGTAGGCATTGGGTGGTAAAATCTGCAATCATCAGCTGGCTTATCTTGAATACAGAACACTTACAAAATATTTGATCCTGTTTTTAACTGTATAAATGCAATATCATATTTCTAACTTGTGCAGTTAATAGTAGAAAGACAACTGTGTACACATTGATAATATGTGTACATATGCATTTCAATTATTGGGCCATGACTTCTGCTAGATCCCTTTGAACCAGAATTAGCGAGAGACAGCACCACCTATTTTTTTAAAAACAAAACAAAATGAAGACAGAAACCGAATGCTTGGCCACTGCTAAAACTCAAAAGCTGTACTTTTTCAGGAAAAGGTGTTTTTAAAGGCTGATGTACTACACTTAGCAGACACAAGTGGTGCATCCTCAAGGGGCCATTTAAGAAGCCAATTATTAAGTATTTAAAGAAATCTTACCATTACCATCTGAAATGCAAGATTGCATTTATATCGCACTATTTAACCAAAGATCATACAATAGTAAAAATGGGAGTAGATGCTATTAATAAATTCAAAACAGATGAAAAAAATTACATCTGAGCAGATGAGAAAGGAGAGAAAAATCCTGCAAGCCCAATCAGTGGAGTAGCACGGCTGTCCTGGATATATTGCTGCTATTGACAGGGCAACTTTGGCCATCTTCCCCAGGCCTCTTTTGCAGAGTGTTTAATTCCTATCTCTTCAGAATAAATAACAGTATCTTAACACTGGTAGCACGACAAACTGTCTCTCTACAGCAAGCAGCAACGCTTCATTTTTAATACGTTTTTAATTCAATGTAATAACAAGGAAATAGTTCCTGGCCACTGATGAAAAAATCTGCCACCAAGCTTATACACACTGAACCAGCAGCATGCTGCTACTGTTCACTTAGATGGAAATTAATGTGGTAACAGCATGTTTTAATACTGAAAGCCAAAAATGTAAAATCTATTAAGCCAGCCTCTGAGTATTTTTCTTGAAAATACCCATTTCATACATGCAAGTGTTTGTGGGAGTGGTGCTTGTACAACCAGCTAAAACAGCAAGCATTAATACTGCACGCTTTTAGATTAGATAAGATCATAATGGTATTTTTTAACGTTCCACTTAATTACTTCCCAATCCTGCAAAGACATTTATGCATTTGCTTAACATTTCATAGATGAATATTTCCGTTGATTTAATATGTATCCAAGTGTTTGAAATATTAGGGCCTGAGCACAAGGCTAATTATATGCAAAGAGCATTTGTAACTCTTTTTATGACATCAAATGTCCCACATTTGAACCTAAACATGCCTACTGCTCTGGTTAATTGATGACTTTCTATTAAACATTACTTGGAAAGCAAGTGGTAAAAAAATTGAATTTTAAACTTGCATATTTGTGTATTCAGACCCAAAGTGATGCTGATCATACAGAAATAAACATCGTTTACTAATCCAGCAGAAGTACTGCTGATACATTAACCACACTATAGCCAAGAATCTAAAAAATAGCATATGGGTCTGCATTGGCAGACACACAAAGTGCACACTATATGCACCCACATGTGAGAAAATTTATAAAATTCACATCCATTAGTACTTACAAACCATTAAAAGAAACACTCTAATTAAATAAACCTCAGGTTGGGTTAAATAGATATTGTAAGCTGCTGAACAGCAGCAGTGATATTCATAAGGTGATTTGAGATGCTGACCTAGATTTTTAGTGATTTTAGCCTGATTCCTTCTTTTGAAACCATCATCACAACCACTCTGACCCATCACACGGATCTCAAACTCCCACTTTCTGCTACAGCCATGTCAAACATTTCAGCAGGCCATGCAGGGGCACAGAAGAACACACTGCCCACTCCCACACGTGTGTATTTGCACACATGGCCAAAGTTCCTCGCAGTTCCGCACCCACTAATCACTCGCAAATGACCTGATCCCATGTTTGCTCCCAGAAGTAATTAACTAATAAAGGTGATTATCCCAGGGTCACCAGCAGGCTACCCAGAAGTGATTGCTACCACAAACAGAATGACTGCAAGTGAGAAAACCACAACTGTGAGAGCAAATACATGCACATGGAGTACACTCTTCTGCAACACAAAAATAGTGACTTAAAGTCCAGCACATCAGCTGCACTTTGATACAACAGAGACTCTGAGCTCTGCAGCAGAGATGCACTAAATGCTGCTTAGCCTGCCTACTTGGGCAAGCAGTCTTGCATTATTCTACCAGAACCCATTGCTGCTGTAGCTTATTTTTTGGGTTTACATGGGAACTAACAGAATCCCACAAGGGTCCTTGGGTGGCAGAAGCCCTCCATTCTGCACTTTCTGCTAAAATATTAATTAACATATTTAAAAATTCTATAACAGATAAAATATTATTGGTACTGCAGATGTTATATGACCACTAACATTATCAAGAACTTTGAGCCCCCATCAGTTGAAATGCACCCATCATACGAAAAGTAAGTAAACAAATTTGAGACAGACCTGTCATATGGGCCTTCCACTAAAGTTTGTCACTAACAACAGGTTTCCTGGCTCAGCAGTAGAAGGCTGTATGTATGTTTTCTTGATCCACTGCATCTGATGACAATTCCATTTGCGAACTGGCTTTCTGTGGAACAACTTCTACAAAAACCACACATGGTCTTCTCTCAGCAGTCAGTTTTTTCAAAAACAAAGGAAGTTTTATTTTGGAAACTCACTTCTTAGCAATCTACCTGGAATCTCCGGAGAGATTCTTAGATTTTAATATGTACAAATCAATCCAAAACTAATGGCATTTAAGGATGTACAGTAATTCTGAAAAGAGAGTCAAAACAAACTCAGAATCACAGTTGCTTCAGTGGGAAAAAAGGCTCATGGTATACACCCACCACAGGTCAAACTAAAGCTGTAGCACAAGGCTTGATCTTGTTCTACAACCAAATGTAGGAGTGAGCATTCATCAATGTGCATATCCCAAAGGGCCCAGTCCTGAAGACCGCACTCAGGCAAGCATTTTTTGGTTTGGCTCTAAGACTTCATATTTTTTTCCCTTCAGCCATGGCCCTGCTGCTGCCTCCTTTTCCCCTCTGCACTGAGCAGATGGTGTCCTTCGATCTGTGGCACCACCAGTTTGGCCACTGTAAATTGGCAAAAGTACATCCTGTTTTGCAATGAAAGCCAATACTTAATACAGGCAGAACTGCTCTTTCTGCAGCCTGTTGCATGTATCAGAATCTATTTCTGCTGATAAAAATCTGGAGGCATATTTGACTCATCTTTACCTGCCTATGAAAGAACAATTTGCAGACAGGAGCAGAAGTAGAAGGAGCATGGGAGCCATTCCATACAGGCTACTGCTGCTACACCAGATCTTGGAAAATAAAGCATTGCTGCTTTTTTTAGAAATTTCTTTTTTCTTTCTGCTGTTATGCAGTTAAGTATCTAAATTGTGAATGTAGCTAAACTGAAAGTCTTCCTATATTTTTCTCAAACTTGTATCCTACTTTTCTCTTATACACTTATTCATCCCAATCCAAATTTACAGACAGCATCAGTAGCCCACTGTAGTGGCAAGACCCAATACATTTGTCCTTTGCATTCCAAGTTCTGACTCATATTCTTTTGTCACATAACACATCCAAAATTCAATTCTCAGAAGCAAGCATCAGGGCACAAATCACCAGACCTTTCCCTCCCTTGTCATGCTGCACTGCTCGCTTACTTTAAGAAGATGAGCTTCCCTTTAGCTGGCTTACCTCCAGAACTAATTATCTGAGATTAGTGACCTACACAAACCTCACTGATTTCAAGGAAATTCACCAAGCAGGCTCCAAAACAAATGCAAAACCCAATTTTTTTCTCACTAAAATCATATAAGAAATGCAGACCAAAGTAGAAGCTAGGAGGGTGTCACTCTATGGTTTCAGATACTCTATTAACAAAACTCCCTGGTTTATACATTTATTTACATTTTCTTTTTCCTCATTGATTTATCCCCTTGATTTATCCCCATGGGGTAACTCCTATTAAAGACTATATCCTGCCATTACTCTGTTTCAGGTCTCATTTTTGTGCCTTTTGCTTGATCAGTTGTGTTATGCCTTGCCCAGCAAGCAAGACATTGCCATCAACCCTAGCAGGTTTCTAATGTAAGCAGGAAAAGGAGAAAATAAGAGAACAAAGGGCATAAGGATAAGCCCTTCCTTTACAGTCCAGACCAACAAGGATTGATAAACTGCCCTAGATAAAGGTTGTCTTCCCCCTGGTATGAGCATCTGCAGGGATGTAAAATGTTAAGTGTGGGAATAAATACCACGACAAAGGGATAACAATGCTGTTATTAATACTGCTTCTACTTTGATTAACTTTCTTGTGACAATTTCATGTGCCACATAAGGAACTTCATCATATCTGAGCCTCCTAAATGCAATGAAAATATTTGCTCCCCAAAGCCAAGATCACTTCTATGAAAAAGCAAAATTTCCCTAAGTTAGCAGTTTCTAACAGTTTGAATGAGAGGAAATTGTTTGTTAGTAGTTTCCAGTTCATTTTTGACACATTAAAGAGAAGCTTAGATTAGACTACTTAGCCTAACAGGTTAAGGATGCTAGGAATTAAAAGTTTGGGTTTGGAAGGATTATATTGCTGGAAAGAGAATAATCAATACTATTTAGTTTTGGCACCTTCATATTTTTTTAATTTCTATCTACTGTAAGAAAAACAGTGCTAGGCAGCATTCCAGAAAATGTTGCTGAAACAAAGGAAGTATAACATAGAGGGCTGTAACTCTTAATAAAAGAAAGAAGCCAAGATGCTGAGATAAATCATTCATATTTATTCATATGCTTGTCTGCAGAAGGAGTATAACTTTTATACTCATTCCAAAACTCAGTCTTCTGACTGAGTTTATACTGCCAATATTCTATAGACAAAATTTGATCAACCTGTAAGACTGTAAGTTAAAGCCAGAAGGATTGTCTTCATATGTAATTAAATCCAATGTATAAATAAGTAGCACTTACTGATACAAACTGTAGTGCTTTCTTATTCTGAGAATAAAAGAAATATAGTCTAAATCAAGTAAAAGAAATGTAGGGGATGCTCTTTTTATAAAGCAAATATTATAATGCATTTGCAGAATTTCATTAACTCCATTGACTACAGCATTGCAGGGAGGAGCATTTTATTCTACTTTTTTGTTGTTATTTTCTTCAGGTTTTTTTACAATTAACTAAGTTTGCACATTTTTAATTTTTTTAATGTGCAGCACTGTGAATGAGTGTGCTAAGCATTATTTGCTTATTTTCTCCAAACTCACCAAATGTGTCCAAACATTTATATCATACAAAGACTTGCTGTTTTGTAATTTTGCCTGATGTTGAACCAATCTAGAACTTCAGCTCAAAAGGGCTCCCTCTAAGTCTACCAGACAACAAGCATCCTCGTATCTGATACTACATATATACAAGAACAAGCCACTTCAACATCCTAATTATTCTAGTATAAGCACAATTCATACAGATATTCTATTTCTTCCTCAAACAGATATTTTCCTCTGATGTTGATCAGAGGAGAATTTTAACACCTCCCTCAGCTTAATGAGGCTAAGATTCCTGCCATGCAGTAATAATATAAGTTTATAGTACAAAGTGTTATAAGAAGAAAAGGCAGAAGCAACAACCTGAGGAGACCAAGACCCATAATTCCCAATTCCACTTCAACTCTGAATACTTACTGGCTGAAATGAACTCAAACCTATCACCTGTTATGTAACCACTTTCTTCACAAAACAGAAATATGGGTAAAAGAATCTCAGGGGCATTAAGGAAAATGAGTTGAGGTGACCCATAGATCCCAGGAAAACATTAATTTCTCTCCTGAATTTTTAAGCCAATGAATCCTGACAGAAATTAAATGGTTGTGAAAGAAATGGTCATATACATTTATTGGTATACTTTTTCTAAATTCCGTTAAAGCTCCTGCTTGAAAACCTTTAGAAAAGATGAGAAAATTTTTGTTTATTCTCTGAGAGGAAAGCCTTCTGTGTATTTAACTTACACTTTATTTGTTTTTAAAATATATTCAGGCATTCCTGTGTGATTTCTTGCTAATGCTTAATGAACCAAATCCTTTTAGATATTTGTCTACAGCTGTAAAATTCTCTGCTGGCTTCTTTCTCAAACTAGAGGTTTTAGCCCCAACTTATTAATAGATGCCAGTGGAAACATCAACTCCAGAGACCTTCCCAAGCGCCTTGTTCAGCCCGCTGCCCTTTACACTCTGCTTGTAAGAGATAGAGAGCCTTAACCTGTGTATCCACAGGTGTGGAAGCCAGGCCAGGGGCTACTGTCTGTGCACTGGTATCACACTGAAGGGCAAGCCAGGCCAACAAGCAGCTTGATTTAGTCTCCATGCAAAAGGTCAGATTAGGCACTCTCTTGAGGTCCTCTCTGTGTTTCTGATTCTGTGCTCATGCCGTGACGCCTACAAGAAATCCAATAGCTAGATAAAGTGGGGTCGTAAGGAACACGTGATGAAAAAAATAAGCATTTGTTACTCAAAACCAGAGACATTCAAAACTATCACACACAGTCCCCTATCTGCCCTTTCTCATTATATTTATTATTCTTTACACACACGCTAGCTAAACAAGATTTTTATGTCCAGGAGAGCAGCCAAACCCCCCCAAAGCAGTTTGACTTCCTTGCCTCACCTCTCAGGTAGGGTCTGCACACCCAGTACCTCAGCTCCTACACTGGCAACTCTGCCACAAGGAGTTTCCTCCCTGGCACACAGCCACCAGCTTAGCCAAAACCCTGCACCATGTGCCCCCTGCTCTTGAATGTGGAAACCTAGCAATGGTGCTTTGTTCCCCACTGGATGTCCTGTTTGAGGACATCGTGGTCTTCCTCACAATCCAGGCAGGAAAAGCTGTTCAGCAGGCAGACAGCAATTGCTTACATTAGCTGGAGGTCCCACGCTACTTCCTAGAGTAGTTCCATGTAGGGAACGCCTCAGTAATTCAGTGTGGGAGTGAAGAAAACCAGCAGGGAACCTGGTGAGGCTCGCCCGCCTCCCCAAAAAATCTCCTTTGCTAAGTGTGCAGTCAGCAATCTCTTCCAAGAGTTTTTAATCCCTGCCAAGATTTAGGCAGACTGTGTGTGGCAGCAGCACTCAGCTCTAACAGGCTGTAAGCATGAGAGCCTGCAAGGGACAGGGCTGCATGTGTGGCCAGCACCATCAGTAACAAAATCCCCTCATGTGAGGAAATTTGGGTCCTCTTTCCTTGCAGAGAACATCACGCAGTATATCTGGGAGAGAGCAGCTCTTTTGGGCACTGTTGGTAACCTGCTCTCTAGAATTACAGTAGCAGCATCAGAGTTAACTAAACTCTAAAACTGTTAAGACGGAGAAACCTTAGACAAATATAGCACTGCTGGGAAATAAATATTGGAAGAACTTCAGCTGTAACCAATCCTGACTTCCTTTAGACATGGCAACTAAAGAAAGAGAGACCTGTAAGAGCCCTCTGTAGGCTATTCAGACACCTTATTTAAGTTTTGTAAGAGGATCTGAAACCACAGTGACGGTTATGTGTAAATATCAGATAGCTCAGTTATATATATCAGGGATCACTTATCCAAAAATCTTTTTTTTCTGCAAAGGATGCCAAACACCTATGGACTTTAAAATAAGATTCTAATACATAACAAAAGCTTTATTTTTCTTTAACAGTAAAATCAGAAAGATCTCATGCTGAAGCTACAGCCAGAGAAAATCCTAACATGGTCTTGCATCCATGTTCTGCCAGAAGATTTTCCCCTTAATTTTTTAGTGAAACACATCTTTAGGTCCTAATTTTCCAAAATATTGATACAGAACCTGTCTTTCATAAATAAAATCTCCTGCGTTAAGCAAGTATACATCAAGCCCTGGGACTCTATAATCATTGCATTTTAAAATTTCTTTAAAATGCAGTGTAGTTGTCAAATATGTGCTCATTTTAGTTATGCATAGGTAGGTTTGCAGTGGCATCAAGTGTTCAATTAGCCTATTCCCAGGTGAACATTCTCTGCAGATATGTCACTGGAGAGATCCCTTTCACATCTTTGCCTATTTGAAGATGGCAATAACCCAGTTCTCACAGCCTACTCATCTCAGACTGATCTCTGGAGCTATGTTGTGACAATACCTTCCTTCAGGATAGCACTCTAGTAGCTCTGAAACACTCACTGCAGAAAGCTACAGAGGAAGGGGCGCACTCTGCTGTGGTGCTTTTCTTAGGAGGAGGGGTGTAGCCACAGGAGCAGCTCCTGAGCAAAGACACTGATTAATAATGGTACTTTAATGGGACCTGCTTGTAAGTCAAGAGAAATGGGGCAGCTGAAGCACCACAGCACTCTGCCATTCCCATATGACAAACATCCAGGTCTAATCCTCCACAAACACCAACTAAATGACACCAGGGCAGTCTTTGGCTCAGGCTGGTGAAACCTCAGTTGAGTACAGCCACTTAAACCTAGCAGAGCCTCTCTCTTCACCTTAGTATATTAAAAGTGTCACATAATAAGTAGAAACACAAAAAAAATTTTAGAAAATCAACACGTTTTCTTTTTCCCCTCTTGGCTGTTTCTCCCAACACCATCATATAGGTAATTGTTACATCACTACCCTCCCACTCCTGGTGCAGTATGCAACCATGTTAGAAACCTTTTTTTTACATGGTTGGTGTAAAATGAGCACAATCTGACAGGACAGCCCCCACACAGGGCACTACCTACAGGTAGCTCTTGGTTTCCCCTCTTTGCCATTAAGTACCACCAAAAAGCAACCAAAAGACCCTGGCCATTCTACTTGACCATTAACAAGCTGCTTTCCTGTGCCCCAAGCCCTGAGTCCCTCCTGAAGGCCAGGCCATGCTGCAGTGGCACTAATGGACAGCTGAGGCTGGGGGACAGGGTTCTGAGTCCCACACTGGTGATCAGGGTGCCACCCTCCCTGAGTCCCACACTGGTGCCCAGGGTGCCCCCCTCCCTGAGTCCCACACTGGTGCCCAGGTGCCACCCTCCCTGAGTCCCACACTGGTGCCCAGGGTGCCACCCTCCCTGAGTCCCACACTGGTGCCCAGGTGCCACCCTCCCTGAGTCCCACACTGGTGCCCAGGGTGCCACCCTCCCTGAGTCCCACACTGGTGCCCAGGTGCCACCCTCCCTGAGTCCCACACTGGTGCCCAGGGTGCCACCCTCTCTGAGTCCCACACTGGTGACCAGGTGCCACCCTCCGTGAGTCCCACACTGGTGACCAGGGTGCCACCCTCCCTGAGTCCCTGAGTCCCACACTGGTGCCCAGGGTGCCACCCTCCCTGAGCCCCACACTGGTGCCCAGGGTGCCACCCTCCCTGAGTCCCACACTGGTGCCCAGGGTGCCACCCTCCCTCCCTCCTCCCTCGGCAGGTGTCCCGTGCCAGCCGCCTGTGCTCCTGGTGTTTGTCACCACGGGACAGACCGCAGGGCGCTCCCAGGGCTTTACAACCAGTGAAAATCGGCACCAGCTTCGTAATTCTGGCACAACATGTCTTCACTTTGAAGTCTGGTTACTGGTTTTTACAGTTCTATTTTTAAAATGTATTAAAGATGTTTAAAAGTGGCAGGGACTTCCAATAAAAGCCATGTTGTCCAGAATCAGGATGCTGGTCCCAATTTAAACCGCCTGTTAAACAATAGTATATCCAAATAAAAGTTGTCTGATTTACAAAATACCTCAGACTGATTGAACATTTATTATCCAAGTTTTCTCTTTTCACATCTTCAGAGGTCATTCTCTCTATTTTTTTTTCCTTTAGATCTGCAATGCTTTCACAACTACTGTATGGAAAATGAATCCACTTACCATATTTTAAAAATAACTGTTAATGGCATATAATAAAGTATAATAAAGCACAGAAGCTAATAAAGATTTACATTTCTCTTGGCTCTGTGACTGGTTTAAAAAGCTTACATCATTGTCAGAGCTCCATCTTCTGAAACACACCCAGGAAATACTGCTTCTGTTTTTATCATTGGGCATTTCTATTTCCCAATACAACTTAAATTTTATTTCTGCAACACATTTAAATTTTTATTTGGAGAAGTGAAAGAAGATAAACAGGACAATGCCTGAAGGAGAACATCACTCCAAGGAGGAGCCTGAAGGAGCCAGGGCAGTCTAATACCCTGAGTCTTCCTGGAGTTCCTTGTGACTGACCTCCTGTTTCTGGAGTGATCCTGGGTGAATCATTTCACATCTGTCTCATCTGTTAAAGTTGAGCTCCTCAGAACAGGGGTTTTCTTTTGCTTTGTATATTTATGCAGGGTAACTGTGTAACTTAGGAACTTATGGTTATGGCTACTATTACAAAGTAGTACAAACCAAGCATAATGGAAGTAAAAAAAGTCTAACAAAATTTAATGTACAAAGGGAGGGAGTTTGATGACCCAGGTGGAGCCAGCCTCTGTATAAAACTTCTGTGCAGATTTTCATCACTAAACTTTGCATTTCAGTACTCTGTGTTCGTATCTTTTCGTTATGTTCTAGAAACACACAACTAAGACAGGCTTCCTGTCCTGTCAAATCCCCCAGTCACATAATTCCACCACAGAGCTTCACACTATGCTAATATGTTATGCAATATGCTAAAAATTTACAGTATTTTCTAATACCTTTGGCAGACACACGTAGTAAAAACTTTGCACACGACTGACATGTAAGAAACTCACTTGAACTTTCTGTCCTGTCAATCCCTTTCCTATAAATAGGAAAATCCCTATTTCCCATTCCACAGACTGGAAAACTGGGGCAAAGGACAAATAAAGTAACCTGCTCAAGGTGATGCTGACTTGCACTTGCACTTCGTCTGCAATAGATGACACCCCTTGTCAGATAAATTGCACAGTAATAGCTAAGTAGTTAGGCCTTCAAGATTCATGGTTAGCAAGTATTCCTAAAATTCTGATTAAACATTTTGTTTCCTAGTGGTTTTAAATTGGATGTGTCATTCTGTAAATGACAGATGGCTACAACACAGTTAGTGATCAGGTTTTTAGTTTAGAACAGCAAATACAGGAATACATTGGCACCGAGTTTCAGGTGATTCTTTCTACTGAACTCTTGCCAAAAGTTATGTATTTGTGTTATGCTTCTAGAAACAAAGATCTGTAAGCAGGTTTGTTTGCCCTAAGTAAAATCTAGTCTCTGGAAAAGTCACATTAAATAGTTGTTGAAATAAAACACTAAGCGGCAAGGAAATAAAAGCAAATCCTAGCTTACCAATTAAAAAAAAAGAAAAAACCCAAACACACATACACAAAAACATTCACTCACTCCCACCCCAAATTAACCAAACCATCACACTGAAAAACACAGCATATATCTATACATATGCATGCACATATATATAATGGAATAAATGGGGAAGTATGCTGTATATTTTACAGGATTATTAACTACATTTAATGTATTCATATAATTTTCACTTACTTGCCATTGACTGTTTTTGAAAACAGTGAGGTTTGACCTTCACACAAAATATTTTCCCTCACACATTTAGTTCTACTCATTGGTCTCAGCAGCTCAAAACATTGCAACCTAAGTCGCATAAACGTTCAAGAAATCCAAAACACATTGAGGAATGAAAACAATTATTTGTACAGGTCAGAGCAGAAGTTTTTTAAAATTTCATGGCAGTATAAAGGACTTCAGCAAAGAGGTCACAATGTTGTCAGTTCACAATGACATCCAAAAAACTCCTCCAGAATCCACAGATCTCATTAAGCCAGCCCATACATCACATCCACCCGTGAGGCCCACGGCACCCTGGGTGGGGCAGCGCTGGCCACACTCACATTTATTCTGCCTTGGCTTCTCAGCTGAAAGCAGTGCCCACTCCTACAGCCATTTACAGGCACAAGCTCTTCCACACACATGGAGCAAAGCCTGCACTCATGCCTCTGTCTTCAAACAGAAGTGCTTCCACCGCTGGTATTTCATCGTCAAAAAAATTCTGTTTCAAGGCAATAATTGGACAATGAGTAGCAATAGATGAAAATTACTCCAGCCTTGACTACTGACCTACTGGTAATCAATCAAACCATATGCAGGTTTTAGCACTGTAAACTCTTGAAACTGAAAAAACTGCAGGTTTTTTCCCCTGTAAACTCTTCATTCTTTAGTCAATGACCATTATTTGGCCATTCTTTTTTCTCGACAATCAGAATCTGAGTTGTTTTAAACCTGATCTGATCATTTTGCTTGTAAATATCTGTTCCCCAGAAAATGCAGTCAACAAGCAGAAGAGACATAAAATTCAGTGTTAGCTCTTTTAGGCTAGCTTCAGTTCATAGGTAGGAGCTACATAAAGTAATTTAATGAAAAGAAGGGGGGATTTCCTGGAAGTATCAGGAAGAAAAGATGGTGGGGAAAAAGACTTAAAACTAAAACAAACAAACAAAAAAAAAACAAACCAGGGGAAAAAAAAGAAAAGAAAAAAAAAACCACAAAGGAAAACCTAACTGCAGGATCACTTTGATATTGGGAAAACAATTATATAGGTTTTTGAAGAATTACTAGATGGTACAAGGTGGCTTAAAGTGCTGAATGGTGTTGTTTCTACTTGAAAAGCCAGATAGCACATGTGGTTTCTAGCACCCACTAAGTGTGGGTGCCAGATGAGGGGTCTGAAGGATAGTTCTAGGGAAAGTGGGAATGAAAAGGCAGCTGCCTACAGAATTAAGCTTCTGTGTACACAAAAAATAAAAAATTCACTTCATCATTTGATTAAATATTGTATTTTGTATGAAAACCAATAAAAAGAAAGCAGAAGAAAATTTTAAGAGCTTTGCTGAAAAAGGAACATCTCAGAAACATTAAAAGGAATATTAAAAAGTGCTAGTCCATAGCAGATTCAGATCCCACTATAATGAAGGGTCACATTTGTAACACCTGGAGCCTCCCAATACCAGTCAGCTGCTTAGCTACTACACAATGCTATATTTTTGTATATTTACTTATTATCCCCCTTTTGTTGAGCACATCTATGTATGAATTTACAGTACAGTATCACACCCAGATTTCTCCATTACTCAATATTTGGATTAGGGTACAGCTATTTCATTTATTAATGTAGTTTTTCAATATTGAGAACATTCTTAATTCAACCTTCAAGATGCTGAGTGTGACACTTTCATTATTTCTATCTTTTATGGGTTGTGCAGTAATTGCCCTTCTGTTAGTTTTTTCCTTAGACGCTAGAGCAAAAGTAACAAAGGCATGAGTAGATTATCATCCACTGGAAAAAAAATATTTAAGTTTCTGACATAGAGTGCGTTTACAGCTGTTGCAAGTTTGCTTTGAGAATCTGCTGCTGTAAACTGGTGTCTGGAGCTCAATATCCACATGCAATCTTCCTGGCCTGTATGGGCAATCATAGCACTTCATTGTCCAGTGCTATCATTACAATATTGTTATCATCTGAGCTTGAGTCTGACACTTTCTCTAAGACCTTTCAAATAACCCCTTTACTAGGCTTCAGTACCAAACCATTCAGGGCAAATCTCTGCTTTGTGCTTGTCAGCCTTAATAGACTGGATGTCACTTCTGCCTGTAAAAAGTGCCCGCTCTTCAGCTGTCAGTCAGTCCTTGCGGTGTCAGCCGAGAGCGTGGCTGGAGCTGCTGGATTAGAGGGTAGTTACCACAGCTGTCAGATTACTGACAACCTGACACCCACATCCCCAACTTCCTTTGACTGTATTTGGTTTCCATCTCGCTCCTTGGACCTTTCTTAAGGTGGATCCCTATGCTCAAGTTAAACAATGTTGCAGCAGCCAACTAGGAAAGTTTTGTTCTTGTCTCCAACTCTACTTTCAGCCTGGTTTGTCTTTTATAGACAACACTGTCAAGGTGTTTTACAGAAAATGTTGCTAATTTATAAGGAAAGAAAATAAATTTTCACTGGTCTATAAGTTGGCAGCACTATTTTTTTTGAATCGTGCCTCTGTGTTTGGAGGCATTTTAGTTATTGCTATCTACCTTTAGTCAAAGGTGTTGGGGAGTTTATACAGTTTTCTCCACATATTTTAAATGTACTCAACACCCTGCTCTTTCAATGCTTCTTTAGTTCTGCTCTCAAAAGGTTACAGACTATGCAATTCTGTGAATAGTTTACAATTATTTAAAGTGGTGTGCATTATAACAACACTTTATAGAACCTGCCTTGTGTTTCATATTCCACAGTTGATACATATGTTTCTCCTGCTTTCAGAGGATAAACTAGAACTAAGCAGAAAAAAACCACACAAAAACCACACCAAAACTTACATTGTTTAGGATCAGAAATAAATGCACACTCTTGTCTGTGTCTTCACTTTTGAGGGACATAGTTTGCTTGAGCTTGAGCTTGTTCCATTGCTCTTACACCTCCCAAGGGACAAATCCTACAGCTCCATTCCAACCATGGCTCACCAGGGTGAATCATCTATATTCTGCCTGCAGCTGATCTCAGCCAACTAGGCTGACACAAAGACTGCTTTTACCCTCTCCTCTTAGATTGCAAAGAGAAACATCTATCTGTAATGCTGCCTCTGTAGGCTTATGGAGAACTGAAGGGAAGAACACTTTACTAGGAGCCCATCCTGTGATCAAAGTACATACAGAAAGCTGGACAAAATTTGTACTCAGATGTTCCTTGCCTATATTTAAAATCTAAACTTCTCTGTAGAAAGGGTCAAACTCTTCAATGACATATTTTAGTTATTTGTTTCAAGATAATTGCAATGTGTCATTTAAGCCCAGCCATTATATTTTTATCTCCTTGTATACAAATCTCATGGAAACAGTTCCATGTAGTGGAGGAAATGTGGTGATGCATCATTAACACTAAATACTGTGGGGTATCTTAGCATACATAAAATGGAAAGTATCCAGACAATATTAAACACTGTTCTTTCCATTTCCATTTTTTCTGATTGCACATTCATTCTTTGGGTTCTAGCAGTTTCAGTACTCTTGGGTGCATTGCCCCAAAAAGCTAATGAGATACATCCTATCTTCATTAGCTGCTGAATAAGCACAAACCAAACAGCTTTTTCAAGAAAGATCAGAAAACTGGAACACAACATGAATTATTTTGCCCAGATGAAACCTGCCTGATCCATTGTCTCAATTTTTAATTCGCAATTCTCCTATAAGATTGCAAACACAAATTGCTTATTTTTTGTAAAATTTAAAACATAAGATGGCTTATACCTAATGAGCTTTACGGAGATACTATTAGCTTCTCTATAAACAAGGCCACTTGAATTTTACAATTAAATTTGAATTTTTGTTTAGATAGAAACTACATTATGATGCATGAACTTTGCTACCTTTTCACATTTCTCTTCTGCGTTTTCTTTCTTATTACATTTGACGCTTGTGTAGCTATTGCCTGGCAAGGCAGACAGATGAGATTATGGATACTCCACACCTCATCTAAGCCCGCTATTCAGAAAGGCAGGCAGCAGTGGTTTTCTCTGTGGAAGCAGAGGTGAATCATCCAGGCACCAGGTCAGTGCCACCGGCTCGGCGCGCGGCCCCTGGCTCGGCGGCGGCAGGGCTGGCACGGGCAGCGCAGCCACTCCCGGCTGGTACCGCCCCGTGGGCAGGTACCGGGGCAGCTAGGGATACAGGCAACCACCTGTGTGGAAATGAACTCCAGTCTGCTTGTGCCTTCCTCAGGAGGGCACCTGAGGAAGCTGACAGGGTCAGAAGTTCAATATCTTACTAAGCTGCTTTCATTAACAGACTGATTTCTTGTTTGTTATCACTGCCATATAGCAAAACCAAATAAGCAAAACCTGTGTTTGACACATGTTTTTTCCAATCTGTATGAACTGCCACCTCAAAACACAACTGATAGGCTCTAATTTCCAAATCTGCCATTGTTACAGGTGCCTTTATGCTTCTTCCCAAGCTCCAGACACTTTACTCATTTCCATGATGGGCACCTTGCCATATTGCAAACAAACACAATACCTAGGAAAAACTTCAGAATTTGGTCCTTTGTTCTTATCATAAAAGATAAGCATTTCCCAGCCACATTTCTGGCACATGACGTTTCCTTGTGAAATCATTTAAGGGGAAAGACAGAAAATACCTCCAAATTAGTGACAAGGGTTCAAGAACATGCATAGGGTTTTGTTTTTCTTTTGCCCATGTCTATCCCAAATGAGCCAACTTTATTTAAATAAATTTAAAGTATTTCTTTTAAAACTAGAGGCTATCTCAATACAATGCACTGTAGTATATTTTTAAGTGAAAAGAAGATCATAAAAATGCATTATTAATCCATTTCAGCTGAACAACTGTCAGAAATGTCATACCTAAATCTATTTGCAGAAATTAACGCATAATATTACCCAGTAGATACTAAGGCAGAATTCACAGTAGTGGATAAATCCCTGTTTGAACAGATGGGCTGAAATGTTGGGACATCAAGCTGAATAATTTGGGTACCTCCCAAGTAACCTCCATAACCATGGGTGTGTTGTTATTTTTCTTTCTCACTGCCAGGTACAGTTAGAGAACAAAATCCAACAGTGCTGTTCCATCCTCCATGCTGGCACCTGGACAATATTCACAGGATTAACTAAAGGAAAGAGCACTGCAAATGACAGCCACACCTTCACCTTTCAGATGAGAGGTGAGGAAGTATCACATCTCCTGAATGACAAGTCCTCAAACTCAACTGGCAGCACACCCCTTCTCTGCTCAAGAACTTTCAGGGAATTTGTGGCAGGATGAGGGGCTGCAGGTACTCATGATACAGTTGGTGGGAAGTGTGTCATGCCAGTGTGTCACACAGTGACTGGAGCCATAAATCACCTGGAGGCTGATGAGTGAGCCTCTCCCCATGGAGCAGCTCACCAGTAGGGCTGCCTCCACAGGCATCCATGGAATGCAAAGTGGGAAGGGAGCTGACCTCCATGGTCTCTGTGGAGGTGCGGGGCCAGGCTCGGTCACACACAGAAATGGGAAGGCTCTCACCCCCTCTCCAGAAGTTCTCTTAACCTCCACCACTTCCTGATCATTATCTTCCTGCAGCAGTGGAAAGCTCTGAGGAGAGACCCCAACACTTCAGTGAATGAGACTGCTGCTGCCACCGACGGGACGGTAAAATCCCACCTCGGCTTCCCAAAGAGCCCAAGGAGAAGCCTAAGAGGAAACAATTCTTTTCAGTCCTTGGAGGAGTGAGCACTTCAGAAAAATCAGATCTTTCTTTGGTGACAGCAAGAACCAGGCTTATATTCTAGAGCTAAAAAAAAAAATTCTTTTGTTAAGAATCACCTACTGTGCTCAGGAGTCAATTTTAAGCTTTAGTATCCTGATTTACTACTCTTCTGCAATGCCCAGTGTATATTTCATTTGCAGAACAGCACTGGTGAGTATAACATTAACAGATTGCTTTCTAAATTTCTTTCTCTCTTTTTTAATAAAGGTTTGTGAGTTACAGAAGTGCAAAAATGCTTTAAACCTCTTAATTTGTTTTGTTTACTTCTGTAGCTTAAAAAACAGCCAATTGTTTTTAATTGGTTTAAAAAAAAAAATCGCTCGAGGCAGAAACCTGGAAAACCAATCTTCTGTCTGGAGTAAATTTTTACAGCTGCCTTTTAAACCTCTGAAAATAGGGTTTATAATGGAAGTGCTGACACAACCTTATCTACAATATATCAGTGTGAACTGTACCGCTATAATAAGCAGTTATTATGTATGTGTGAAAATAATGAGAGCCAGTGTCTGAAGAGAGTTAATGTAAAATGCTAAGCAATTGTGGTTGGTTGCACAGTATAGGTTAATATTCTTTCATATAGCTACACTTTTCCCCCTTTTGTCCTCCAGAACTCCTAATGAAAATTCTGATACCTGACGGTAATGATAAGCAGCCATTCACACATCCTTTGTGTCAAGGCTAGAGCATTAATGCTTTCCTTCATATAACATTTTGCATAGCCTAAAGCATCTATTAAAATCCTTTGTAAAATTCATGAAACAAAAGTGGTGGGTTGAGTCTAGTGGGAGAGCAAGTAAGCTGCTTATTAGCAAAAAGTCAAAAACACAGGGCCAATTACAGATCTGAACAAGAAAGGCTACAGAACAGCATGGGGAGTAATTCTTTCTTCAGCCCAATGGGCTCAAGTGAGAGGCAACCTAGATAAAAATATAGCAAATATTCTAAGCAGTAATTAAACTAAAATGTTTGGAGTTTAGAAATAGCTCTATAACAACTGAAGGATATGCTCAAGTAAAACAATTGTCTGGTCTCACATAGATGCTAAATTGGAAGGATTTAAGACTGCTCCCTAAAGGAATGACTAAGGGGTAGCCAAGAAGAGCTGAGAGCTCAGGAGATATGTAAAAAATCTGTTTGGTATTTCAAATGCTATAAATTAGATAAAAAAATGAGCTTTTCTACTGAACAAGCAACATAAAACTGAATAAACCACAATAAGATTGCCCTTTTTCTGTTATAAACTTTACATTAAGCCTGTCATGTTCGATGACAGCCTAACAGACCTCATTCTTTACCCTTTGGAATTTGAAAGATTGGCAGATGTCGTGATTTCCTTAACACCAAAGACCTTGCAGATAATGTTCACCACACATACTTTTAGTTCAAAAACTTCACATCCTTACTTCCAGAATCATCAGGTAAAATTTCCAAACAGAACTTGAGATTTTTCTCTGGTCAATAATTGTTTCTGACCCTGAGGAAAATCTTTTATTGACAAAGGAAAAACGTGACATGGGCAGCAATTTTTATGATTTGCTTTACTAGTCCAAACATGCCCTTACATTCATAATAATGAGCTGCTTTGCACAAAATAGCTCTTTATTATGAACAGAGGGGTATAATATTGTTAAGTAAGCTGAGTCAAAGCAGAGCTAGTTGAGGCTAGCTCTGAACTGAAAGCAGTTTTCCTTTTAAAACATCCCTCCTACCCTTTAAAATCTTTTGAAAAACCACACACAGTTATTTTTTAAAAATTGGAATGTGGTAAGAATCACAACTGGCATTTTCTAACACTTGGTTAGTAAAGTTTGTGTGTTGTTATTCATTTACTTTTCAATGTAAGAATTGTTCCAAGATGTTCTGTAAGTCAGGGTCATTATGCAACTTCTTAGGGGGTCATGCTTTATTCCTGTGAATCTGGGAGAGAATTTAACACCTATTTAAAACAAGGAAATCCTGGCCCTGCACTTTTGCAGCCAAGCAGTATCAAAACGCAGAGGAGCTGCTGTGCCATGTGGAGGGAGGGAGGGAGGGAGGCAGAAGAAAAGCTGCAGAAGCTTCTGCAACCTGCCCCATGCAGCCAAAGCCTGCCCTCGCCCCCTGAGGAGGAGTCAGGGGGCACCACGGCAAGGGCAGTGGGAAGCCACTGACTTCCCTCTGCTCCTGGGAGAGCTGCCCTGCCACCCTCTCCTGGAGGGCAGGGCCCTGAGGAGGATGGCCAGTAAGTGCCCTGGATTTCAGGAAGGGTCATGATTTCATCCCTCCTGCTGTTCATTAAGCCACGCCTTAAAGATGTGTTCTTAAGCAGATAGCAACAGTGAAGTTCAAGTTACTTCTGATTCAAAAGCTTTACAAAATGTACTAACGTAGCACAATCAGTTAAAGAAATTGTAATATGTCTTTCTTAGTCAATAGCTATAATAAAATAATCCATTTCTCTTTCTAATACGTTTTACTGGAGAGATTTGGGGCCTTCAGGTTTTCAAAAAGTGAAGGTTTTTTTTAAAAATTGTATCCCAAGAAGTCATATAGCAGTTTAGCTACTACCACATCAAGCATAGAACAGGCTAATTAAAAAAAAAAAAATTGTTCAAGAAGCATATAGCATGGATGACATAATTGCATTAGAATAAGGAAATCAATTGAGCCAACCAGCCTTTCACTCCAGCTAGCCATTCACATACATTAAAGTCACCATGTTGATTGGAGTAGCATAAATATGACTAAAGTGTGCCAGACTTTCTATCTAAATGAAAAAACCCACACAAACCAAATCTACAAAATTATTCCAAATATAGCATCAAGAAGGTCTTGTGGTTTGTGTTTGCAAAATGAGATTTCTTAAAATAAGATTTAAAAAAAATACATAACACTGAACAGACAAAAGATTTCAAAGCTCTATCTCCCTGTAGTTTCACTAACATGTTAACCTACTTACAGCAATTAGTGCTTCATTAGTAAGGCTAACTAACTGTTGCTATGCCCTGTAATGATTTGCCAGGTTTTCTATATACAAGTGCATAATCAATGTTTTCCAATTACTGCTATAGTGCAACCACTATTTCAAATAAACTAGATAATAATACAAACCCATTACTGAATCTGAAATAGCAGAGGCATTTAATTGCAAGGCAGTTCTTTTCAGCTTTTAAAATTTTTCACACTAATGAAGTGTCATACAAAAAAGTTGTATTGATTTTTCCACCACATGGCTTCAACCACAAATATGTAATTATCCCTTTTATATCTAGCAAGGGGATTAAAATAATCTATAGTATATAGCCTTTACTTATCCCTGATGGGTCTAGTAGTACTTTTACCCTTTTCAAAATATGCAGCTTTTTGATGAATGAACTTTCGGTAAAATGTTGCTTTATTTGCTTCATATCTCCACTTTTTTGAAGCCGTCTAGCATGCAAGGATCGGAATTTTAAGTTTGCAGTTCTGCCGGCAGCAGAGGAAAAGGAAGCCACAAAACAAGGACAAGTCCCTACTGCAGATCAGGGCCACATCTCCTAATTGTGGTCCTCTTCCCCACCTCAGCAGTCCACACCAATTCAATTAAGTGCCCAGAGTCAGCATCTTGGTTGTAACACTTTTAATTAGTGCTTTCAAACTCTTCACGGAGTTCCTGTGTAGCACTACTGGCAGAGAGCTCCATCCCTGAGCACAGCCTGGGCAGGGCAGCTGATCCATCAGTTTCCCTGGAGCTCCCAGGACCTCCACGAGCAGAGCAGCCCCTCTGCCAGGGCTTGGTGGCCACGTCTCCAACAGGAGCAGTGGGACCACACCCAACACCTACAGCACTTGGGATGTCCTATTTTCTCAGCAAACTATAGATGCAAACTGTATCAAAGGAACTACTAAACGAGGCTAAGACACATGGTAAAAAATTACCTTGTTTTCATGGATGTTGTAGAGATTATTTTATTGCTCAAATACCTGGAAGGAATTCCAGCTTGATTTTACTATGGTTTCTATTAAAGAAAGTCAACAAAATGCTGTAACACAGATGGAAGCTAAAACCCCATGCAGAAAAGTTTTCATTTTTAAACTCAAATGAGCACAGTTTTTACATGAAAAGGGGCCACATTCCTCACATTATTAGGGCCAAAGCAGCATCTCCCAGTAGTAGTTTCACTAATATGTTAATCTCTTGGCAGCTGTCTGGTCTTCCAGACATGCTGAAGTGCACCAAAATTAGCTGGTCTTCTGTCTTGTGGAATATATGTTTTAATGAGAAGTTTTTGCAAATCAGATATAATTGAGAATCATATACCCTTAAAACTAGTTAGATACTCTAAAAATCTTGTAAGCTAAAACTCTTGGATAACATATGAAACCACAGTACAGCCATTGAATGAGAAATATTTTTGTAGAGGTAGGTATATTTTTTCCCTAGATATTTATTTACAAGTTACTATTTGAGGGCCAAATATTGATGATCTAACTAACCAGATAGAGAAACCTATCTAAACTTATTACTAAAATCCAATTTAATTAACAATAAATACGTTTACTAGACCACTTTAAAAAGCTCTAAGAAAAGTTAAAACTTGCAAAATAATTTTAAATATTAGAAAGCATTTAATCTACAAAAGAGCAGTGCAAAGTTGAAATATTCCAATGCTCATTTCTTTCTCATATGGATGCATACTATTCCTGGCAGTAAATTCATGTGTCACAATAATTTTCTTCAGTAGTACAATGGACTGGAAAATTCCATTTAAAAATTAGTATTTTTAACCATAATAATAACAATTTTAAAATTCAATGAAACACAAAATTATGTCTCATCCATATTTAGTGCAGACTAAAGCTGTTCTGCGATTTTTAACACTGCAAATCTTTCAGTGCTGCATTTTGTACTTTTTCAAATAGGTCAGTTGCATGTTTCCCTTTTCAAAGATTTCAAAATATTATAAAATACTTCTACAGTCATCATAAAGTTTACAGTAAGACAATTCAGCATTCTCTTAATTTTTTTGTTCCTCAGCACACAGTGATGAATAAAAATTAATCTATTATTCTTCTTTTACTAAAATGCCTTATGTATCAGTTACAGAGGACAATGACTAAAATTGGATGCGAAAGTCAAAAAAAAAAATTCTCCTCAGAAGAATTTAAGAAAAATATACACACTCCTTGTAGAAGTGTGTTTCCAGGATAATAAAAGGCCATTACCTTGACCGCTGACATGAAGCCATCAGAGTCATATTTATTGATGAAACTTTCAGCTCCCAATCTGCTGCACTGAATGAGCATCATACAGCTGTCAGCAAAGGCAGAGCACAGAAACAGTGATAGCTTGTGACATTTTCCTTTCATAATTTATGAAAACAAAATACCTTAGAGTTTGCAGAACACCAGAAGAAAAATTTTAGAATAGCCCCTTTAAGGAAAAGGGGCTATTCTAAAATGAGATAAATATCTTAAATGAGATAAATATCTTAAATGAGATAAATATCTTAATTGTTTATCTCTATTATCAGAGACACATACCTGCTAGATTGATACATCCATGCAGAATTAATTGATAATGCCTAGGTAATGTACTCAATGAAAAAAAGAAATGCTGCCACACTGCAAATAAGCAAAGTGAAAAAGACCTAAAATTAGAACCTTAAAGTAATGGTACTGTGAGAATGCTTTGGGGTTCTTTACAGAGAAATAAACTTGAAAACCTTTAGAAAATTAATTGCATTAATAAATTGCTATCATAATTAGCATAATTTCAGAGGAAATAAGACACAATTAGGTGACAATTTAAGTATTTTAAACTCAAGGTGAACATTTTTTAATATTTAAAAATGTCATTTGCACATATTAGAAATAAGCAAAGGGGAAAATATGTCATGGTATGTTGTGTATCTTCAACCTTTCCATTTTGTGTTGTTTGGATAAGCTATAAAAATGAATGTGCTTGAAGCTTCTCAGATACCAGTACTTCTGCTCACAACTCATACTAAAAACGTTTGGATGCCACCCCCCAGTATGCAGTATCCCCTTCAGGATGGATGTTGTCAGCACAGATAAACTCGGGAACCTTCCAGCAGTCCTGCCAACATTCCAGCTCAGGATGCTCAGCACAGGCCTCCCACTTTGCCCAGGAAATTTCCCTTTACAGGCTGAGGAAGCACTAAAGCCCACACAGTATGCACACAGTAAACATCCTCCCCGTGTTTTTCTCCACATGCTTTTCACACACCAGCTGCCACCAGGGAGGAGAGTCTATGCTCACAGTGGGATGCAGCTTCTCCCATAACAACCCAGATTAGAATAATGCATATTTTATATACACGTCCATATTTCTGATTAGCTGAGACTTTCCGCCTTTGAAGCTCCCAAGGGAGAGCTGTGTGCAGCCACCACTGCTTGGCAAAGCTTTGGCAGCAGTTTTGGAGAAAGAGGTGGATATCACAGAAGTGTTTATTCACCATTCATTATACCTGGTGCACATTTTAAAACTATCCACTGGACCCCAGCAGGCAGGTTAAAAACATACTTACAGGAAGACTGGGCATTGTAAGGTTTTGTTGTGACTTCTCTCAACAGGCAGGTGGTGAACACACCCCAGCCAGCATCAGCCCTGGGAAACACCATCTCTCCCAGGGAACACTTTACAGAAACTTCCTTACCCCTCCTGAAGAGCACATGAGGAGCTTAGTGACTGCTGGGGAACAGGTGACAGTAAGCAGCTGTCAGGATTCTTTTTAAGAGAAAATGGGCAGGGTCAGTGCATAAAGCAGGCCTCTCAAGTGAGTTTTGGGGCACAATAATGCCAATGGTACCATTTCCTTGTAGCAAAGTCTAAACTGCCCTCGGGGAGTGGGAAGTGGCTTTTCCCATTCTAAAAATTACTTTGAAACATATATCAGGCTAAGGAAGAAATAATAAAGCATATTAAATTGTCTTAAACTAAACGGGAAAAAAAAAATCTTAGACTTTTTAACAGTGGATGCTTCTTCCTTCTGTTTTCCAGGGAACAAACCCAAGTGTCTTCTCTTTTCCCATTTCTTTCCCCCCAGTTTCCCCCCAGTCCAGCAATAGGGCAAACCCCTCGTGTGGTAGCTCTCCTCCTGGCGACAGCCACTCACACTAACCCGGTTAATAAAAGATGATATAAAGTTGCTTTCCAGCATGGCACTGGTCTCTTCCACAAGATTAACAGCATCAGCAAGAGGCAGTGGCAGCTGCAGAAACAGGACCCTTTTTACAGCTGCAGTCACATGACAGATCTTGGAAGTTTCTTGGTGCTGTGGAGCAGGGTGATGGATGCCCACCCACTCTGGCACTGGCATCACACAAGGGCAACACCTGGATGGAGCCTGGAACACAAACGTGAGAGCAGGAGAGGCAGGCAGGCAGCGCTGCCTGGCGTGCCTTGAGGAGGAACAGAGTATTTGTATCAGTTAAGGATTTGACCTCGAGCTTTACAGCCATCAGCAGCAAGTTCAACACCCGTACCACTGCTTGAAGGGAAGATTACCAAAGTCATTAAACAAATGATTAGCCTCCCAGCAGGTCAAAAATAGTGAATCAATCCACTTTTGTAAAGCATTACAGCCAGAAGGGGTGAAAGCTTTATAAACCAATATGCTACGGATTTCTGGACAGAACCTCTTCTCTGCCTGCTTATGATCTATTTTGGATTTGCTCCTTTTTGTTCAATAGTCTTAAAAACTGGATATCTTCTCTTTAGTGTTTTATAATAACCTCTGAAGAAACAGTCAGGTTTTAAGCCAAAATTATAGAAAAGATGAGTTCAAAATATCTTGGAAAACAGGAGGAACTGTTGAGGAACCTGTAAAAGTACTGTGGATTGAGTATTTACAACCACCTGTCTTTGTGCATTTCTAACTAACCCTGCAAACCACCTGTCTTGTGATTTGAAAAACAAGTGCATTTAAAAACAGGATAATTTTGATGAGGACTCACAAAAAACCACAACTACGCAATTGTGCATTGAACACAACTGAGCCTCCTCTGAAATATACCTGTCTATACCTGTTTTCTTCAGAAGTATTAAAAAGCATGCTTTCATTGTCTAAGTGACTGCACAAACTATTGTGTTTTTCAAATGAATTATGAGAGAAAGACTCAGCAAATATTATATGCATGTCCGTATATTTTAAGGCTTACCTACCCATATGACCACAAATTGCCAGCTTGAACCCAGCAACCCATCACTTTGCAGATGTTCATGGCCACAAAAAGTTTAAGGTCTCTTTGACCCCAAAGTAAGAAATTGATCATCTGCAAGTCCTCCATTAGATATTAAAATATGCAAATTTAAGCCTAACACAATTGCAAATTCAAATGCTGAAATACTTTCTTTTAACCTCTTCATTGGTAAACTCTTAATTAGGTCAGATTCTGAGAAGCAACAAACATCTGGCAGCTGCAGTGGTTTGCCCACCATTTGTGCTCAGCTCCCCTCTGGATGCAGTTCCCCGGGAGCTCTGCCAGAACAGCCACTCAGAGAGGTGTTAACACCTAGAAATTATAGTGGCATTTCTAACTAACCCTGCAAACCATACTTGTTGCGTTCACATGGATATGTGTGGCTTGGGTAAATAATAATTTATGCCAGACTTTTTTCCTCTTGTGACTTTAGTTTTGATATCACATCATGATTCAAAGCCCGGTGCACCATAAATTTTCTCCAAATGTGTAGTAATTCCTTGGCGCAGTCTAAAGTTATGATTCATTTATACTGGAGTGACAGCATAATACCTAGGTGTCAAAATCCATTAAAACTGTTCAATGTCTTCTGTTTATTTTTAGAACCAATTGAGACTTAACTGATGGTGAAAAATATACAGTCAAGTGTGTTTACTTCACCTTTACAAAGAATCCGTTATAGTCCCAATTAATTTGTTATTCCTGTCACAACAGGTACTGGATACTTCAAAACTGTCATTACCGTTTCTCTCTGTTTCTTTTGCTTTTTTTTTTTTTTTTTTCTGTGAAAGCTTCTGTTTATTTTTAACCCATTAGTAGGTAACAGGGTTTTGTTTTGTTTTGTTTTTTTGCAAAATAGGAATTTCACATAACTTTCCATTCTAATTAAAATAAATGTGATGAATAAATATGTTTCCCAATCAACTTACATTTATTGTGCTCAAAATTCTCTCTGTCACAATCAGGTGTCCTAGTGCTGAGTTTAGTGACCGTTCACAGGATGATACAACTTGTGTATCACTATGATTGGCTAGATAGAAATTGAAAATATGCTATGTGCCAGTTACAAACACCAAAACAGTTCTTAGAAAAATTCAGAACATTTTTTGCCATGTCACATGTTAGCAGTTCATTTTTGCTTACAGAAAATTCAGAACATAGTTTTATAGAGGGGTAGGGAAGGGCAGGGAGAGAACCCCACAAGACCTCCATGAGATGGGCTCTAAATGTCAGAGCCAGGCACCAAAGCAAAAGTCATCAGGATAATTCTCTGCTAATAGCTGTAAACATAACTCCAAAGAAGAGTTTCTACTGGTTGTGTTAGACAAAGTGCAAATGAAATACTGATGTTCATTTTGTTTTTACAATACTGGAACCAAGTCATACCATGTTTGGAGAAAAAGCCATGTCACGAAACAAGTATGTTAGGAGTCAAATGAAGAACTGAGTGTACCTGCACATGCTGGTCCTGGTGCTGGTCTGCATTGGATGCTGCCTGCAGTGGCCCCCATCCTGCCTAGGGAGATGGGCCCACAGCCTCCTTTTCCCCTTCTCCCTCCCTTGCCTGGGGATTTTGGCACATTGCAGGTGCTCATCACATCCCTGCCCACCCAGGGAGCAAAGCAAGGGGATCCCGGTCACTGCCCTCTGCTCCAGCAGGAAGTGTGACCCTACACTCACAGGGACAAGGCAGAAAAAGCACCACACAACTCAGGACTTGTGGCTAAGGGTACCAGCTCAAAAACAAGTCAAAGCCAGGGCATCACCTCCATGGGTTAAGAGCTGACTGGGAAGGAGCTCTGGAGTGTGTATTGTAGTTCATACTTTTACAGCACTCAGGATCCCTCTATTTTGTGGCTTTGACTTCTGGAAAAACAGAACACAAGATTATAATTGAGTATAGGACCTAACATTACTTAAATTCATCACTGGTGACCCTGCTGCTGCCCCAGCAGCATGGATTGTCATTCATTTCTGAGTCATGTTAGCTCACTGAAGCAAAATGTGACATCACTTTTTCTATTAATCTGTTATAAGGATTTTACTGCAATTTGGATGATTATATTCTGTAGTCATAACTATGTAAAATTAAGCATAAATAGCTTAAGTGACTCGGAGGAATTAGAAATTAAATAGGCCTATTGGAGTAAGTCTATCCTCCTATCATTATATTATGCTATCTATAGTACATTTTCTGGTCTTTTGACTTGTTCAGTTTTAAAAATCTCAGAAATGGGGCATTCAGGACTTTTTCTTTTTACAATTGCTGCCTAACCTAATAGACCTTACACTTAGTTAAATTTTTTTAATACTTAGTTTCACTACAATTTGGTCTCTGATTCACCCTAAGGACCACATCTACTTCCTGCATCCTTAATCATTACACCCTCCCACTTCTTTTACCAGTTGCAAATGCACACTCTACCCTCTCCCATGCTGGTGCTTTAGCTCTCAGAATACAATTTAGAGCTCTTCAGTAAGGCCATCATGTCTAAAACCTGCAGCTGTTGATGCTGGACACCAGGGTCCCAGCACAGTGAGAAAGACCTGAGCACAAAGCCATGTCTCATCTCTCCCTTCCACCTTGGACTATTTGCAGATTTCAATACTGGCCTCATGCTATTGCCTCCTGCCACAGTTGTAACCAAGAAAAAAAGCATTTCAGTAAGAAAATAAGTGGGGTCTCCTTTACAAAACCATCCACACTCTTTGCAGGAGGGGGGTTTTCTTAAGACATTTGATTAAATTTTTGCAAGAGATCGTTTTCAGTCTTTTCAGACTAGCTACACAAAGTAAGGGGCAGCACTGCAGTGGGAGGAACAAGCAATGAAAGACTACAAGGGGCTGCTGAATTATCAACTTCCTCCATATTATTTCTTGTAAATTACTTGTTTCTTGGTTCAAACTAATTTTTCTGACTCCCCTACCTGTAAAAACATATCAGTGTATGCTACTGGTTTACAAAATCAGGACTCATTCCTCAGAGGCTGCCCAGGGTGACCTAACACACTGGCTTACCTCTCTTAGTCTGCATTGCCTTTGTACAAGAAAATGGAACCAGCAGGAGACCAAAATCCCTCACTGCATCGAGCTACTCTTTGTGAAAATCAAAAGCAGTAGTTTGAAGCTGCTTGCATATACAGAAGAGGCTCTTTTTTTCTTTTTGCAAAATCTGTACACAACTTCATGCAGCACAGCAAAATCAAACAGCCAGGCACTAAAGGTTCCAGCACAACCACTGTCACAGTGAGTCACACTCTAAGGACTCATGCCAGAAACTCACAACTTTTAAGTCCAGTCATGACCAGGAATAATGTGGCTTACACTCAGTTAAAACCAACGGGCCTTATTTGGGTAGTTTTGATTCCCATCAGCTAACTCTGCCTTCCAACACTTATCCTTCCCTAAATCTGTATTTATATAAATGCAGGTCTTCTGCAATAAAATGTCGAGTGAGAATCTCATGTGTTAGGGTTGGGGAAAAAACAAGGACAAGGAAAGATTTTGGGGAGCATTGTGTTAAGTATCACAAAGCAATCAAAGGCACATGGCTAGATAAGTACTAACATCATGCAAATACTATTTTAAAAATGTCAGCACCGAATTTGTCTTTAGAAAGAGTGCTGTGGATTGCACAGCAACTCATCCACTTATTGCACTGTTTTAGGAAACAGGCAAATGATTGTAGCAAAACTCTTCCTTCTACAGAACAGTTTTAAAACATGTGCAACACTCCCAATGAAAGAGCATCAGGGTTCAAGTGGACACTTCACTGCACAGCTGAATTTTTTACTGTAAAGCATCAGTGTGCAGGATTGGAATTTCTAAGGCAGAACACACATTTTTCTCAAGAGTGGTGCTTGTCCACAGGCTGAGGGGTGGTTTTGACCACAAAGGGTGTTGGACTTACCCTACCAGCTTTCAGGTCCTTCTCAGGACCTTTATGACAGCTGCTTATACAAGGCTGGTTAATGTATCTTAAATCACAATGCACGGGTGTTCCTGTATCGATTTTCTGAAGAAGGAATCACCTGTAAGAAGTGATTCCATAGTTATGAATATCTGGATCCATAAACACGATCATCTGACTTGGAGTCAGCTGTAGAACAGAGCAATAGTGCCCATTTCAGGGCTCTTGCTGGCCTGTGGTTTTAGTGGTGAGCCAGTGCCACACTTTGTGTGGGTGAGCTGTTCTTTGGGTTTTGTTTGGACGTTATAATCAGTGTCTGTAAGAGAGGGAGGAGCTGAGGAAAATCTATGGAATCAAAGGCTAACACACTAGATAAATCCAGAAATGATTATTTGGTTACTTCAGCTTTTTCTTTTTAAGGAAGAAATCTCACAGAAAGCTCTCTTCAGCATTAAGGTGAGCTTTTCTGTAGTTTGTTTCATTCACAAAGATTTCTCTCTTCTCTAGAGAAGAGAAACTTAATTTTTGCAAGATGTATTTGAGCACCCGTCTCATCCTGCATTATCAGCTTCAAACAAAATTTAATACCTTGTGTTGGAGAACACAGTTCAAATAAATTCCCAAAGAAATCATTTGTGTTAAGAAATAATCTTCTAGGCCAGAGATTTTCTTTTTTTTAACATACAAGGAAAAGAGGAACCAATGTAGGTAGGATGTCAGGAAAATATATGTATTTGCAGCCATTCCTACAATTTTGTGACAAAGGGGAAGGTTTCTTTAACTTTTAATAAGACCTCGCTTTCCTCATTCATTCTTTTTTCCCAAATATTTGTTCCAAACTAACACATTGACTTCTTTAGCTTTCACTATATGAGCTCAGAACCAAGCTACGAGGTTTTTTGTGTGCACACTTATGGTCCATCATTATGAAGTGTCTCTGTTTGGGCAGGAGAGGTGCTCCATCACAAACAGCCCTTCATCAGCGCTTGCCAAGCCAGCTCACACCCGACCCTGCAGCAATAACGCCGCATCAAGTGGGCCAACTGCCCGGTTTAGCAGCAGAGCAGGGAGCAAGAGCCAGCCTCAAGATTAAGTGCACTGCTTCAGGTTTGCATTCCCAGGAGCTGGGCGGGCTCCTGTTGTATTGATTGCAGAAGTTTAGCAGTAAGTACCACAAGCAACAATAGCCAGGTCGATGATGGGCAGCGCCTGCTCCGCGCTCCCCGCGGAACGCCGCGCGCTCCGGCCCAGGCTGAGTGAGGGGTGAGCAAGGGTTATGGGGAAGGGAAGAGTGAGAGCCTGCAGCACCAAATGACATTTAAGCAACTTACACGTGGGAGCACAGTGAGAGACAACGATGCAATTATATTTCTCCAAGTTTCCAACTCCAGAAAAACACTGTCATCTCTCAGTGTTTGTGAGTTCAGCCAACTCCACGCTCGTTGCACTAAATAGCTCTTCAGGAACAGAAGAAGAATACATAAATGCAGGTATTAGTGAGTATAAACTATACTTGGCTTAGTAAGAGCAAAGCAAAAAGTTTCCCAGCATTTGTCTCTTCTAACAGCCACACAGGTTTGGCACCAGGATCTGAGGAAGAATCTATTTATAAAATCTCTGTGCATTTGCTTTGAAGACAGAAAACCTCACAGACTGGTCAAAACCATGGCCAAACTTTTGAAATAAAATATTTGTTCTGATGCTATGATTAAATTGAAGCCTGTATTTAAATCACACTCGGACCTAAATGAGAGAAGCCCTGAGAGTTGGACTTGATGATCCTTGTGGGTCCCTTCAACCTCAAGATATTCTATGGTTATATCAGGATTAACATCCAGATTTATTAGCTATCCTCCCATGTGGAACCAAATCCCACAGCCATGCTGAAAATCCAGTTTTAATTTTTACTGTGTATTACGTTAAATGTCTACCTAAAAGCTCATACTTAGAAGTGTGGAGGTTGTACTGAAATCTTATTTTATATCAGTATTAATGAAACAGTTTAGAATGATGTTGTAGGAATCTACAAAAATTCCAAAGCCTACCTAGGACTGAAACATGTGTTTTAACTATCCTGAGAGTTTAATTTGCTCTTAAGGTGCTTTGTCTATATGAAAATGCAAACATTAAAAATAAATGACAGTAAGATTGAAGTCAAATTGTTGCATACAATATACTTAGGTTAACCTTTCAATTAATGGAGATTCTGAGGCAGGATTATAGGGTTTAACGATAGTATATTTTTTCTTCTACCTGAAAATGAAGACAAAATAATTCTCCACATGCATCTACTAGAAAAAAATAATAAAACCTGAGCAAGCATACTCCTTTTTCTGTTTATATAATAATCCTGGATGTCTAAAAATATTTCAGTACCATGCAAACAAATGTTGTTTATCAGACTGCAGCGTAGTACCCATAATGATGCTTTAATTGTTCAGAAAAATGTTAGTGTCATTGCAAGTCTATGAAATTACTGAAAGAGTCAATGTATTCGATACAAATATTTTTAACTACTGCTAAAACTCAAACAAACTCCATTCCAAATTTTGCTTTGGAGACCATCTTTTTTTACTATACCAATTCAATTGTGTTCAAAATAATTGAATTAGAAGAAAAAATGCATGGAATTTATATTTTCTTCTGTGAGTATACGGGAGTAGTTCTAAAGGACAAGTTAGGTGGGTGAAATAAAGAAGAAAACACACTCTTATGTCTTGATGAAATAAAAAATAAAAAAAAAAAAAAAAGCTTTTTGTTTTTCTTTAAAAGATGAAGGTATGTACTCCAATAAGACACAGGGTAAGAAGATCCCTGATAGCTCAATCTATTCTGAGATAATGTAAGAATTTGGTTACAAGCTTGCCAATTAATTATGTTATTTGACACTTGGGACCAGTTGAAGTCTTGCTGATGTGATTAAACACTTTTTATCTGCTCTGTGGAAACATTTATGCTGAAGTACTTATAATGATTTCAGTTTAAAAATTATTGTTACATAAATTTGATAAGAGGAAAACAAAAATGTGGAAATAACTTCAGGCTTTAGGCAACAAAAGAATCCAAGTGCCACAATAGGCAGCCCATCTCATCTATATCCTTGCAATTAATAGGAAAGAAGCCTCACTCCACGATCTTTGTTACATCTCTATTGGTGGAAGTGCTTAGCAAGCACATTATAACCCACAGGTTTCCATTAGGCCAGCACACAGCACCAGTACTTTATGAATAGCATAGATCCTGTAACTATAACTGGGGAATAGCATTACAGCCTGGGAAAAACTCACAGAATTGTTTTTTCAAGTGCCATTGGGTACAGGTCTTTCTTCACAAGAAACCCCTCAGAGCCATGCTGTAGCAGCAGGGAAGGGTTGTTCTTGCATCACCTCTCCACATCCCCAACACCATCACAGTTTGAGATGGGATTGTCTTTCATGAGACAAAACCGTGATTCCATCAGTGCCGCTCACCCAAGGCAGTAGGAAAGTCCAAGTGTTACTTTCTCATCATTCTTTCTGCTTACAGGTAACAACCATACAGCTCCTGCCTCTAAGCTGATTGTTGTGACCTGACAGAAGTAATTAAAACAAATAGAGAGAAGAATTTGTGTCTGGCTGCAGCAGGTAAGTAGCCTTGATAGGGTTTGCTTGTGACAGCGCCAAGGCAACGCTTGGTGCCACTGGACTAGAGGCAGAAAGTAAGAGGTGGTTGAAGGGAAAAAAAACAACAAGAAATAAATAAGAAGAATTTTTGCCTTTTAACCACTCAAGATAAAATAAAGTCTATTTGTCATAGTCAGTTTATCACATTAAGCCTGAACTAATATTTTCTAATCATAGTGACCTCATCCTGCCAGAATGCACCGGCCCCTAATCCTTGCTGTAATGTTTTCTCATTAGCTGCTCAGCATTGGCCACACTGGTTGTAGCAGCTAAGCACTGCCTCAGGCACCACTGGAATTAATTACCAGAAGAAACACTGCTGTTTTGAATTGTCATCTTGAATTTATCACTTGCCACTTAATGTAACTCATCTGACCTAACAGCTCCTGGGTGTCCCCGGCGGCCGGGGCGCAGCCCGCGGTGGCAGCGCGGGGAGCGGCGGCTCCCACCTGCCCGGGAGGCGGCGGGCAGCTGCTCCCGGCCGGCTGCAATCCTGCCCCGCAGGCACAGCACCGTAACGATGCCCCCAGCAAATTGCAGATTGCCCACAGCTCGCTCCGCTCCCGAACTCCAGAGGGCTCGCTGGGAGCTCATCCACACAGCCGGCCCCGCTCGGAGACAGCGATCTTCGTCTCGCTGGATGGGGACACGCCAACCGTGTGTTTCACTCGCGTTACATTTCCGAAATATCGTGAAAGTGGCTGTTCATACACAGGTGGAAAAATGGCTGCAAGGGAGCTCACAGAACTAGACCTGTAGCATTTTCTCCCAAATCGTGCTCATTGGAACAGAATGGAAGTCAGTAATACCGGTGTGAACTGCCTCTGCATCCCTCCCCCTGCGTGCAGTTTCCATGTGTGGTAGGATGAAGGATCTTTCTAGGGTTTGCATCTTAAAAGCCCATTTTAAAAGCATTCTTTTGCTTAACGTAAAAACATTTATCCAGTACAAAATACAGATTTTGCTGTGTACTCACTGTCATCCCCAAGCCTAAATTTTATTTGTGAAGAACTTATAATTGCAATTGACTCATTTCACCACTTTCTGACAAAAATAGGAATAGCCAGAGCACCCAAATTTCTGCTCAGAGCTGTGTATTTGCAAGCTCCATTGAAGTGCTTAACTCCATAAAAGATGTAATTTTACTATTGGTGAAAACAGGGATGACTCAGTGTAATAAGCAAAGACTATCCTACAGATAACATAAATATTAAAAAAATTGCCTTTTAGTAGGCTTCTAACAATAACAATTCTGAACACGTTTCCTAGGCAAAAAGGTTTCCTCTTGTTACCACCCTGTATACTCATCACAGTAAACTTAGAGAGATGTATAATGTGATATAAACATTAATAGTTTCACAATTGTGTTTTAGAAAGACTATTTATAGAGAAAACACAAAATGCCTCCCAAAAGTATACTTAGACGTAAGCCACCATAATCTTCTTGCTCATGCAGCAGGAAATCTAATACACCAGCTCAATAAACCTGTAGGAAACAAAGGTTTTATGTAGCATTAAGAGTCACAATATTAAAATACCACATATTACATTCAACTACTCTTACAACACTCATTTTAAGAGCCAAGAAAATTAAGTGCCAGTTTGAGAGTAATAATATCAGAACATGCAGAATGAGACTAGAGAAGCACAAAACTAAGAGGACCCCTCATGATATATTTGATGCTTGCATCAGATCCAAATATTTGATAATAGTGACATTCTGGGTTATCATCAGAAAATACTGCCCCAACACAGTAGTATTCCCTAGAATGTGCTGAAAAATGTAAATTTTTATCAGCTGACTTAAAGATGTTATTTCAAAATGTATACTTTACCCTCTTTATTGTTAAGAACAATGAAGTCATCATTATCATGGGTGTGTCAGTCAACATCCATATTTAAATACAGGTACATGAGAAAATACATATATGGGCTTGTGAGACTACATTAAATAGGGTATAGAGATCACTGACCTTGTGGTGGAATAATCTAGACAATTCAGTGGTTTAATCATTAGGTCCTTTCACAAAAAATTTATTACTGTTTTCTGAAGGTGTTTAAGTGTTAGCCTGGTAGCTACTCCTCAGATTTTCAGTATAGGCAATGCTTTGTAGGATTCAACTCCTGGACACATGGATCTAGAACTAAAGATAAAACCAAGAACTAAGAATCTCTGAGTTTCCCATTCCCAGAATCCAAAGGTTTTGCTTCACTTCCAGCTAGCACCGAAAGATATAATCCGTTAACAATTTATATGTTTTTAGATACCACAAAAAGCCTAACTTGGCTTTTGCATTTGTTTGTAAGTTCACAACTGGATACTTGGTGGAGTAGGTTTGAGGAAAACTGTTAGATGGAGAAGAAAATCATGTTTTCCAGCCATTCATACTTTGTAAATGCTTGCTGGATGGACAGTTTGGAATGTTTTAGTAAAATGGATTAATAGATGAGGAACGACTGTGGTGATCAAGATATGTTTGTCATATAATTCACACTTGCAAATATTGTTTATGCATTTATCTAGTTATAACAGCTTCTTCTGATCCATGCAAGTAAGTGGAAAGCAATACTATTTTTATCAAGTCATAGGAAGACTTCAAACCCCTTTAAGAGCATGAAATTTTTTTTTTTTTAAATAGCATATCCAATTGTAACTCTAAGCAAATCTTAGATAAACACATAATTGAATAATACAGCCTTCACTATGATAGTATAAGTATTCTGAGCTGATATTTATATCACACATCTGAAAAAAATGACCTTAGGTGTGCATGTGTGGAATCTAAGTGTTTATTTCACCCTATTCTTTAATTATAAAAATCCATATTATAAACTGGAGGAAGCACCAGCTGGCATAAAAAGATTCCTTACCAGAGTGAAGTATATCTAAAAGCAAATTGTGTCTATTTGGTTTTGGGAGACTGAGTTTATGCAAGCAATTGTCATGCAAGCAGAGTTGGGAGTAATAATGTGGCCTTTAATGACGGAATGATGGACCTGCCAAACACTAGCTCCTGCCATAGACTGCTTGTATTTCCCTGCACAAAGATGCCCATCTGGGAGTTATTAACATATTCTCGTCAATTCAGAACCTGCTTTAACATAATCCATATTTGTTGGAGAAAGTCCAACATCAGCCAGAGAACAGTGGACACGTGATCTGATGACACATTTCAAGCAGCACACATAAAGCATGCTTGGGCAGCTAAGCAATTCAGAAATGCAAATAGCAAAAACATTTCTCTTCCTAGATAAAAAGAACAAATCCCTTCTGGCATAACATCTTCTACACTTTTGATACTGAATGGAAACAACAGAAGTAGGAAAGGGACAGGTAGGAGTTTTTCATTTCATTCCAAGCACACTGACACAGTCTTGCACAGAAGCTGCTGCATTCAATGCCCAGCAAACGCTCTGCTGCATGGGGGCAGTGAGAGAGAATACAAATTCTCTTCTGCCAGCAGTATGCCACACTTGCTTGTATGGTATTTATGAAAGTGAGCATTGTTTATTTAAAGGGACCAGAACTCATCATCCAAGAAACCCTTCATTTGGAAAATTATTTGATCCTACAGGTCAGTCTTCTCTTGGAAGCTGATGATTTTGTAGAATTAGAATTTCATTGCTCTTTATAATTTGGGGTGATTCACTATGCATAACGTTTTCTGAAGTCTGGCATTTATTTTAAAGACTGCCCTGGTCCTTCTGAGGCCTCACTACCTTATTGAAACACCAGTGCCAATGGGACAGTGGCAGTGCCATCACTCACAGAGGGCCTGGCACAGCACTCAGAAGTACAGTATTCCAAAAGACTGACACCTAAAACCAGCCCTTTTTAAACTTTCAACTCAATGGAATGTGATGTTTACTGACTTTAGTTTCTGAATGGATAAAACCCCAGAAACCATTTTTTCCTCCTTTTTCATCCAGTCTTACTCAATTTTGTCATTTTTGGTGTTCAAACTAATATTGCTTATGACCTTTAAAGACCTTCAGGGAGATATCAGTTCTCCCATCACCCAGCCACTATGGATTGATTCCAACACGTCTGTGAGCTGCAAAAGGATAGTGTAAACAATAGCTTCCCATTAAACTTCAGTTAAACATTAGGACTGCTGTCCAAAGATCATAGTTAAAGATAACTGAAGTGTTGCTATATTCCTTTGTGTAGCTCAGTCATGACCCTAATTAATGTGTCTAGTTTAGACATGTATCTCTTTAAGTAATGGGTGGTTTGTTTGGACAATTAGGCAGAGTTGACAAGGAAATTTTCCATCAAACCAGGTCATAAAAAGTACATTATTCAGTATTATTATGAGTAAAACACTGTTTATTACCCGAACTTTACAAAACACCATTATCAATCATTACCTGTCATTAAGGTATGTTAACATGAGATCAAAGAGACAAAGCCAACTTAAACAAACAGGGGTGCAGAGAAGGCTTTTAGACTTGCTTATTTAAATTGAAACAAGTGTAGCTGAGTCCATTGATTAGCTAGAATTTCCTCTCAACTGAAGATGCAAATCAGGTAATCACTGCAATCTCAGAGCAGCCCTTACTCCTTGACACGATCACAGCTGTGCTCTTTCCAAGAGAGAGGTGGCTGGATGCACCCATGGCAAATAGGGGAAAATCCCAAAGGGCTTTCTGGATGCAAGTTTAGGTTCACTCTCACATTGACTCTCACCTATCATTTGACCATTCATTAAAAACAAATAATCTAAAACAGAGGGAGGCTCCTGATTTTAAGGAATCCATATCTTCCAAAAAACTGAATTGCTGGCTCAGCAAGCTATTCCACGCCTATAAGCCAAGTTTTTTAGCTATTTTCTTAGCACCCCAGTGTTTGAGACATAGAACTGGGCTCCCATTGACCTAAATGCCATTCAATGCTCTCAAACACAAGCACTCTGTTTACACTTTGTGTCAAACAGAGAAAGGCCTACAAGAGATCCCTCATCACACTCTGTGTCACTCTATGTCTGTTTCTGGATCTCAGCAGACATCCGGAAAATCAGGAAATGATCCCTGAAAATTCACCCCTGTTGTGCACTGAATAATACTGCTCCATGAGCCACATTACAATCGAATATTGATTCAATCTTTCCTTGAAGCTAGCACAACATATAAACTGTTGGGCAAGGTTTTCACTCAAAATAACAGATTTTAGATGTGTGAGTATGTTTGGATCTTTTCCAACCATGCTATTTAACAGTCTTGCTGCATTCTGCAATTTCATTCTGCTCTGCATGATTCGATCAATGTTCCAGAGAGCTGAGAAGGACAAAACTGGAAGTCTCAAACTATTTCTGATCAACCAACCCTATGCCAAATCTTTCTGAAATTTTTGAACTATTTAAATCCCTTCTTTCTCCTCACACAGTTGATCATCTTTTTTGTTTTCCAGATAAGATTCTAAGTCATAGACACACATCAATCCTCATTTCCACAGAAATACTTCTCTCAAAAAGAAGTTCCATATCAAATGCATCCATATCATACTCTAATTTCTTCTAGTGATCACAACTTCTGTACTATGATAGAGCCAAACATTTAGAAATAATTGATAACTATTCTCATGTTTTCTCTGACACTATATATAACTGGAAGGCTATTGCCAAGGAAATGGTACTTTGTCAGAAATCCAGTTTCAGAAGGCAAATGAGGAGTAAACAGGCAGAAAAAGGGTATATAGCCCAAATTTGTCAAAGCAAATAATGCTGGGGCCCATTTGAAACCTTCCCAGTGCAAAGAGAGTAGATAGTAGGGCCAAGTAGGGCTCACTTAAGTAGTGAGCAAGAGCTATGAAGTAGAAAAATAATTGTAAGAGAAAATATTAATTGTACCTCACACCTTTCTGATTAATTGTGGTGTTTTGGGGTGGGGGGGTTTATACCATCAAGGCTCTCCATTAACATCTTATAAATATTCTGAGACAATAAATCCTGCAAGCATCACAACACTGGCTGTTTTGATGGAGCTACCCCTTATGTCAGAAAACATGATGATTCTCCACTTTACACTTTTAGAAACAATTTCATTGAAAACAACACTCAAAATTTTCTTTTTATTCTCCTATCTTTTTTTTTTTTTGGTGTAGCTGTTATGTTGCTTTACTCAGCATGGTCTATCACACTGCATATTGCCACATGATTTTACCTTTTACAGCTCATTTTTAATTGCTTATCATTGCTACCTTTCATGTAAAGAGACAGGGCTCTGCCATTCTTACTAATTATCCAAATCACTAGTCACTGTTTGCATGTGTGTGGCCTCACCTAAAGCTTTTAACCACAAGTTATGTCACTAAATCAAAGCAAGTTGGAGGTGTCTCTGCTGTAGTGATAAACTAATAAAGGTTGCATGACATGTCTTTTAAGCCTTTGGAAGTATTGTTTCTAGGATTACAGCACTCAAATACTATGAATAATTTGGTGGAGGCAGGGAAGGTTGAAGTTTATCCCATGCTGTGGCTTAGTGCACTGCTGTCCCACTGAGCTGCAGCCACAACAGCTCTGCAGCCTTAACTGCACTGACTCAGCCTCAAACACATTTGGTGACAAAGCCCACCAGGGCACCACCTTAACACTTGCCTCAGGATAGCTCCAGATTCAACATGTGTGCTGGGGAACACTCTGGAGAAGCTCTTCATCCTATTCACACTGACTTGGGCCAGCCTTTATCCTCACAGTACTTCAACTTACTCTAACTCTTAGGAATTTTAGTGTTAATTAATTGACAACATCCCATTTATTAAATGAAGTAGTGAGATCCAAAATTGAGAAAAAGCTGACATGTCCCTCCCTTTTAGGGCGTGGTGGCAATGTGTGTGGGCATGTGTGCACTTTTGCAGTGTCCTGCTCTTGCACAGGATCATAGTGGTGCAGCCAATGTGCCATGGTGATCACAACTTGTTTTTCTGACTGGATGCACCTTGCCCTGTCTCTCACATCCACATCCACTTCCTCTGTGTAGCACTTCATCCTTTATCTTACACTCTAAAGCCATCAAAATAAGAAGTAAAGGATTAGTTGTACGTGTCCAAAACTTTTCCCTTAGCCTTCTCAATTGCAATCAAATATGAAGCAGGGCAGGATTTTTTTTTTTTTTCTTTTCAGATTTTCTCATATTTTCCTCAAAAATACAAAGACCTCCCAAAGTAAGTCACTGTACCATGAGAGAAGGAAAAAAGAGAAAGCACCTCCCAGCAGACTGAGGGGGCTCATGGAGCAATAACCCAATATATGAGGTTATTTGCACCCATTTCTGACTCTCCAGTTTCCCTTCTCATAAATCAGTCCCTGAGGTAAGACTAAACTACCTACTTTATGCTGCTCCATTCTCTGCTCTCCCTAAATCTTTAATACAAAATGGTTCATCTGTGGCATTGCAGGTGGAGGCACTCACTCTGAAAAAGACCCTTGGCTGGATTAGCAATGGCAGAAAGAGCAATTTTCACTTTCCAGCCCTGACCTAGGCCCACGTGGTCCAGAGTAGAGTGCACACATGGGCCATTTGATAAGCCTGTCTGTGTCCACTCTGACAGAGCTCTCCACCCTCAGCCCTGCAAAGCTAGCCCACAGCAGAGTTCAGACAGGCCACTCTGCTCCTACAGAGTATTTAAGCTTTAATGAATCTGATTTTGCCTTTCACAAGAATAAGCTAGAAGGAAAAAAAAAAACCAAACTTTGGTGCTAAATGAAACAATAACTGAAATTTCAGCTAAAAACAAAATTAAATTCATTTGATTAGTTCACATTTTCCTATTTTCCTCTGTTGTTTGTTTGGTTTTTTTTAAATACTGCTTAGTAATTTTTCATCCTAGCGGGAAAACATTAAATACTTATAATACCACTGTTACTGTGAAAATACTAGGTTTTATAACAACTCTCCATAGACAGATATTTAATACTCTACAGACAGGTTAATTTAGCATAAAATAGTGTAATATCTTCCTTATTTCTGTTCATTCATTTTCAAGCTATGATACCAGGCCTAGAACAAGTCACACATCACACACTAGGCATCACACAGAGATTTCCCATTTCACTAAGAAGTGCAAAAACCTTCCAGCTCCTGTTGACACCAGTTTTTCAGCTCTGCACTATCTCACACAGAGAAGAAATGTCTGCACAGTGAAAACAAAAGTAACCACCAGTTATGGTGCTCTGAACTGCCACCCCACAGAGCTCATTCAGCTCACCACAACTTCATGGTCAAGTACATGATCTCTGCCTCACAATTTTGCTAGCATCACACTCGTCCAAATGGGGCCTATCAATTTCTTTCTTTGCACAAGGTCTTGATAGAATTCAGAGGAAGTTTTTTGTGAATGAAGAAAAATTTTTCAGAGCAGTTTGCCTACACTTCATGGTTATGAGTGCCATCAAAAGCATGTTCAGAGCCTCTCACAGGGGGAAGCCTCCCCCAGACATCTCACCAGCACCAGCTCATGGCTCATGAGGGCAGCAAGGGCTCTGTGCTGCAGCCAAGCTGGCTGCTGGCAGAGGGTGGGCTCAGCAGGGCTGGGCTCAGCTGCTGCTTGCTCTGATACAGCTCTTCTCAAGAAGACCCAGAAGGTTCAAAGAACATGATCTTCAGTTATTATAAACATCAATCAGCTTCATGTGGCCACCTATTCCTCTTTCAAAGGGATTAACACAGGGAAAATCCCCTGTAAGCGCACTAAAATCCAGCTGCAGCAGCTCTAAAGCTGGTAGGAATTGTGCCTCTTCTCTCATGGCAGGTCACCCACAAGGCTGAGCAGGCCTAAATCCTAATCTATTTTGCAATGAAGTTATTGCGTGAAGTATGCAGGATCTGGCCTCAGGGTGGACTGGTAAAAAAACCAAACAAAAACCAGGTCACTACTCCATTAATCCTCATTACAGATGTTCCCAAGGAGGAAACCTTTCTCTGATATTAGCATTTCTGTGTTATCCCTTGCCCTTGGGTCAACTCAGCTTTGACTTGCAGCAACTGGGGTGTTCACAAAGGAATAAAAAGTTATACAACTGACCCAATCTTCTGTTCCTGTAATGAGAAAATCATGTTGTGTTGTTGGTGGGTTTTGTTAAATCACAGCCTTTGCTATTCACTAACAATCAAGTGCTGAAGAGCCAATAATTTCCAAAAGGAAATGTAAACAAGTTTCTCTGAGGAAGGACTGCATACAGTAAGCTGGAACCTCCTTCAAGTTAATTGCAACACAGTTCACTAATGAAACTTTCCATCTATTAAATCTTAACAGGCATAACTGTAAAAATGGCGCCAAGCTCTCTCTCCTGCCTAGGAATGCCCCAGACACCATCTGCAGAGACTTTCACACTTATTGTCTTTCCAGGGATAAGCCATTATCCCTAAGCAGCAATGGCAAAACACCAGTTATGTGGTTTTCAAATTAATTTGAGCACTGTTGATGGCTGCAGCAAAGATCTTAGCAGTGGTACCTGGTTCTTGCCAAGTACTGTGCAGCAGATCTGACCCAAAGTGCACTGAAGCTGATAGGAATCATCTTCCTTTGCTTGCATTGAGTTCAAGATTAAGGTAAGGATGGGCAAGGACATGACCTGCACTTCTGCCAAGACCTGTGATTGCTTTAGAGGCAAAAAATCTAAATTCTACACCTTCATACCTGTTTAAAAGAGAACACACTGTACATCTCTCCTGGCACACGGCATCTTGCAGGGACCACCTTTGCTTTTTTGTGCTCCTGTAGAACATCATGATCCACTACTGCTCTTAATCTTGAATTTAATTTCCTCTCACCAATGCTTGTAGCTGCTCAGACTCTTAACTGACACCTGTGTTTCTCATCTGCAAGAGTTATCCAAGATCATCTGCTGGATGACATCAACGCATTTTTAAGCCTTGCTTTTCTGCCACCTCCTCCATGTTTTCAGCTGTCCTTTGCTCCTTATCTACAAAGCATTAAGAGTGACCCAGAACACGTGGATTCATTCACTCCTGAATACTTTAGTGACTGTTTTATAAAAGAGTAAAACAATTCTCTGTGTCCTGATTGGCTTGAGACTTGCTGTCCAGAGAGGAAAAACATCCTACAGCTCTTTTGCTCTGTTCAGTGAGACTACTGAAATTTTATGTGAAAGGCTTTTTAAAAGCTATCCTGAACTATTTAATTTCCTGCTGAAAATAGGAATCTGCATTCAATGTCAATTTTTCATTTAAGAGGAATGACAAAAACTTAGCTTGCAGCAACTGCTTGTTTATATTATTAAAAATATTAATGCTCAGCTACATCTTTCCTTTGTATGAAATAGCCCTAGAGTAATTGCATGGCTGCTAGGTGCCATAGATATGAAGCTGAACTGTTCTGGAAAAGGGAGCAATTGCAAAAAGGAGGGCTGGAGGTAGAGAATGGAAAAAAATCCTGTACTGTTTTTATTTTAGTAACAGATTCTAGCATCATATGCCTTGAAATAGCTTTTATATTTTTACAGAGATGGGGGAAGAAGTGTATGCTGATCTTGTACTCCTGAGAATTTCTCTGGAAGCATTTTGTTGAAGAAGCCTTGGCAGCCCATCAGCATCTCAGTTCAGGGCCAAACACTGAGATGAGCCATTAACAGCTCACTAATAAGTTCTGGATCTAGCAAACACTTCCTATGGAAAAATATAGTGCCATCCACAAAACAGATAAAGCACCTCTTGAACTCTGAGGGCCAGTAACTGACCTGTGTATTCCAAGTACGAGTCCTGAAGTGCTTTCCAAAGTTTTCCACATCTAAGAATGGTCCAGGCAAGTTGTACATAAATGTTATATACTAGCATGACACTGAATTGCCTATGACATTAGAGTATTCCCTTGGCAGGACAGCTATGGAGTCAGCATCAGTCCACACAAGTTCAAAGTGAATCTGCCTAAATCCCTTCACTTGAAGGGGCATGCAACCAGGTAATGGCAGAGTGGAGCTTTTTCCCTTTCCAAGGTCAGCACCATCTTTTAGTCTTTGCACATGAAATTAACTGTTGCCAGTGAGTATCATGGACCAAGCAAACTTTGCAGACATCTGGCTCACAAGAAGCCAAGTTGAGAAGCAGTTCCAAAGGCATAGCAAGGTATTTGGCTCCTGCAGCAAGGCTTTTGGGAGAGAAACTGGGAATGAAAATTGTTAAAATAAAATTAAACGGGGTATCCTTGGATTTCATCTGGAACACTATCTTGTCCACTTCAATTTTTCAGACAGTTTTTTCATGTTGGAGCTGCCTTTATTTTCTGTGTTAGTTGTACAGCACACAGTGCAGTTTGGTAGCGAGCAACAACTAAAAAGAATTCCATCTGAATTATTTTGATCATTCATTTTCTATCTGTAGGATAATATCAAGGCATTTCTAGTTGTATTTGGAATAGAGATACTAGGAAGTGAGATAATTATCCATCACAGCACTACTCTCATTCCATTAGCCAATTTTGAAGTACAAACTTAAAGTAATGCTAATAAAGGTAATTGAAATGAGAGATTAACTTCATCCAAATGTCTACAGACCAGAATTTCTTCCCACTATACAAGTGCAAACCCACCACTGCAACCCCACCAGCAACCAACAAGCACCCTGCTCGCATCCAACTTCAGCTGAAATGCCTGTGGCACTTCTTCTTGCTTAGCACCTTTGCTTTGTACTTTTGTGCAGTTTCATTCTTTTGTTCCTTCTAACTCACAGTTGTAATTCTGTTGAGTGGACCAAGGTTCCCTCAAAGCAGAGGCAATCCATGAGCCGGGGAGGCCACTCAGCGTTCGGGGTCGCGCAGCACCCCGAGCAAAGGCACCCTTGGGTGCAGCAGCAGCTGCCAGCAGCAAGAGCAGCTGATGGGGCTGACACAGGGGGAGCAGAGCCCACCCCACGTGTGGCAGGTCTGGTGAGGGATAACATTCAGCCTTCCTCTCTGAGATCACTGCACTATAAGAGCACCTCGCTCTCACACAGTGCCTGCACACAGCACTGTCACACGGGCTAATCCCCTGCATTTGGATGATGGGCCTTGGGCTCTAGGTGACAGCCAGTAAACTGGGAGGTGACTGGTGGCCAGAATCTGCACAACCTACGTGCCATAAGATCTGCTTGTTTGCTCCCCAAGGCCCACTTTCTCCCAAAGGATGTCTTTGTCTTCTCTCTGAGAAGAGGGACAATCTCTGTACCATGGGAACCAGGACAATATATACAAGAAGGGAAGCAGGACTGACCTGCTTAAGTTGCTTAAGCAAAACTTGCTGAAAAATAAAGAAGCAGCAAAGAACAGGAAACAAAAATTGTTTCTGATAATCATCACACCCAGTGAAACTCCCAAGCTAGCAGAGAGTTAAGAAAAACACTGAAGGAAAATGAAGTCACCCTTCAATGAAGAATTTCTGCATTAAAAACAAACAAACAAACAAAAAAAAAAATCCATACAGAATAAGCAAATTATTCTGAACCATCACAAGCATATAATTTTCTCAGCTTTTGTTCAAACTTTTCATCCCAGACCCATTTGGAGTTCATTGCATTCTCTGCTAAAACTTAGGTGAAAGTCTTCAGATATTCTGAATCTCTACATGGAATCCTATCACGAGGAAAACAAATGTAGTATGAACAGACACTGCAGGAATAACTGGTAACAGTAACATCACCATGCTTACACAGACAGACATCCTACAGCTGGGCACTCCTTACTTCGATGCTTGTGTGCCAAAGAGAAACAGAAATAATTTTCCTTAACCAAGACTTGAATAAGTACTAGAAACTTCAACTTTTCCTTGTTATCTCTGCTAGAGTCCTTACAATTATACATACACTTCTTTTTGTTATGTTTCGTGACAGCTTCCCAGAACCTATGAATAACAGTGTGGTAAGATTTTTTAAAGGATGTGCATATTTTTAAGGAAAATGAAAAATAGGATAAGGCTGTGGTGTTCAACCTTTACTATACTGCATGATGGATATAGAGCAGCTCTGCAAGAATTTATGAATACTACATGCTGACCTGGTTATTGAAATGTTTATTGTTTGACTATATTGACTTAAATCAACAGAAGTAGGGAGAAATCACTCAAAATAAGATGCCCCAATATAGCTTCTTAGAACTAGTTAATAAAAATTTCCCAAAGTATTTCCTGTGAAGATTCTGCCTCCTGAACAAAGCAAGGGTATAAGTATTTTTTGCCACATAAAGCCAAGTTTGGAAGCAGAATAAGGAACACTCATGTTCTGTATAGATAGGAAGCCAAGAGGGAGTTGTTCACACAAGGGACATCTGCCAAAGCATTTAGACTTTTCATGCTTTGTTTGAGCCTAGAAATTGATAAATTTATAGGCAAGACTGAGAGACAGGTAGAATTTCAAAGTTATCTTTTTTTACTTCAACTTTCAAATTTATGCAGCTAAATAAAGTACTGGCCATTACCAGTACTTTAATTTGAACTTATCCCCAGCTAGAGAAATATGATTACGAACACAGGTCACTGTCCTGGCCTACTGCACTGTTCTCAGCATTCATTTTTGCTACGTAAATGAAAACAAAACATCTGCCAATTATTCTCATTAAGCCAGAACTTGGAGCTACAACAACGTGGTTTAAAATAAAAGACAGCTTTTGCATTTGGATTTGTTTGATTATTTTTCTTCACAAAAGACTCAGTTGTTTCAGTAGAAGAAAAAAATATTTAGTGTCAATATTGTTGTTAAATTATTAAGTTTTGAGGGTTATTTCTGTAATACATGACAGAAAATGAGACTTCAAATTTTTAGCTGAAAATTATTACAATTACTTGATTAGAAAGATGCAGCATACTCAAAGCATAGGATTAAGAAAATTGTTACTAAATTTTGTATTCAGAAATATTCTTTAATTTCGGAGCATTATGATTTTAATAAGACATTTTCTATTTGTGTAGCTATTTATAGAGACCTTTACTTTCTTAGTAGGGTCATTGGAAGGAAAGTAAAATTATTATTAGGAAAAAATTATTAGGAATTATTTAGGCTTAACTCTCTGTATATAATAAACAAGTTTGCATTCGAAGGAAAACCTTCAAGTACACTTAGCACTCATTCATTTGCCAAAAACAGAAACAGCATATTGAAAAATAAAACTTCAGTCAATGCAGTTATCAAAATTTCTGGTGCAGTCACCAAAAGATGTAGACACTAGGTATAGAACCCCACCAAAATGAGAAACCCAACAGAGCACCCAGGTGCAGTCCCAGTGCTGTCAGACAGAGCTAGATGGCAGACACGTGTTGGGAAGCTGGGAGTGCTCATGTCTTGCTTGCCCATCCCAGCCACAGCTGCTGGAGGGCACCAGGAATTGGCAGGAGGTGAGGTCTGGCTGCAGACCAGCAGAGGACATTTCTAACAGAACAGCCTGTGCTGCTTAATAATTTTCTGGGTAATATGGAAGTCCTATCACATCTGGCCAATCTCACTATCACCCTGATCATTAAACACTCCCTCTTGATTTCCCCTCCTAGGAGGAGCAAGCAGGAAGGGCAGCATGACGAGCCTGAATTGAGCTAGGATCCTTTCAGTCAGTCACCCACAAGTAGCCACCTTTGCCATCTGTTTTCCCTCTGGTGGCTGCATTGCCCTCTGCAGATCAGCTGTACCCTGAAACCAGTCCGGGTGCAAAGCTGCACCAGACTCAGCAATTTATGCAGTAAGAAAGACATTTTGTCAAGAGCAGATGACAGGAGAGCTCCAAAATGGGTGTGGGTGACATTGAGAGAGACCTGAGGACCCAGCTATCAGCCACAGGTACCACAGGAGCTCTCCAGGTGGCTGAGCAGAGGGGCTCATCACCCTCCCATGTGACACTTCAGGAGAGGCACTCAACGTGGAAAGCTTCAGATGGCAGCACCATTTGCAAGGTGTTGCTTGTGGGGCTTGGGAGGGTCTGTTACTTGTTCCCTCACACCCAGCCCCAAGCAGACAACTCTCATGCCCCCCCAGACATTCTGCAAAAGCTGTGCTTTTAATAGGGCTTGCAAAAAGACTAAGGGTTTGCTTCTCAAATAAAGAAGGGATGAAAGGAACTTTCCTGGGGTTGTGCTGGCTCAATTCCTGTTTGATTGACTGCTCATGCTGTTGCAATGGTGGTTATTAGAGCTGGTAAAAAACACAATTTCTGTCCCACAGGAATTTCCTATACTTCAACATTTGTTTTCATTCTGAAACAGCATTAAGTATTTCAAAATAATGAACACTTTCATAGATTGAATGGCCCTAAAATAAATTAAAACATGTCATTGTGCATGTGTGCGTGGGCACATTTTCAGTCCAAAGGTCTAACCTCTTTTCTCCCCTAGCCAGTCACAAGGGTTTACAAGAATTTTATTTCCAGATTCATCATATCAGTATTCTAGCTGATTGCTATTCCTTGGGAAGACCAGAGTGCAATGCTGAGCTGCCACCACACTGCTTTCCCACCACCCCCCCCTTAGGTCCCCCAGTCTGCACAAATCCAAGATATCTTGGGAGCATAAAGCAATCATTTGAAGATTTCTCCAGGAAACTCAGAAAGCACTCAGCTAGCAAGAGCCAGATTCTACACACTCATTTGCTTCCTATCCTTTTGTAGGATGTGCTGAAGTGAGGAGAGCAGGTTATTAAAAACTGTGAACATTAGTGTTCTGGGTTGTCAAATGGTCATTTGGTTCTACAGGTATCTCAGGCAGTTCACAGCAGCCTTTACCCAGAACTAACACAACTGCACTTCTTGCCTAGCTGCAGAGCACAATTATTGACAAAATCCACCTTCTTTTATCTAACATGGCAGCATTTTGAGGGAGAAGGAGGATGTGAGAACCAGCAGCTGGCTGGAGCAGGCATGTGATGACCTGCAGGGGTTCTCCAGCATGGCAATTGCTGCCTTGTTCTTTTCTTCCCCTTTTAAAGCAACACATAGCCTAAAATGGCCAAGTGACATTCTGTTCCTCTCTAAGAACACACATGAAGGAAGCAACTGCCCTATCTTCACACCTTGAAGGTTCCAGTGAGAACCACATCAGCATTTTGCACCATTCACCTCCCAGCCACAGATCCTCCCATCCCTGGCTAAATCCTACAGCACTAAGGGTAATATTACTGCATCACAGCCTACTAATGGAATGTGGCTGCACAAGAGTCTCTTTACTTAAAATAGTCTTTATGAAAGGCTTTGCTTTAGGAAAATAATGGTAGCAAAGGAATGTCAGATTTTGCTCTCGTCGTTGAAGAACAAAATCTAACAAGGGTGGTTGTCAGCTATTATACTTTTGTACTGAAAAATTGTACAACCCTTTTAAGTTACATATAATGATTTTATAGCCTTTTAACAAGAGGAGCACCACTGGGTAGAATTTTAACAAGAGAAGCAGGACTGGCAATTTATTAATTTATTTTAAAACAGCTGAATTCCCAAAGTTCTTCCTTGATTTAAGCCACAGCCTGTATTACAAACAGAAGGTATTATAAGCATCTAAAGTAGCCATGGTTTTGATAAAACTCTCTTAAGTAATGATGATCCTGGTGGATTCAGACAAGTCAGGGGTCAATATGACCTTATTTGCCTGGGCCTTTCATTAGGAACACTCTTTCTGCAGTACCATACTTCTGGTACCTCTGAATACACAGAGGATTCATGCTTCAGTTCTGCATGTATTAAGAATGCAGCCATAGCAACTACTAGCATTAATGAACTATTTGCTTATGCAGTAATAATTAACTTCCATTACATTACTTTGTGTGATTACTTTCTTAATTGCCTGAATTATGCATCCATTTAATATTTAATAACCATTCTCAGAAATCAGACACTGGTAAAAAAAAAACAAATTGCTCACAGTTTCCTTGCAATAATTAAGCTCACAAGAATAAATGAAACCTTTTAAAAATGAATGCCTTGTGATTATATCCTTGCATATAGAGCAAGATCCTAAATTAGCTATTTATTAAGTCTAAATTTAAGACCAAATAGTACATTTTTCACTTACGCCTTGGGAAATCAACCTATACAATACCTGACATCACCAGCATAATTAAGTGCCATCTATTTACTTAGAGAGTCACGAATTCTGCATTAGTATTTAGAACATTCAGAAGTGTGTGTGGGGAAATCTTTTAAAATGCTTCCTTGGAAAAATAGCATCTTCTGTACCTGCAGTAGCTGCTTAGCTGTGCTTAAAGTACTGGAAAGATCTGTGAAGCATAAATAGCCTTCTGATGGGGAGGGTTGGGAAGGAGATTTTTTTTTTTTTTTTTTTGGTCGTGTTTTAATTTACATACAAACAATGGAAATACATTTATACAGCCTGAGGTCAGGCTTACCAAACAGGATGAAATTCATTGTTGTATATGAAAATAATGTTTACAATCAAAAACAAGCAGTCTGCTCTACTTATTTTTTCATGTTGTCATGTGTCTCTGAGCCCTCATGCCCTGCTAGCACCCAAGCAAAGCCACATGCTGATTTGCAAAGTGATAATGCCATTACGTTATCTCACACCAGCTTTGTTTCCCAATGGTTTGCAATGCAGTCACCAGCTTAAATAAAATGTGCAACTGTTTTATTGGACATTGGTTTGATGAATAGAGTCTACTGAGCTGGACAAGACTGGTGACCTGTTGTGAGGTCTTTATATTTTGCCTTTCTTCCCCCCTTAAGTTGCATTTGCAAAATTGCTGTGCTATTTCCACATTGATTATGGCAGCTGTGTACAGATGTGTTTATCTGCACCACAACGCAGCTCTGCTGAAGCTACAGGAACACCAGCACATTACTCCCTTTCTTTTTCCAGACACATGCACTACAAATAAAATGTGTACAATGAAAATCATTCTGGGCATCCTGCACCCAAATACACCTAATCCAATAAAGAAAATAACTGCAGGGTTTATTTGCCAAGAGGTGGGAGAAGGAGGAGTGCCTGCTCTTCCCCTTGCCCGTACAAGTGCATCATTTTCAGTGAGATGCACATGAAGCTGCAGGGGGCCAGGGAGGGAGTGAGGGACAGCTCCCATTTGGGGTGTCAGGAGCCAGCCATGGCTGCAACCCCGAGTTCCCAAACTGAGCTAAGTTGATGCCAGTCTCACTGGCTGTTGCTACAGTGGGCAGCATCATTAGGATTTGCTTTTTAAATGATCTCTCAGCCTGTAAGTCTGAGAGCTGCTAGCAAAGCAAGGTTAGAAAGAAAATGATGGCAGCATGTTGATGCTTCACAGACCTCATGATAGTTTCCGTCTGTCATTATTTACGTCTGACTAGATGCGTCATGTCAGCTACCTAGAAGGCACTTTAATATGAAGCTCTTGTTTTCCTCTGCTTTTTCACATCCAGACTGGGTATTATTATTTTTTTTGCATCACTACACTTAGGTGAAGCTTGCTTCAATCTCTCTGTAATGACACACAAAGAAATAAAAATTGTTTAGCTCATGTTATTATACATGCTTCTATTCTAACAGACCTCTTTGACATTGTTCACAAAATGGTGAATTTAAATCAATAAACAGACATCTATCAAAAGGTCAACTTAATTTTATTCTTTCAGCTTTTTTTACCAGTATTTTAAGCAAAATAATTTCTTCCTTTAGTTTTCAGTAAATATTCTATTAGTGGATTACAGCGGCAACTGGTAATTTTAATGGCTGATGGTATTTAGTAGTTCAATTAACATTTCATTAATACTGCTTTATAATGTGATGAGTTCTGTCAGAGTCAATGTAAATAAGGTTACAGCTATCAAGTATATGTCAGTTCTGCCATTATACTACCTCTTGGCAATTCAGATTCAGAGGATTCACTGGCACTGGTTTGGGATGAAATGTGCAATTCACTCCTGAGTAACACAGCCAGCCCTGAATTCCACCCGATAACTTTTTACAGCGAGAGCATCTCGTGCGATGGACAAGGACCCAATCCTCCCAGGCTTCTGGCAGACAAAGCTCTAGCTCAGACATACACTGTGTTCCCATCCCAAAGCATGTGTTCCCATCCCAAATGGACTTTAAACCCACCCCTCTGCCATTTACCAGAGAGCTACTCAGCCACAACATTTTAATTTGTGCCCAAAAATAGCAGTTCAAGCATTCTGTGGCCGACTTTGCTGAATAATCATATGAACTTATCAATACAACCTTTTCTAATCCTTTAACTCAGCAAGCCTGCAGTTCTATCTTCTCATCCTGCCCTCTGTGAAATTTAGTGAAAAGCTTTTTGCATGCTTTCATTTATCTGAGCTGTGAGGGATCTTGCACACTCTTCAGTACAATAAAAAAAATTAACCATGTAATCATGCCAAAAATTATTCAATATTTGATCTGCTGAATTTTGTCCACTTTTTTTCAATTTCACACATTAGAAAATACCTTTAACAAGTTAATGATATATTTGCATTGTGTACACTTTGGACTTGCTTATTATTATATTGCTTTCTTAAAAGTAAAACTGGAAGGGTTAACTATTTTTGTTTTATAAGTATCTCATATTATGATCATTAAAATCTACTAGGGCATCTAGGCTTTGGTAAACATTACTTATACAAAAGAAGTTTTAAAGGTCATCAAGTTTTCCCCCTCATCCTCTCAAAGAGAAGTTTTATTTGTTTTTTAATGGGCAAATTAGCACTATCAATCAAATAGTGTTTTCTCTTAATCACTAAAATAAGATTTACCTTTACATGGGCTCCAGATAACCTAACAAAAGATAAAGCTTTCCCAAAGTTACAGGTACAGCTAGCTCATCTATTCATTGAGTTGAATTCCATGGGTACAGTATGTGCATTTCTGGGTTCCTGGAAAGCCCACATAGAGGTCACAATTATGTGATATAGAAGAGTGCTGGATTTTTACCATTCTCCAAGAAATCTACTTAAAGGAATTTTAAGCTCAGTATAATGTACAAATGGGTGACTTCACATAGCAGTTATTCATTAATTGTGTAATTTGATCAGTTGCCTAAATCATAGGAAATTATTTCGAAATTATTATCAGAAAGAGAAATAGGATCTCCTTCTCTGTTGCTCAGTTGGGTGATATTAGCCCTACAAAGACACTGCTGATTTGCCTCTATGGACAAGGCTCTAATGGTTAACTCTTTGGGAAGCATTAAATAGGTTTTCCTTGACTTCTGAAATAACCTATAGGGCTGTGACTGAACTTTGTATACAGGAGCTTAGCCTGCTTTCCCAGCAGGCTTTCCCAGCCTTTCCCAGTATCATAACAGGGAGAATCACATCATCATAAACATAGTGAGAATGAGCTCTTATTTATGGACAGACTGAAAGGTTTTCACAGGAATTAAATCCATTTTCCAATACTGACTCTTAAATTGTGAAATGAAATATAAACTGAAGATAAACTTGCTCACTGTGAACAAGACAATTACACCAAATCTCCTCTGTATGAAGTTTATGGTGACAACATCTATATTTTTTCTGAATCAACTTTATTTCACCTCTTATTTGGATCTCATTAGTAAAGGTTACTACAGCAATACAGTTAGGTCCTCATGCTTGTCATTTACCTCGTGTGATCTGCATGTGCCCACTGTTTTCTGGGCAATATCTGTTATAATTACTGGAGAGCACCAAGTGACACCAACAGCTCTGGATGTCCCTAAGGTCTGTAGATTATAGATTGGGTTGTTCTTGACATTTTTATGGGTTTGGTTTTCAGGTCTTGGATTTTTTTCTCACAAATGCTGCCATGAAAAGGGTCTGAAATGAGCAGAGTGATTCCCAGGATTTCAAGAGTGCACTGGAGTCCTGCATTTCAGGACTCCAGTGGTGGGTAGTGCCAGATCCCCATGAGAGCTGCTGCGAGAGCAGGCAGCTCTGTGCGAGGCAGGATGGGGACCTTTTGTGAGCAGAAAACAGAGCGTGTTTGCTAACCAGCTTCTCTATTCTCCTCTTCACCTGGTTTGGCTGAAAATTAACTGACAGTCCCCACTAAAAAACTGCTAGGTGCTAAAAAAACCTATGAAAACCTGTATTTCCATTTAAAGTCCAAGAGCCTTCCAAATCACGCTTTCTCCTTTGTTTAACTTTGTAGGTTTTGAAATTCAAATGTGGAGCTTCTTCAACTTTTTACCGGCTCCACATACTAAACATGTCTCAAGCTCTTCATCACCTCTTACGCCGGGAATTTACAGACTGTAAACCACCAGCAACATTTGATTTCTAAATTCAGCTGATAGCTCGAAAGAGCCGTCTTTTTCCCCCGGGCCAAGCTCGGCAGGAGCGCTCTCCCCGCCGGCGAGCGGCAGCCCCGGAGCGCGGAGCGGCGAGCGGTAGGTGGCAGCCGAGCCCCTGAGCTCCCTGCGCCGTCCTCGGCACCGCATCCTTCTCAGGAGCAAGGCGAAAATACTGTCCTTTTGGGGTTTTAAAGGTATCATTTCAAAAATTATCCTTTCCGAGGCCGTGCGCTGTAAAGGCAATAATGGACAGTAATAGGTTTTGGATGAAGAGCCTAAAAAGCCCTTAAACTCTGTTGCCTGCTTTTGAGTTCTGAGTTTGTATGGATCCCAGGGTTTTGGGGATTGTTCTAAACTTACAGGAATGTTTGCTGTTGTAAAGAAGTGCCATAATTGTCCAGGACTGTCCTGAGGCCGTATCCACGGGATTTACCCTGCCCCGAGCAGAGACAGCCCTGTCCCAGACGGGGCACGGCTGGGCAGCAGACCTGCCCACATGCACTCTGCTGGGCTAAAGCCAGAGCCCTTGTTTCATAGCCACATACAAAAAACAAAAAAACCTCCCAGTGAATTAATGTTTCATTTCCTTGTCTACACTGCACGCAATGAGAAAAGCAATTTAAGATCATCTCAATCTTTTTCCTGCTATTGAAGTGGCAAATATCATTAAACATAAGTGTCTAGCAACCAGGAAAAGTTACACAGCAGCACAGATGTGTCACACTTGCAGCAGGACTATTAATCAAAGAGGCACTCTCCATGCACACACAGGCCTCTCAGTATATCTCTTAATGGGTCAGCATCAGTTGTCTTATATAGCAATATTCAGCAATACTCCAGTGACAGATCTGACCACAATTTGGATTCATACTTCATAAAATATTGGCAGTTCCATGAAGCCATTTTCTAAGTAAGACTCTTTTATTGTATTCATCACCACAAGCATCAAGTAAACCAGAATTAAACTGAGAAAGTAAGACATTTTTAAATTTCTAAAATCAAAAGAAAGTGCATCTCTGGTTATGTTTTTAAATGACTGAAGCTATGCCGCTAACCCACTAGCCCTGCCAATCTCAGTTCACAAATATTTTGTTCATACAATAATTTTTCTCATGTTACTTGGTCCCACATAAGGGACTTCTGGAGAAAAAAGTAAGGAGAGGTGGTACATTAACATTTCCTTTTCAGATGGATCGTTCATATTTCTTCACTATGCTCTAAGAGCCATAAGTTTAATTTTAATTCTACAGGGAAGTACAATAGCTCTGGAAAACCATTTTTTTCCTTATCTTTCTTGGGACCTTAGCTTGAGTAGAAGTTTTGAATGTTGTGAACACAGAAGTGGCCTAACTAAAGCACTCCACAGCTGTTAATTAGCTTGTATTACTCACCAGGACCATATAAAGAACACAAGGAAATTTGACTTTTCAGAGTGATTAAGAGTACGTTGAATTTGAAGAATGACTTTTGTCACAAACTGCAACGAGATGATGCAAGCCAGCAAACATGCAGAACAAAGTGTCAGACCCATAGGCTGATATCCAAGATTATATCTCTTTTGAAGGTGTGTTTCTACAAGGATTGGTGTAAACTTTATCAATTAAAGCTCAGAAATATTAAAGGACTGACTGGGGATATTCTCCCTCTTCCAGAAATATTTCATCAAGGGGTCAAGAAAGCGAACTTATGTCCTTGTTCTATAGGTAGAACAAAAAATGATAAATTGAAGTGCTGGTCCATGAGTTGTACAGGGAAATACAGTGATAACACAGGCAGACCTGGGCAAACTATTACTTTTTTAAAATATTTTACCTGAGGAAATTGAAGAAAAAACTTCATATTACTGTAGAGTACTAGTTTTAATTACAAAAATAAAATTTGTTTTGTAAAAAATTATTTTATTTTTGTTTTAATTACAAAAATAAAAGAAATATTAATCATGTTTATTCTTTCAATTTTGTCATTTTCTTTCATTTTGCTTTATCCTAGAGCTACATGACATTTCCAAATTTATGGTGAAAATTTTGAAATCTGAATAGGATTCACTTTGTAACAAAACAGTTTAAGTTGCAAACTCAACTCACCAGCTGTGACATAGTGCTATAAACCGCTCAGAAATCATTGGGAGCTCAGAACTTTTTGTTTTAATGCTGGTTACAAACTTCTGGCTCTGCCAGAAGGCAATCAGGGACCATCAGGTGGGAACAACAAACTCCAGATCAAACTAAAAGCAGTATTCAGATTGATATACTCAGTCCCGAGCTGACAACTCTTGATGATGGGAATTCTACCATATTTCCAGTTAAACTGGTCTAAATATGACTGGGTGAACATCTGCATCTGTTTACACTGGAAAGTAGAAAGGTAGAGCAAAGGAAACAACTTCTAGTAATTTATCTTATTACCTTTAGTAGCACAAAAGCTATCTTAAATGTTCAGTATCACCTTTCTGAAATAAAAAAATGCACCATAGCTGTGCCAGTATTGTGTTGATTTTGTTGATCACTGCTGATCAACACATGAAAACTTAGCCTCACATGATCACATGAGCATTATCACATTTACATCATCCAGTACAAACAATCCAGCAAAATATAGGCATTCTACAAGTCAGAGCTGGTAAAGGAGGTGTAGAACTAGAAAAATACTGACTAGAAAGCAGTTTCTGTTTTCCTCCCAATATTGTAAGTCTGTATTCAAAACAAAAAGGGTAGAAGGTGACAGCAAAGGTCATAGGAAAACTTCTGGCAGGCGTTTCTAAAGAAGTCCCCAATAGCCCAAAGAGCTGCAGAGCAGTGTGGCCCGCTGCTGCTGCAGCCACTCCTGCACAGAACAGCTTTTCCAGTTAATTTTAGAGCCAAGTATCTGAGAGGAAACAAAATACTTTACACAAGGTTTTCCTTTATAAGCACACACTACACAGCACCACTGTTTGCTATGAACAACACTTGTTCTGACTTTATACTACTACTTACCACTTATTTTCAAATAAGTGGAGGGTTAAAACAAAATCAAAATAACTGAAACGATGCATATGCTGTCAGGGACTGCTGTAACAATTGTATTTTAACAAGGCTTTTATAGACCTACTAATATGAATATCACATTGGAACACATCAGTGTAGCCCTAAGGTTCATCAGTCAACAAAAGAAACCATAATTTGTTCCTCCAAAGCACTGGATAGCATTTGCTACATTGCATTGTACCAACAGTGTATTTTAAAAATAAATGCATATTCTTGACTCATTGTAAGATATTAGTAAACTGCATATATAGGCCAATACTCCAGAAGAATATTTGAATAGGTCATAGTACTTCTGGCTGCATAATGCAGAATTGTGGACATAACACACTAAATAGACACTGAGCTGAAAATACTTCAGCTCCTTTGCCTGTAATACCTATGTCAGGGTATTTTACATTTAAGTCTCTACTTTTCTGAAAGAAATAGTAAGAACATTCCCTGTGATAAAGACAATTCATGATAACACATTAATAAAATGTCTCATTTTCTAGTACTTCTCTCCTTTTGGTTTGCTGTGTTCCTCACCTCATATTTTCCTCTGAAGGCAGACATAAGATATTGGTCAAAGAATATGTATAGAAGATCAGAAAAAAAGTTAATTTACTCATACATGGAGGAAAACTTATGTTCTTCTGGCCTTTTAAAAGTTCTGGGGTTTTTTTACTAGAAAGCAGATCAGGAACAACAAGGGTAATAGCAAAGTTTGGGAGTAACTCAGTGAGAGTTTTTGCTTGGTTAGACTACAAGATGACTGGAAGATTTAAGTTGTTCTTCCCTGTTTTAACAGATGAGAAAAAGTAATCTAATTCATAAATTATCATTTTGTTGAATTTATTCATAATGCAACTCAGATCTTTTGCATATTTGTCATGTCCTTGGTTCTTTGTGGCACAAACCTGAAAGTTGCAAGTCAGGCTATCCCTGAGGCAACCACTCACCTGCAGCAATAGTTCAGAGCAAGAAGACCATTACATAGGTGGTCAGGGTTTTCCAGAGAGCACATAGCCTGCTAGGCTCCTACATGAGCCAGTGGATGTGGAACACCTTCTATGTTACCAACCAGTTTGCAAACAGCACATGTCACAGGTATATAACACATGGAGACAGATATTAGTAATTAAGTTTAAGCAAGGCATTCCACTGCAGGTTCAAGTTTTTCCATCACTAAAACCACAGGAGGAACTTGTTCACCATCCTAACTAGAAATGTCTAGTCCTTCTTGTAATCACATTTGTTATGCAACTATCTGTCCTTTCCAGGCAATGGTCACAGGTTTTAACAAGCAGAACTCCAATTTAACATGTCCTTCACTGTGAGAACAAAGTAGAAGAAGGAGTCTCTGGAGAAGCTGCAGAACCAAAGTCCTTCCCTCTCCTTCAGGGCCAGGACTTTCAAATCAACTCAAGTTCTCAGGGCTACTTTACTGCACTGGTTGACATTTAGCCAGTTATTTAGCTTTCTTTCAAGTGTCAACTTATGCTCTGTTAGAACAGATGGTATCTACTACAGTAGCAACCAGCAATTTATTTTTAAAGGCTTTTAGCAATCAACTGGACCTTTTTATGTTTAATGCTCAGCTCTTTCTTCTTTCCATGCACATCTTATATCCACTCCACACACCTTTCATATTTTTTGCAGCAGCCAGCTCAAAAGAAATGCTGAATTTAGTATTTATCTCTATTTTATTCAACAGGCACATTTGATTCTGATTTGGGGAATGAAAGACATGAAAGGTGTAATACTGAAAAAAATAGTAGGCAGATTCAAGAAAACACTCTTTACTCACCTCAGTTACTGTTTCACAGGCTTTACGCACATTGCACATCATCTTTGCTCCCTCTCCATCTTCCCAAAACTTGCAGTTCATTGCTGTTGAGTAAGAAACTACACAGACTCACCAGGAGGCTGGTTTGCACAGCATCTCACTTTACCTCGAATTCTCTCTTTTTATACACTGTTCTGATACAGCTAGATCAGATTGGTCAATTAATACATTCCACCTGATTGGTTAATTAACAAAACACCTTTCTTATAAACAATCTTTGAGAAAAACAGGGAAACAGAGAGTAGGAAAATGACACTTGCAGGTTGTTCATAATAACAAGCTATCATTGTTTATCTTCAGCTCCCTGAAGCCTCACAAGCTGATTCTGGAAAACTTATCTAGTTTTCTTGCTCTCTGACCAGGCTGTCACATCCACAATGTTTGCAATATGCATCATACTACTTTGCTGTCCTCATCCCTAAGTCAGATTTCTCTTCAATCCTAAGCAGCACCACTCATGTAAATCAGCACTCCTTAGAAGATAGGTAAGGAAATGAGTGCTTGATCTACAATTCTTAGATAGTATTCAATTTATTGGAATTGACTGAGCAATACTTGATCTCTCTAATTGAATAATTATGTAGTGAAATGAATGCTTATAGGCAGTAATACGTGCAGTAAATACAGATGACTGACTTTCGAAAAAATTTAAATGTATGAAGGAGGATGCATTTATTATTTTCTGCCAAAAATATATTTATCTATTTTATAGATATATATATCTATATATATCTATATATCAAATATATATCTTTATATATTTGGAGGAGGGTCTTACCAAAATCTTTGATTTCCACCTGTGAATACCTTCATGCATAACTTCAGAAACTCTTTGATTTCCTTGAACACTACTCTGGTTCACAAGGAATTAATTTCCTACTACTGATACATGCTCAGAGATTCCAGCATCAGTCACATCTGAATTTGCACTGCAAGCACTTGTAGATGCATTAACATTAGGAGTACATGAGACTGGAGTAACAGGCTTGCTGTGTTATCAGAGTCCTGTCTCTGTAATGATCTTTGCACTCAGTATTGGGTAACGAGGAATCGAAGTCCCAGTCGCCTGCAATTGGTGTATGAATTGTCTGCTTGCATCCCCCTCATAGATCTCTGACAGGGCTCAAATAGTCAGTCTATAGACCCTACTCTCTCAAATCCACTTACCAGTCTCAAGCAGAGAGCAAAAGCAGTCACAACTGGAAGTACAGAGCAAACATACACAGTATTTCCAAGAAAGCTCTTGCAGTCTCCAGCATTTTTTCAAGAGATTTCTCGAGCTTGTTAGGGTTTCTGCATCTGGCAGTCCTTGACCTGGCATTTCATCCAATTATTTGTCCATTCTCCCCCAGACCCTCTGCACAGCTTTGACAAGGTACATTATTCCCTTCTGAAAGAGATGCCTTCCCCTGCTCTGAATCAGTTTCTACAAGCTTCATTCAATGGCCCTTAACTCTTGTGCTGAAAGAGGCGATGACAGATCTGTCCCTCTCCATGCAATCACAGTTTTTTTAACCTGTCATTACCATCCTTGGCTGACTTTTCCCCAGACAGAGTCCCAGCCTACTCAGCCCTTTGCATTCAAGCTCCTCTCCCACTTCTGAATCTTCCCATCTTAATGCATCCTCATGGAGATCAGCAAGTCAGACCTACTTGTGGTACCCAAGGTAAAGGTGAGCCATGGATTTATATGGCTGCATAATGACATTATCTGTTTTGTTCTCTGGTCCTTTCTTCATAATTCCTAAAATTTGATTTGCTTTTTAGCCTGCTGTCAAGCACAGGCTGATGTTTTCATGGAACTATCCATCATAGCCCAAGGTCTCACTCCTGAGTGGCAACAGACAGCTTGGAGCCAATCATTTTATATGTGAAGCTAGGATTGTTTTTCCCCACATGCATCACTTCACATTTATCTACACTGAATTTCAGCTGCTATTTTATTGCCCAGTCACACAGTCTCTTCAGATCCTTGTGTAATTCTTCACAGTCTCCCTTCATCCTCACTACCTTGAATAATTGTGTATCAACAGCAAGCTTAGTCACCTCACTGCTCTCCTCCCTTTTCAAACCCATTTATATACGTTCTCGTAAACAGTGCAGAACCCTTGGAACACTACTGCCAAACACCATCTGCTGCAGTTACCAAGCACTTACTCCCCTGTCTATTTTAAGGAATTATCTCTCTGTGCAAGGACTTCCCCTGCCTCTAAGACTTCTTAATTTCCCTAATTTTGGTGAGGCGGAGTGTTAAAAATCTATCAGAATTTCAGGTAGAAGATAACTTAAACACTCCTTCCCTTCAGCTTATTGACTCTTTCAAATAAACTACTCCAAACTTTTTCCTCCATTAATATCAATCTATAGAAAAAAGTGCTTTTAAACAGTTTTATTTTCAAAAGCAGCTTAATTTTGAGATGTTAGGGACAGTGCCAATCAGATGAAAGAGGAAATAAAAGAGGCAGAAAAAACAGTTTTCCCTTCAGCTCCAAGACTGAAACTTGTTTCCAGTCTGACCCAGTGGCCTGACTGCTGTAATCCTCTATTTCTTAAACCACAACAAGTAGTCTGGTGAATGGTGGAGCTAATCCAGACTGGTTTCAAATTATTTATTTGAAATTTGGGTGCCTGATAGGGTTCAGAGTTCTGCTGGGCTCATTTCTCCTATATCCAGTGACCCACTGCAAACCCACCAGAAATTAATCCAACAAAGCAACCTAGCAGGCAAAAAGCTGTTTGGCTAAGCAGCACCATTTCTCACCAGCTGAAGTGAATACAGGAGGACAGAGGCAATGGTGGCATGAGCCTTCTTATTATGACAAACAGGATAGGCATGGAGATAAATGAAATAAATACCTTTACATTTAAAATGAAATAAATGTTATCTAGATATTTCTGATAGACACCGGACTCATTCAAAAGGAGTCTATGAAGCTTCAATTATTTTTACTTTTGTAATCCCATTTGGCCATGAAAACCTAGCACTGATAATGTAAACATTAAGTGCTTTTATGACTCAGGCTTTGGTGCTCCAGGAGCTTGGCAAGTCTCTTCTCCCTGGTGCAGTGAGCCAGTCTCACCTTGGCACAGCAAAGTGGGGTTTAACCTGACTAAATGAAGCCATGACCTGCTATTAAAGGCACCTGTTTGCAATTATATCCAACTGCAGTGGCTACAACAATTTTTCCAGATTCTTTTGGAAATCTTACTTAAATAAACAATGTTTTCCCTGTTTATGAAGGAATATTATTTTGATCCAGCCACAGAACAACCACGACCATAAATTTTCCATCACAGAGAGCATTGGCAAGGAGAAATTGTGCAGGACCACGTAGCATGGGCAGATGTAGATATCTAGGGATGGCTCCCATTATGTGCTCCAAACCAGGTATTTTTGAGCACTTACAGTTTTCTACCTTGAGCCATTTCAACAGGAATGAAGCTAAACACAGGATGTCTTCTCTTTCCTCTGCCCACAGTCCAGGAGCAGCCTCTAACCTGCTTTGATTCTGCCTCTGCACAGCCACTTTCTGCTGAGAGTCTCGGGGCACTGCGCAGCAGCCCAAAAGGAGGTAGCACAGAAACATCTGTCATGGGTTTCTAAGTAATGTGATCTTAAGAGAGAGGTGAAACAGCAGTTTTACAGGGTGAAAACTATTTTTTATGTGTTTCATATTTGAATCATTCAAGCTTCATTATTAATTTAAAGAAAATGAAAAATTCATTTCACACACTCCAAGCAGTTTACCCAGTTTTGACACTCAAGCATAGAATAACCTAAAGATGTAAAATAAGGGCAATTTAGGAGCTGACAGCTATACTCAGTGATCATGGAAGAAAGCTAAGGCTCCAATTCTTTACATATAAAAGCAGTATAGTTTAGAGTTTGCTGCTGTTTGAGCAGCAAGGCAAGCACATACCTCCCCCTTTATCCCAAGAAAACACCTCAATACAAACCCTAAAACAGAGGTTAAAAAAGTGCCTAAGCTAGGTTCTTAAACTTGTTGTTCCAATACACTCTGTAGGCTTCCAAAATCAACCCAGATTCACTTCTGAGAATCTGGATACTGCTATTTAAAAGCCTCAGTAAGACCTGAAAGTCTAATTTCAGGCACTCAGATTTGCAACTTGCAGCCTTATTTACTAAAGAAGGAAAATAAAGGAAGTGAAATACCTTGAAGACAATACTGGGGAAAGTATTAAGCTGCTTGCTTGTAAATCTCACAGTATGATACTGTTCACGCAGTGAAGGAACACAGTTCTTGCATTCAAACAAGCACTTAAAACTACAACACTTGAAGGCTACTGGAAAGATGAACTTACTAACCTGGTAATTGCTGGAACCTTTTCTGAAAGAGCAGATTGAATCACCAGTAATAACTAAGCCCATTCTTTCCTATCTATGAATAATATCAACTGACAAACATTATTCCAAATCTCATAGGGACATTTTCTAGATTAAGAAGAGGTTTATATTTTCTGAAGGCATAAAAAAAACTTTGCAGGGAAAATTGTAAAGGAAAAGCATGTTCTAAAATTGTGCCATTGAAAAATTGGCCTTTATCTTCTAGAGTGAAAAGTACAGTCCAAGAACATGTATAAAGCAGTTTCTCTGAATTTATTTTTTGCATCTGATGTGCAGCAATGATGCATGCTGATGTAACTAAGTACAGCTGGGGGGGGGGGGGGGTGTCTTCCCCCCTTGACTTATGAAATAGGGGAACGAATATTTTGAAAATAAAATGTACTTGTATCATCAAATTGTAAAAATATTCACAGGGCTTATGGATAGAATAGAATGCTATTTGAAATCTAGATCTTAAAACTTAGAATCATTTTTCTAGGGTACAAAAAAGCTGTGCAAGAAGATAATATTTATTAGAGAATCATCAACTCGACACAGTACTCAGTACTGGAATAAAATTAATTTACAATACTTCTAGACTGGTAGTTGCCTATAACAACGTAATTTTTTTAAATTGAAATAATATTCACATGAAGAAATCTTACTTCATTCTTCACCCCTCCCATTTATTTTTTCATGGCAGGAGAATGAACTGAGACACACTTGTGCCCTCATCATTCCCTTTTGGAATCATATCTTCAGGGTTTCCAGGGAAAGGAAACTACAGATATATCAACCCAACAGCATCCCAGCACATCTTTTTTACCCTTCCCTGGGCAGCCCTATACTTCTCCAGAACACACACTAGCAGTGATTACCAACACATCTTCAGTTTAGCAGACAAAGAAAAGAGGACATCAAAAGTGAGAAGGAATAGCAGAGTTTCACCAATATTAATGCCAGAGGAAACAAACTGAAGTGAACAGTCAGAGAGTTACAAGTGAACTGAAGAATTAGCAAACATATCCTCATACAGACAAATACATTACTGTTAATAACCTATAAGATGCACAACAGCTGACCAACTGAAATCAGTACTCATGTTTTCTAACTTAGCTATTTCTTCTTCTCGAGGCATTTTTGTGTGCAAATAACTGTGCAAGAAGCAAACACAATGTTGGATTGTTTTATTCATCATCACATTATCACCAGCTCTGTCTGCTTGTCTCGTTTCTGCCTCACGTTGAGGACCAATCCCTGCCTCTGCTACCAAAATGGCTTTTGGCACTGAAGCCCAGTGGAGTAACATTTGCAGATAGTCCTGCCAGAGTCATCATAGACAAGAACATCATCTCTCCCTGACAGTCAAGTTATCAGGGTTACCACAATATTGTGTTTGAGAGGACCATACTTCCACCTTTCAAAGAGTTTGAGTCCTCCCTAGCTGAGCAGTAATTTTTAGAGAGCTATAAGCATGACCTGTGCTTGATGCACCAATAAAAGCAGTGATTTGCCTCTCGAGGTCTGTCTTGACTCCTTCCCTCCAGAACCATAACCATTTTCAAACAGCTGACTTGCACTGAAGTCTCAAAAGTTAGTCAAACAAGAGTCTCTGGAGTACAAAAGATAATATTTCTAAGATTTCCTCTATGGAACTCAGTCCTGCAAGAGCCAAGTGAAAAGTTCAGCTTAACTCTCTGGCAGTAAAAGAATAAGCTGTTCTTACTGATTTGACTTTGATGCAGTAAGGTTTCCCACACACACACTTCATCCAAACACATGCAAACCCAAAGAAATGAAAATATTTCCTGTACAGCCTTGAAAGTAAAGGAGAAGAAAAAACATTAAGTAAACCCACATTAACTTATTTTTAATAGAAAGGAAAGCTAAAGCCAGAGAAATGCATATCAAGTTAGGTCAACTTCGTTTAGCAATGTAGCTATCAGCAATAATATTATAATGAAGATGAGCTGGTTCCACCAAGTCAGAACCCTGGTGTCTCATGAGAAAAGCTCTTCATGGTCAGTGTTGTAGCCATAGAAAACAAAAGGTGGCTATAAGCAGATTTACTTAAAACAGCACAAACAGGGCTGGTCAATAATCAGGATCCCACATTTCCAGAGTAGCAAAAGTTCTTCATTTGCCTTACTGTCCATTGTGGCAGTCATAAATTATATTTTTGGTGTAGGCAGCCATCTCACCTGTCACCAAATTATCATCTGCTCCCTGATGAGTCAGGAATCAATAAAATAAGAGCTAAAACCAGCAAAAAATGAGTACTTTTTTCCTTCTGTATCATATTGTTCACATTTTCTAAAGTTTCTGTGAACCACGAAGGGTACAAAGACTCCATGCAGAGTACCAAAAAGCAAGAACTATCATTTTTAGAAGCACAAGAGGAAAAAAAAGGTATCTTTACTCAGATTTAGTCATTCGATGACACAATATCTGCAAGTCCAGTACTCAGTGTAGACTGACCCTTCACAAAAAAATTACAGTCAAATGCCTTTGTGCAAGGTCCCAAAGCTATTCTTTTCATATGTGATGGAGCTATTAGAGGAGGATCAGCATAAGGTCAACTAGTAGAGAATACTGCAATTTTAGATTAATTTAAAAATCCTTCTTTTAAATGAGTACAGTGTATTTCAAGAATCTGGATCTTCCCAAATTGAATAAGTAACCTGAATCAAACTCTGCATCTTGAAGCTAGGTTTGGTTTTCACTACTTCAGATACACCCACGCAGTTGACCTCTTGGAAAGTAGAAAGTGTTTTGGCTTTCCCTGTTCAACACTGAAAAATTGAGAAAACAGCCAACACAAAAATCCACAGAGAGCTCCAGAAGTTACATACCACTGACAAAAACATTAAGTTTTTAAACTTCCTACTTATCTATAGAACTTCACATACATTATAGCGATTGTATCACTCTGACGCCCAGCCCAGGCTGATCAAAGTCCCCAGTTTGATTTTTTTTTTAATGGGTTATGTTTAAAAAATTTATGTAGTTAGTATAAACAGGCTTTTCCTCTTTCAGCATGTGCTCCTTGGGGGGATCAGAGGCTGCAAGGGCTGTCTAAGAACTAAGGAACGTTCATAAGGGAGCATTTAATCCTCACTGTGGAGGCAGCCAGTTACTCTGCAAATTAGAGCTAAAGAAAAAGATGACAGGGTGAGGTCCAGTTTGCAGAATCCTAAATGATGTAGCCTTGAATTCAATATATCTTTATATTAAAAGGACTTTCTTTATTTTAGAAAACAGAACACATTGGAAGTAGAACTGGTACAGCAGAACTGACCTTGGCTGTAAGTATTGGTCTTATTCATACTTCATCATGAGACATAAAAGGAAAAAAAAATACTTTTTTTGCCAAATATGTATCTGCAAATTTTTTCCTGGCAGTATATATTTCCAAAAGAAAAGCAGGCGAAGCTTACTTTTTTTGGTACTTGAAAAATATGTTTAAACTATTGAACATGTTACCTTTCCTTTTCAGAATATTTTGCAATGCTATGTTCTCAAACACCTGAAGTGCCATAGATCTATCTAGATTGGACACTCCTGCAGCTGTATGAGTTGTTCCTCCACATAGGACAGGTTCATCTTCATCTATAGAAATTTAAAGACAAGTTTAGTAGCAGCATAATTATCATAGGTGAACAAAGTAAATAAAAGTCCATAACTTCACTACTTTGAACCATCTAGTGATGTCAAACCAGAAATGTTGAGTAAAAAATGTCTGGTTCTGAAGACCTGTTTTCAGAATTTACCCAAGCACTTTGGAGAAGTCAAGAAATAAATCCATAGTAAAAGTGTCCCTGAGGAAGCCATGTCTCATTTTGTACCATTATTTCAAGTTGTCACTGCCATTCAGCCCTGGCTGAAATCTTGTTTCTTTTTTTTTATTCTACCTTTAACTTCATGATAATAAAATCCAATTATTAAAGAGGTTTTTTTAAAGGAATTCCCAGTGTTTCATAGCCAAATGTTTTTCTTTGAAGTTAACAGTAATATCACACGACATACCAAGCTTCTTTTATAGAAAAAAATCCTATGATGGGCACTGAATGATTACAAGAATAGGCCAGGAAGTATTCATGCAGCATCAGTCCCTGGGCAAGCAACCTTTTTTCTACTGAAGCAAAAGGGGCAGAGAAAGGAAACAGGAGCAAATACTTTCAGAGACACCTTGTACTGGTTTTACCACTTCTGGTAGACATTAGCTCTTGTTTCTGAACTATATGTTTTGAAACCCATTTGGATTAGAGCTTTCACATTTTCATTTTTGAGGGGCAGTTTTAAATACAATTAAAACTGGTGTCAGAAAGAAACCCCTGTTATCAAAGCAGAGAGGAAAGGGGCACTCAGCACACCATGACACAACTGTACAAATTGACTCCATCCTACTTAGATAACTCCTGGACATCTCCTCACCACCACTCCACAGAGACTCAAAATTAAACAGAAAAAGTCTAATGCTGCTATTACTGTGTCTTATTTTTATAGTCTTGTTTGGTTGGGGTAGAATTCTCTTCTCAACACACTGTTTTTCCCCTCTGTTGATTTTGCTAGGTGATATTTTCTCTACACTTTTATATCATTTAATCTCTGCCTTTTTTATGAGGCAAATACCTTTGGGAATGAAACACAAGAGAGACTTGGATACATCAAAGATGGCTCCAGAAGTCTTCAGGTGCCAAAGTCTCATGAATTCACCCAGTTATCCTTCTAGCTGCTATTATGTAGTTTCCAGTTTTCTGAATTTTTTGTAGATGAGTACATGAGGCTTGTTCTCTTTAGGGTGACACATAGTTATTCACTCAAGGACTCATTTACTCCTGTGGCTCTAAACCAAAGCAGCAACAGCCATCAGCTATGTGAAAGAACAAACAGAGAATACCCATAAATACCTGCTTCTGGCAAATTCATAAATAAATCTGGTCTGAAGTACTTCCATGCATACATACTGTGTAGCTTTGGGAAGAGGAAGAAAAAATGGCTACAATGGAAAGGAGACTAAGAGGAAACTACAAAAACACACAGCAAAAAAACCACCAACCCAAAAATACATAATTAAGCACTCACCAGGAGCAGATGCAAAGAGACAGAATGGTAAGAACAGCTACAATGCACTGAAATACATGGCAGAAAAGAGGTTACTATAAACCTAGGAAAATAATTTTTCAAAGTACAGACAAGAAAATATTTCCAAGGGGAACCCCACAGAGATGTGCAAAAGCAACAACAGTTTCTTTTTAGGGAAAACAGCAGCTCAAGACCAGCTTTGGTTTCTAGATACTAAAAGGTGCGAGTAGGCAAAGGATACACACAAAATTATCAGCCTCTGTTTTATCTCTTCCATTTGTAAAAATCAGTTCAGAAGGTTTGGCCTTCCTGGCATATCTATCCATGATAGAAAAGTTTTATCTGAGTAAGATAAATTATAATAATGTATATGCCAGTTTTAGTCATAATAATGTATGTGCCAGTGAGCTAAATTAGGACTCTGTATATATATATATATGCTTATATTTCTGCAGCAAAATGCCTTGTCCTAGCACAGACTTAGGCTGACAATCTGTATCTGAGCAAGACTTCTCATGTCCTTTTAGTAAAATCAAAAGTTCATTTCAGAAGGTGAACACTTGCAAAAATGGTGTGGTTTTGCTGAGCTCTCAGTGTCACCTGTCCCTCACAGCTCCTCCACAACCTGTGCTTGCAGCATCTCCAGCTGCTTTTTTTTCTCCAAGAGGTTGAAACTGCCATGCAAGTCGTGCAGACGCATGGAGAATTAGTATTTCATTATTGTTTTGTCAATGTTGAAATTTTAAACAATTTGAGCATATGACATAGCCAGTTGCTTCATGTAGCCTCCCAGGCTAATTGACACTTCCACAGGCTGCACAATATCTCCCCTGCACACCCAGCTGCAGTCAAGCCCAACTCCAGTGACAATTTCATCAGCAGTGCAGGAGCGTGATCAAACTAGAGCTGCTGCACACACAGCTGTAATAAACTGTGCTTTGAACACTTCAGCCTAGGTATAAGCTGGTTCTAATTTACTCAGGTATCTTTGGAAGACTTTTCTTTAGCCAGAAGCAATTCTGCCATGACTCATAGGAAAACAGATTCCATCAAGATGCTGAACTTGGCTGTCATTAACAATTTCGCACGTCCCTACTTATTTTGAATCCTGTGTTTGTTACTGTGGATGAGCACAGAACAGACTGGCTAAAGTGATGGCTTTATTATGAAATTTTGCAGGACTTCTTAAAAAATCTCGCTGTGGCACATTGGCTTTTAAGGTAGGAGCTTTTATTTTAAAATAAAACACTTCAAGCTCTTATTGACTATTAGCAGTGCATTAGAAGGCAGAATTCATCCCCTGGGCTTTGTTCAGGCCTCTCTGTAACATATACTAGTATACTGTACATATGTAAAAAGAAAAAGATAATAGTGGCAATAAAAAGGTGCAACAGGTAACAGTAAACTAAAGAAATGTGCTCTGCAGGAAGGCTTAAAAAAGTTCTCCAGTTCAAGGTACTACACAGACTACTTGCTAGTATATTTCAAGTTTCTGTGGATGAGAAGCAGGAAGTACTGGATAAAGCTTAGCTCCTTAATTTTGTATTTTTGCTCAAATTGAGAAAAAAGAAGTATATGCTGATAAAAATTAAATATAAACAAAAAATATAAGAAATTCAGACTGCATTTTTCTGCACACAGTAATCTTACTGTCTTGATCATATTGCTTCTGTAAATATCACTAATTCTTCCACCTTAAAATAATAGCCTTGCCAATGATTTGTACTATTTTTCCTTCCTTTGCTTTTACTATGGTGCTCCAATTTCATCTCACTTATAGGGGACATATATAAAAATTGTAACAATCTTGGCTTTTGAAGAACAGCTGTGCTAATATGGTCATTTTAGTTTGCTGAACTTAAAACCTAGCATCTTTCTACTCATTTCACCTGCTATTGCACAGAAGCTACTTGAATTCTTTTCATTCATTTCAGTGATTTAAGACAGTTACAGATTTTGTATGGTCTCCCTCAAAACTGCTGTTTCTCAAGCTGATGGTGATAAAATGTTCGGAGAACTTCCAAGTTGGACTATCAAAATATCATAAAATGGCCATGCTTTGACACTTTGTACTGTGTTCCTTCAAAGGCTGTATGCTGAGTTTTCCTTCATCCAAGCATCTCTGCCACACCCACTTAATCCACTAGGTCTTCAAGAGACTGACACCAGTAAAGATGTCATCTTATTCAAGGTTTCCTGTGAGGACTCCAGCCATTCTTTCAGCAGACTCCCAAATGTGAGCAATCCCAGTACAGGAGTTGCCAGTGCCACCTATCCAAAATACATCCACTTGCATGCTCTAACAACCACTAACAGCGAATTACTGGAATCCCGTGGCTTTTATTGAAGGATTAACCCACACTGCTGAAGGATTAACCCACACTGCTGAAGGACTCCACAATCAAGAGGAACAGCCTTTAAGCATCCTCAAGCATCATGTACAGGTCCATTGCTGGACTGGGCTAGACCTCAGCAGCCTGGTGCTGTAACTTCTTTAGTCTGTGCATGTTACCTCTCCCTGTAGAAACACCGACCTTCACTAGAGTCAGGTACAAGTAGCAGTCATTTGTGGGAGTACAAATGCTCCCAGCTGCTCCCCACTGCACAAAGTGAAAAATATGCTTCACCATACAAAGCCATATGAACAATCCTGATATTTTAGTAAATACTCTCCCCTGGAATGTGCATCGGACACATCCTGAGCTGCTTGGGACACTCTTACATCCATTTTCTGGGTTTCTCTCATTTGTTTTTCTTTATTTCCTTTTTCTGTGGCTCCTCCATTTCCAAAATCCTTTGTATGTTTAAATGAATTGCTACTATTCCATCAACTTTAGTCACCACCTCTCAACAACTGCACTTCTATTACTTTTCATTGTGACTCAAGCAATATAGTTATAGCAACTACATTTGTAAATCCTCTGAGCTGTCACTTCCAACAGCTGCAACCTGCTGATTGCTCCTTTCCTCCCTGCATTCTCCAGCCCTTTTACCTCTAAGAAGTTTGTTTGAAATGTCAGGTTTTTCGTGGAATAAATTCTGCTTTTAAATGTAGAGACTTTCCCCCATGCTTTTGAGCCTGACTGAATTTTAAAAAGGGGATTTAAACAAAAATTAAATTAGCATATGCCAGTTCCCCCTTCCATGTACTCATGTCATTTTTCCACCATCATTTATCTACCTCAAAGCTGATAAACACACTGTATGTATTAGCATGTTAGCTCAGAGATGCACCAGCAAATTCTTCACAAGTGCCATGGCAGATCCATGAGATAGTTTTTTCTTTCTGATTTATCTTTATTGAGGTTGGGTTTTGTCTAGCTGTGACTGCTGCTGACTGCCCACAGAGAGCACATACCCCTCCTGACCCTTATTTCAAGGCAGGATTGGGCCAATCCTATAAGGTCAGAGCTCAGAATGCCCAGGAATTTTTTGTCCCCATTTCCAAGTCAAAGGAGAAACAGAGGTGTTTGGGTAGTTCAAGGCATGGTTCTCCAGGGCAGCTACTTATGACTGGTATGGAAATTGGTATGAAAACCACAGAGAGAAAAGGGAATCCCCTCTATAGGCTATAGACTCAGTTTGCTCATGATATACTAATGGAAAGCATTGGCATGTTCTGGCTTTGAGACAAAATCATATTTTAAAACTATGATTTTATGGAATAGCCTCACTATTGCCCTACACAGGGGCTCTGGCCAAAGCAGCAGGAGGTTTTTTTTTCACTCAAGCATGCATTAAATATGGCTTAGCAAAATTTACAATAGATGTATCAAAGAATTTTCAAGAACAGCAAAACAATATTTGTAGGCTTAATTGCAACTGATTTTTATCCATTTAAACTTCAAACTTTTTTCCATGTAGCTCAAACAGTAGTGGTAAAGACTGCTTTTAGAGAGACTAGTGCATGTAATGGGCCATTGGTCAGAGCCATAATGATTGTTCATGGGTTTTTTTACCAATCTAGATTTATAACAACTTTAACACCCCAACACAACTGTCTGACATAAGAGTACTGCAACTAAATATTCTGAGTGATCAGCCAAAAGTCTGTTGTGTGTAAAAATAAAAATTTAGGTCAGAAATTCAGCAAGCTGCCAATACAGAACAGAAATTGTTTTCACAGTATTCCCTGAAATGGCATCGACCACAAACCCTGAAAACGTTTGTCTTTCAGGACATTTGGCTTCTTATTTTTCTTTATTATTTGCATGCATTAAAGTCCCTAAGGAGCTCCAGACTAACGTGTTGTCTTCCTCCTCCATCTCATAACTCCCACCTATCACCAAGTGTTTCACAGTCTCTGTATGAGCTTTTTCATCTCCTAAGCATTTCTCTTCTACTTGATTTGTTTTGCAGCTTCTTTGTTAGGAATGAATAGCATTTCTTAAAATTTTCTCCTCTATGGTAATTTACCTTCCTGGTTATGAAAAAAGTTTGGAATATTTTTGCTAACATGCAGAGGGCAATTTAAATTGAAAAATAAATCCTATTTGTTTCAATAAAATGATAACTCATCTCTCTTTAATTCATTATGGGGGGGGTTGTTTGTATTTAGGGCTTGGGGGTTTTTTTAGCATTCTTCACTGGAAGGTATAACATGAATACGAAACACTGAAGTTGTTATAACAGAGATAAGTAATTATGTAGTAGGGGGAAGTTATTTAAAAAATAGATGATGTTGAACAGTTTCAGTGGCATTTTATTCCTCTTGAATGGAAATATTAAATCTGCTGAAAGTAAGGAATGATATCTTTAATATTAAACATTTGACATTTTCCACAAACAGTATATCTAACCATATTAATAACTCTTCTTTTTCAATAACTAATTCTTATTCTCCAGACTATATAAGAACCCTAAAAATGAAAGTTTTTTTCTATCAGGACTTCTCATTTTACTGAGGATTGTTTTTGTGAGTATGAGGGGTGTTACAGAATACACTACAAAATAACACTGCCAAACAGTTCAAAGACAGCTTACAGTACCTGTACTGCTCCCACTAAACACAGGTTTTATGCAATATACAGAACTTTAAAAGAATTCTAGATGGGTCATCCCTTTTTGTTATGCTCAGCAGAAGGCTCAACACAGCCATCCTTTAAATCATATCTACAAAGCACTTGTAGTGATATTCTCTGAGATCACTTTCTAAGGAAGCATCCTCTGGCTTTAACTTTAAAAAGCTTACAAAACTCTGATTTATCGTGAACATTTGTTTCCAAGAGCTTTATTGCCTAACCATAGATCAACTTGTCTTGCTTCCGTCATTAACAACAGTACATTATTAGACCAATGATAACATTCTAAAAGTTTAATTTGTAAACTATTACAAATAATTATTGTTTCACAAAATGAGGTTTCCATCCTATTACTAACACATATTAGCAATGCCAGTTCTGGTCTAATTGTGGCTTTGATTTAAGATACTTAAGTCAATTTTATTGATAAGCAGTGTCACCTACAATATATTACAGATGACCTGAAAGTTTACAGACAAGAAGCTAAAGATACAGCTGTAAGGATATTTTTGTTGTCCCCTACACCTTGATTAGTTTCAGGAACCAGACAAATGATGCCAAGGACAATCCTGGGAGGGAAATTACTGCCTGGCGATGCAACTTGTCATTTATTTTAATCCTGTAGGAAAGTTTCATCCTGCCAGCAAAAGAGGATGTAAATGTTTGCTGCTGTATTTACAGACCTTTCCAGAAACCCAGTAGAATTTGGGTGGTTCACTATAGTATCAGCAAACTCAATTGTCTGTTGTGGTTTTTTTTGCATTCAAATCAAGTGACTGCAGAAATCTTAGTACATTTTCAATTTTCCTTCCTTGATTATTTAATAGGGTTGTCTGGGTTATGGTTAGAGGCCCATGGAACCATTTGTTCCTGTCAAGCCAGATCTGCTTTTATTGTGGTGGGGTTTTATTCTAAGGCTTTCCAAGAGAGGCTGTACTCTGCTAGAAGCTATGAAGGTCTATCAAGTTTGATTGGTTTCATCTCTGATTAGGCTTCTAAAGAATGCAGTCAGGCTGTCTTTGTGTTTTGTCTTGCACATCAGTAAGAAAAGATCCAGAGAAGCTACAAGAAGCACTCAAGAAAACAAATAATGTCCCCTGTCACATCCCTGGGAAAGACCTGTCAGCTCCATTAGTGGAGAGAGATATAGGTCAGGCAATATGCAAGATGCTTAGTGCCTTCATTTTCCATATTATAAAGAGATCCATTTTAGCTGACATATAGGCTTACAAGCAAATTTCAGGATAAATGGCATAAACCCTGCTATTAACTGTGCTGGAGACACTTTAAATATCTCTATCAATACAAACATCACAGCCCTTTTAGCTTGCACCCTTCCAGTATCAGAAGAAAAGCAGTAGTGCAAGATGGGGTAACAGATAGAGCCAGGGACGTGCTTAATGTCATCGAGGGCTCTTTAATGGAATCATCATCACAAGGAGCTATGTCTGAAGGTGAGAGGATGGAACTAGCTTTGCCTGATTTCCAATACTTATGATGTCATATTCAAGTATTATATTTGTATCCCAGGTAAAAGATGTGGAAGTAGAAGGAACATGATGAAACAAACTACGCAGGGAAAAATTATCTGATAGAGGGAGATAAAAGAGCTGAAAGAAATCCAAATAAAAGACTAAGAAGTACTCCAGAGAGAATTATGCTGCATATAGATGTCAGCCACTTCAGGTACTAAATTTCACAAGAGTGGATAAAGTGATAGTTCCTCAAGAACTGCACAAGTCCTTCAACTAGCAAGAGACATTAGTACTGTTGGCCCATCACATGGAGGCAGAAGGGAGGGGTCTGTGCCATGGAAGCACTGATGTGGTAACTTGGCTCACTTGGCCAGGCTTAAACCAGCACTCCCTGCAGTCCATTGAACTCTATCCAGCATCAAGTGGGTTTGCAAGGTCTTTGCACTGTCTTGAAAATAGTAACAATACATTGATGGTACATCAAGACACCTGAAAAGACAGTTTTGGATAAATTATAAAGAATACCTAGCAGTGGAAGTCTACAGTATCCAAAAGCACCTGGAGCACACCACAGCTTGGAGAGGGACAAAACTGGGGCTGCACATTAATTCATGGCTTGAACTCAATCTTGTGGTGAAATTAAGAAGGAATTGCCTTGATTACATTCTTCTTCCTTCTGAAATGTATCACTCCCTTCTAGGATCTTTTGAAGGCAGCTGTCATGCAAGGCTGTAATTCTTAACTCCTTCTCCCAACACTAGTGAGTCCAACTCAATGGGCTTTTTTCCCCTTTTTGTTTAAAGAATTCCATTAAGTTTAAATTTTAATCAAGGGCTAAAGCCAAAAATGTGTTAATACTGGAGTGGGGGCATTTTTACAATAAGCAGTTTATTACTCTAAACATGGCATATCTATGAGAAATTTTCCCTCCTTTTATAGCACTAAAATTGCTAGTGTGCATAGGAGCTTCCTTACCAAAGAAAGCCTCACAAAAATAGAAGTTTTCACTGTGTTTTGCTTATTAAGCAGCCTTATTGTTTTAAGAAGTAGTCAATTAATCATTGAAAATGTTTCCCTGACTATAATTAATAACTACAGACAAAACACTATAGGAAAAAGACGAGGTAAATCAAGAAAAGCAAACATCACCAATAATAGATTTTTGCTCTCTTTATTGCTCCAGGAGCTCACAGATTGTTCTAACAGAACCTATGGCTGAACTACTTAAAGTAAAAACATGGAGAAAAAGAGAAATGGCTGTTAAACCACAGCCACTTTTGAATCTTTATATGCAGGAATAGAGAAGAACCAATCAGACTGAACAGTAATACAGTGTGGATAAAAATGGATGTCAAGAATATGAAACCAAGTTCTTCCATCTTTCATGCAGAAGCATTGAAATCACACACTGGTATAACTATATAAAGATGTGCAAATCTGAAAGCCAAATTTTGCTTGAATGCACAAGTTTTCTAATCACTTTTCATAAGCAGGTAATTGGCAGCTCTAGGCAAGCAGGGATGGACTTAAGGAAGTAAGAAATAAATACTTGAAGCAGTTCCTTAGATTCCACCAAATGCCCCAGCTACTATTTCAAAAACCTGGGTCTCCATCTAAGTGGTATAATGTAGGATAGTACAAGATGCTATTCACTTAGTTTCTGCAGAAGCTTCTATTGTTCCACATTATAAACTGAGGTATGCACTCCTTTAATTCCACCTACACCAAAATAAGTTCCAACATAAATAAAATATATCCAAAACATAAATATCACTAGTCCATATTATTAAGTTAGCAAAAATTTGTAATATAGAGTTTGCAAAAGGAATTTTACATAAGTAGATATGGCAGGCATAACTAGGAAGAACTTGTTCTACAAGTCATCAAGGGCCATCTCCACCCTTTGCAGTTAAATAAAAAACAGGCTTGGTCCTTAAAGCTAAACTAGATACTTATTTTTTTTTTGTAAAACATCGGCTAGTAAAAAATTTACTAGTAAAAAATGTAAAACATTTTAAGCCCACTGGCTTAAAATAGGTACTCTACGTATGAAATGATTGACAAATATTTATGGTTTCCATTTTATGCACGAGAACATCTACAACATGATATAATACATTCATTCTAGTTGTGTATGTACTAAGTAAATAGAAATATTTGGAATGTATACATTATTCCTTGCTAATTTTTTCTGAAAAGCTATATATAAACTCTAAATCCTATTTCCATTCTTTCCAGTTTCCATTCTCTCCCTTGCAACACATTTCATATTTTAAATAATGAATGTGCAACACAGGATGTCATTTGGATGTCAAAGAAGCAAACAGCTGGAGACTACTATCATTCAGAAGCTACTTTGAGACATTCTGAAAATTTTTTAACCTTTAAAAATGCTACAGTGTATTAAGAATATAAGAATTTCCTCTATTACTTCCTGGAATGTTGAATTTTTATTTATACTTAGGATTATTGCCTTTACAAAGTACTAAATTCAGCGAGTGCCTGTCTCAAGTTATGACAGTGATTTCTGTGTAAGGAGACATGCAGCTGAACTCAAGGACTGCAGAAAAGAGTACTTGAAAGGAAACAAAAGCCCTTGCAAGCTGCACAACAAGTACAGTGCAGAGTCATCATCAAAGCCTATCAATTGAGCACAGTTTATATTCCAGACTAACACCAGAGGCAGCCAGGTTTCTGCTCACTCCACCTAGGGCAGCTCCAGCAGCTGGATGCACTCCTCCTCCCTTCACTCTTAGTCCCTCATCATGATGAGAACACAGGGGACCGAGTGTAAAACCTCTAAATGGGACTCCAAGAGATAAAGGCACATCCCAGTGTTACTGATAAGTGACATATTAAAAGCTCAAGCCACTGTAGAGCAAGGGATTCACCTTTCTAGCACTTTTCTTAAATAAACATGCATTTATTTTTATTTGATTATTGCTGATGCCTTCTTTTTTGAATCATGATGTGGTTCTCAAATGTGTAGTTTGGGATGGGAAAACAAAAGGTTTTCCAAAGTAGTGGCAATCATAACTGTAAATGTTAACTTGTACTGCAGAGGCAAACCTGCCCACACAGACACTGCCCCAGATCTTTTCCTCTCCTGCTGCACAGAACAAGATTCTCTCATCATCTTTGATTGATGAGGCAAATTCTTACTCCATTTACAGCCTCTAATTGTTCCCACACAAAACCAAATGTTACTCTTCCCCTATTTAAACCTCGCCTGATGTGTCTATTTTGCTTTCTTATTAGAGGTATAAAGCTGAAGGGGAGAGATTGAAATAAGCATGAAGATGTTTTTCAAAACACAAATTCATGGAAAAATCTAGGTTTTAACATTTACACTATGATGGCAGCTAGGAATTGTATTTATTAGTAGCTCTGCAGTGCATACTCACTATGATTTAGTCACCCATCATTTTTGACTCTTCTCAGAGGTACTTTGGCTATATTTACTATAGACAGCTATGATGAAGGCAGGATCTTTGAGAAGGGTTGTTTAAACAGTATATTTTATATCCTTAAGCTTCTCCCTGCCTATTGGATTTCTATTATGGAGCATGAAAATCATTCTTTGGTTCAAACACACTAGGTACAAAGAAGCAGAGCCACAATCTTGTTCATGGAACTCAGAGTCCATGACAAGTCTGCAGCCACAATCCTGACCTCAGTAGGAAAGGGTCACATAGCAGATAACACCAGAAATTTGGATCTTGAGATCTAAAATAAATATCTGCAACATATAACACATCAAAGCAGTTAATGCAGTTGCAGTGCTAAACAATTATTGCACTTTTTGGGACAGTTAAGGAGCTGCAGACAAGACAACAAACAGCACTTACATGTAGGAACTCCCAGTACAAATTCGTAGACTTTGGATCTATACTGAAGCAAAGGACCTTTGACAGAAGTAGCATCCACAGTATTATTCTTTCCAAGTAATAGTATGGGTAAATAAAATCTGTTTGGGAAGGATGGGCTTGTATTGTCTGTGATAGTAAATTAACCTTCAGGGACCAATTCCTGTGTTTCAGCAAGTATTTTCAGAGGATAAAGGGAAATTCCACATTTGAGAATAGAAAACATCTCCACAGCCATTTTCCAGCTCCCAACTGCAGCATCCAAGGCTCAGAGCAACTACAGCATCTAGGCATGGGAAAAAGGTGTTTATTTATTATTTTATAAGTTCAGGAATACTCATTGATCTTAATTTTCTTACTATAGGGTTAAATTTGAACAGGAGGCAAACGGTGAAACATTTGGAAAAGCACTTGGAAGAACACATTCCTCCTTGCAGGTGCATCTGCACAAACTCATTCCAAGCTCTGAATATCAGCCCCAGTGCTCTAATCAGAGCTGCAGTCAGGCAGCACAGCCAGTACCTCCCCACCCCACTGCAAACAAGTGGAGAAATCTGAACTATTCCCTCTAAAGCAGGGCTTCAAACATTCAATTGCCTGAGTAGTTTGGTTTCTTTCCCTAAAGATTCAGCATGGAAAAGTGGTAATTCATTGCTATTGCAGTTATTCAAAACTTAAAATTGTATTATTTTGTTGAAGGATAAAAATACTACCCAATAAGTACCTGAAAGACTCAAAGGACCATCTTAAGTATAATTAAATAAGTTTTGGTTTCTTGACTGGGAGAACATTATGTTTAGATGTCAGACTGGCAATATTACTTGTGAATACTATTCAATTCTGCTATTTCAAAGCTATAAGGGATCAGTTTAGGGATTCTGCAAAGTTCCTTCCAATTAAAAAAAAACTGGGCTAAACAAAGCATTCAGTTACTTCATTGTGATATCAGAAAATTACACTAAAAAAAAGACTGCTAAGTAACTGAAAGTTTGTTAATATTTAATGAATATTTCCCTTTGTAAAAAATGGAGGATAGTTGATTTCAAAAATGTTATTATAAATGGAAACTACAATAGTAATTTTTCCAACAAGTAATCTAATTTGTAAATTTTCTGAAAAGTTTGAACAACATTATTAAGAGTGGAATCTAAAATGAAGGTCAGCATTTGAATTCCCAAAACCAAGAGTCCATTGTTTACTTTGGTGTCTTTACAACCTATTATTATTGTTATTGAAGCAATTATAATCTTAGGCTTTCACTTCAAAGGGGTAATTTAACAGTAATCATTTCTTTTCAGCCATTCAAATTCAACTACTTCTCTACAGTGTGGTAACACCTTGCATGGCCACATTTGATTTTTAAAGTAACATCTGACACCAAATTTAACACAAGAAGAGTTTCTGGAAAGCCATCAATAGATGATATCCAGGATGAAACAGAGGTGAACCTCCAAATGAGACCAATGCACTCTGTGACAGAAAAGAGCTTGCTCTGCAAACTGAGCCTCCTGCTGCCTGTCTCACCCCCTCCAGGTGCAATGCTGCATGTTGTATTATATTGCCTGAAAACAAACTGTATTGATAGGAGACAAGAATAAGTTTACCTAATCTAAATATGTAGTATTCCAGAAAAAGAAGGGCAGACAGAAGGCCAAAATCATGAATTATGCATACTATATCATCAAACTCCTATCCTACTTTAGAGCTGGAGCAGGCTTTGCATGGAAAATGAAATTAGGATGGAACTTATATTGAACAATTTTCTCCATAACTGGTTCTTACTCACCTTAAATGTAAAATTTTATTTAGCTTATATCACAGGAAGGCATCCTTATTAAAGTAGCACTCTTACATGCATCCCTTTGAAAGGATTTAATGCAAGCAAGTCTGAAATAATTGAAGGGGAGACATTTTCTGACTGTTCTCAGAAGAGCTTAGTGAAGAAGAGGATAGCAGGAAAGAATTACTTTATTATATTGATTTCCTTAGGAAAAAGGGAAAAAAAATCAAAGTAAGGTAGGTCAAACAAACCAATTCTCTTTTGTAAAAATCAATAAAAGCATGCAGAACATGAGTGAATTTACATGTAAAGAAAGGTTTGCAACCATAGTGCAAAACAAGATCTGCACATTATTACTCTAATAAGGCAGGTAATAAGAGTCTAGCTTGGGCCATTACTGCACCATGCTATTTTAAAATAACTCAAAGTGCAATGTGTGTGCATTTTTACTAATTTAATCAATCAATTAATCTGAAATGACTGATTATACATTACAGCTCACTAAAACATGTTGAATCATACCATAAGACAGATCTGCAGCTACTTAAAACACATCTACCTAAAGCTGAAAATTTGAATGCTCTATATGAGATTGCAAATCTGTCTAAACTTCTACCCAGGTCATATATTCATAACTCACTGCACTCCAGTGTCCCCTCCAGGAGGTGGCTGGGTGACTTCTATCTGTCCAGCTGCTTCTGCAAGACCTTGAAAGATCTTGTGCTGGAGAAATATGCCTGTCAGTTCCCAGCCAGTATTGGCTTCAGCAGCTGTTTACTGTAATAGCATGGAGCTGTTCGTGAAAGGAAATAGTTTTGTTATTGGAAAATTGTGCTGTTGTACATCTGTGAGAAATAAAGACATGCAGTGGGTAAATAGACACATTAGAGTGAACCCAAACAAACAAAAAGGAAAAGTCTTTAACAGCTTAAAGTATTTTTCTTAAGCATACCATCTGTCTCCAAGTATCAATTATATAAAAGCAAGGAGATGGATATAAATACACAATAAGTTATGGGCTGCTTAAGTACACATTTGTTTAATAAAGAATGTATTGCATCACAGCCTAACTTTAATTCTGACCTTAAATAAATACTATTACAGGAGACCTCTCACATTCTAACCATAACAACAATAACTACTTCTGGAAGAGAAAACCATTTAAAATTATTTATTTACACATTAATGACATTTACTGACAAGCATCAAATAGAAGTCTGCATATATACATTTTGTTATATTAAGTGGGAAAATACTTTAGTAAGATATCTGGCTGAACTGAGAGAATTCATAGTAATTAAAAATGTTTTAAAATTCTACAGCACATTAGTATATTAAACTACTGGAAAAGCAATAGTATCCATTAACATGTTGATTTAAGGAATCCTCAGTACATTGCCCAGGGTCAAGACTGTAGCATTATCATGAAATTTGTATTTCTTTGTATTTGGATGGAAGTCTGTTTATTAGGGGGCTAGTATTAAAAAGCTTGTTTTCTGGTGATTAGTTATTACCATTTTCCCAGTGAATTAGATTTTAAGTTTTGGGTTTGTTTTTCTCCTAGGAACTTCTACAGAGTCAAGTAAACTGCTGGACTCACAGAGGGGAAGGTGCATGCAGATCAGCTCAGCTGGGCTCCTTCAGCCAGAGCCAGAGCATGATTTAATGGCACTGCAGCACATTGCCCCTTCACAATCTCCTTGCAGGAGCACTCATGGTCCTGCTATGAACATCTTTGCAGAAGGCAGCACCCACAGAAGAGTTTGCACATATTTACCTATATTTGGCACCCCTTTGCCCTGCCCTCACTACAATTCTCCGTACAGCTCACAGAGAAATTCATAAAATTGAGCCCAAATGAGATTACATTGATAATACAGTGCTCCTTTGGAGACCACCTTTTAGAACAAGGTACAATACTGCAAATCTCCAAGCTGAGCAGGTGTGATAATGAATTCAAGAGCTGAGAATGTGTCACTGTGAATTCAGTTGTTCTCAAAGCTTAATACGTGCAGGTTGCAATTTGATGATGCTTTATGCAATTGCAGGGTTGTTACTGTCAGAAACAATCTGTTTACTTTGCATATTTTCACATTTTTGTGAGCTGCCTAGATTCTATCTTCTGCAATTGGCATAGAGATTTACCAATTTATTTTATTTTTCAAGATGAGTAGTCTTGCAAAGGATCTGAAAAGGTCCCAGCATGCAAAATTTGGGAAAATTCTAGGGCATAATGATATTCATGAGGATTCAGATTCCACATTCATCTGACCTTGACAGTTGAAATGAGGCCACAGGATCTCAAAGACCAAGCTCCATGGGTCAGAAAGCCCCAGAAGCAGAGCAGAGAGAAAACTGCACACTCAGGGTTTACCAACCAATATTCTGACATTGGATGGAGAGGCTCTTAATCAAGAAAAACCAATACAAATAGCCTGGTAGAAGCCATGATGGCTCTTATGGCTCCAAAATAAAAGGGGAAGTAAAAATTTCTGCTGCTCTCTTGTCCATGCAGGCTGTGGAGAGGGCAGGTGTCTGAAGGGAGGGCAGCAAGACCACTCTGCAATGGATCACTGGACAGCAGAGCTGGAGACACTGCCCACCCACCCACAGGCTGTGAGTTCATGGTAGGACAGAGACAGGCAAGGAGTAGAGGACTTCTGCCTCTTCTCATTGCTTGAATAAGCCATTATGAGCTCCTCTGGTCAGCAGAGGACAACTCAAGGCCTGCTGTCACCTACCCATGGCTGCTGGGATAGAGGTGGCTCCCAGCTGAGATGTAAATGGATGCATCTCATCAATCCTGCACCCACTCCAGCAATGAGGCTGCTGTCAGCCTCATTTGGCTCCTCCCTGCTGGCATCCCTGCCTCTCTGACTGAGCATCCCCTGGCTTTAAGGCATCCCTGCCTCTCTGACTGAGCATCACCTGGCTTTAAGGCATCCCTGCCTCTCTGACTGAGCATCACCTGGCTTTAAGGCAGTCAAAGTCTGGGCTCTGCAGTGGAGGCTGCTCACAAGCCTTCCTCCAGCTGTCCAACTGCTTGGACCCGCTCTGCTTGGCTTTGCCAGCTTTCACTGGTTTTACCTTCTATTGCAGAAACTCACTTTTAACTTGTGATACTCTTGGAAAACAAATCCCCATGGTGTCTTTGTCAATTAAAGAATAAATTAAAAACTACTATAGTAAAAGCTATGACTTATATGTTGTTATTTTTCTATTAGTATTTCTGTCATTAAAGTTATTGTATTTAATTTCATGTAAAGTCCTCAAACCAAAACAAAAAAAAAAAAAAAAATCAACATGTACTCCTCCTACATACTACTTAAGAAGCTAAGCACCTTTTAGGTGACCTTTTACACTGCCAATTGGACCTTGATATTGTATTTTGTATATTATATAACTAACAGATAGATAGGGACTTCATTTGCTGATCCACAAACCCTCTTGATGTCACTAGGAACGACACAAGCATACCCTCTAGAAAGTGGCCAATGCACAGAGTTTGAGTTGTTGAAGCAACAATTGAAATTAGATGTTATTTTCTTGAAGTTGTTTAAACTTTAAAAGGGAGATTTGTGAAGTAGAATTGTTCTGTAAGATATTTGCATTATCAGACTCACTCCACAATTTATGTTACATGCCTATCTGCAGAAAATGCAGTACTTAATTAGTTGTATCTAGATTGTGGGCAGAAAAAAAGCCAAGATATTTCCTTTTACTTAAGGGGTGGCATGAACCAGCTGGCATTCAAAAAACAAACATTAAAAAAAAAAAAACAAACCTACATTGATTCTTACAGGCCAGACCAAACTGTACTAAGAGATCCAGCCAAAATACCATACCCTAATTTTGAATCTAAAAAAAAAAGTGCATTGCTGAAAATGAGTAAACATAGTGGTTTATAATAAGAAAAATGAATACAGATAATAGTATTGGAGCCTTAACTCCAGTTATTGCTGCTTATGTGACTGCAATTGAGATTCTTAACAATTTCTGGACACTGCCTGTAACCCTGATATTTAAATAAGTGCCACATCTCTGAATTTAATGGATGTCATATAATACAACAGAAGATTATATTAGCTGAGTATCTTGACTGCCACATGCACACTCTGCACAGTATTTGCTGAAAATGAAAACATCTTGTTCTAGATTTCCCCCAAGTACAGCTGGCAACGTCCCCTCCTGGATTGCTGAGTCCCAGAGGCTTTGTGAAACAACAGGTTCTGTTTGCTTTCAGTCATATGTTCATGTGATAAAAGCCTTCTTTGCATTATGAAATCATAATGATTTATAAACTTCAATATAAATTCAGTTGAGCTTTGCAGGAAGCCAAGGTGGAGTGAATTCAGGGCATGCTGCACTTCTGGGGCAGAGGGCTTCATGGACCAAGTACCTAATGGAGCCAAGGATGGATAGGTTTAAAAGTGAAACCAAATTCTGTGTTTGAAAGATTTTTTTAAACTAGACTTTAAAAGCAAAGCATTTCTGAAAATCTTCAGACCCACAATTTTCAGAAGTCTAAGGTTTGCATTTGAAAACAACCTAGAAAAATAATCAAAAAATTAGGTGTACTTTTAAAATTTGTCTACAGCTTTTGTGATACCAAAAAAAACCCCATTTTCCAGGCTTTTCCAGTGACATATTATTTAGGTAAGATCAACAGTTAGTATTACAGAAAAGAATTCCAGAACACATAAATTCCATTTAAAAGTAATAAATAAAGGGGGGGTATTTTCTGAACTAAAATTTTGTGTTTAATCTGTTTTTAAAAATGCTTGATCTGTGCTCTTTTCTGGAGGAAAAAAAAATCCTAGTACATGTAGCAGCAAGGTTAAAATGACATTTTTTAAAATCCATGAATTGTATTGCTGACAGCAAAGTTAAAGGAATGCCTAAATAGTTCCAGCTTTAACAGCAGCTGAGACAACTCACCACTTCTCAGGAGGCACCAAGCAGTGTGCAGGATTGGGCTCACATGTCTGGGATCACTGAAAAATTATGAAAGCCACAGATTCCTGAAATGCTAGGTTCTGCTTTCTTTCCTTCTTGCTCTTTCCTTTAAGTTTTTTATCTAAATTTTTGAAGCTTATGTGACTTCTCTTGTGCTGATTCTTTCAAAGTTGTTTTTCAGGTGTCATAAAGAAGTATAACAAGACTGAGAAATTTCATAAGAAAGAAGTTAGGATTTTTTAGTTTAAGATGTTAAATGCATCCCTCTTTTTGAAAAAATAGCCTAATGAAAGTAAAATTAGTCCATAAAATCAATTTGGGAGTTACTCTCATATCTTTTTCACTCAAAATACATTTAAGATTAAGCTACCAAAAAGGAAAAAAAAGAAAAAAAACCCCATGCTTGTTCCCTAGAAAGCTTAAGAATTGTTCACCTCTCTTTGGTTAATTTAGTTTTTTTAATGTGGTTAGCATCCAAATAAACCTTATCAAACATTTCTTGCTCCACTGACAATTTTCTGACCTCCTAGTTGAAGATCTGAGCCCTAACTTAGTTCATGGATGAGTAATCACAGCAGGTCCACAGCAGAACCTATCCTAGAACTACAAATATATCATCTGCAGCATTGTAAATCAAAGCCTCAAAGAGCATCGTTTAGCCTGAAGCTAAAATTGCTTGTTTATCAGATGGTGCCTAGCTTAGCATGGAGCAGCTCCTTGTAAATCTCAGGGACCTTTTACAGCATATACTTAAGCAAGCATATTGGCTCCTGGGAGACTTTCCTGGAGCTTTAATGACTGCAGACTGCTAAAAGAGCCAGGCCTTGGTTTAGTTAAGTGGTTACTTGTATAGCTTGGCTCCATTTTGTAAACTCCCCAAGATAAGGTGTCTGCTTTATCTGGGGAAAGAGCAGGCATTAGTTTCTTAGGGAATCTTTATATCCTAAGTGTTAATGTTCTTGTGGCTTTTGGTATTTTGACCTTTGTCTGCTCACTTTTGATTTATGGTGGGAGCAAATCTTTTCCCCCAAGCCCTTCCTATGTTTTATAGGTACTTTGAAGAGCACAGTGAAGCACTCACAGCACAGCTTTTAAAAGGGACTGTAAGGACTGCTCCTAAGCACATGGTACATACAGCTCAGGACACTCCAGTGACAAGGAGGCAAGGCAACCACCCATTTTATTTCTGGCTGTTGTTCACTAGATCATTTCCTCATCAAATGGATGGTCACAACAAGTCCATGGAGCTCCACCCAGTGCAAGCCAGGTCCCAGCCTGGGCCAGCCAGCCCCTCTGTCTGGCTGGGCAGGAGTGGCAGTGACAGAGGGGCAGCTGCTCCCTTGGGGAAGTGCTTGCCACAGTCATGAACTGGCTGGATTTACCACTGGTGTCCAGGCAGCTACTTCCTGATGGATAGTTGCATACACTTGATGTAATTTGCTAATTGTGGAGCTTGTTATCTGGGTCTCTCACTTTTTGATTTGAATTAATTAGTTCACCTCCATGCAGCCACCTGCTGTGCTGTCACACAAAGCATACACTGGTACAACAAAAGCAAGGAATTTTTTTAATAGGCTTATTCAAGCAAAATGTGCTCCCATTAGATGTGTGAAATGGCATCACTACAATGTCATATACTAAAAAGAGGAGCATCATTTATTTCAGCCGGCATGGTAATGGTGCAAGTGAAAGGCAAAAATGGTCCATTGCATTTATAGGCAGAAGACCCAATACATTTAAAATCTAATTTGACTTTACCAATTATTCAATATCTTTGAGTCTGTCTCACTTTTGTGTCTTTTCCCTTGATCCAAGTTAAAAGAAAAGTCTGATTTTTGTTGCTGCTAAAGCAGCATTGTTAACATTTCTAAGCCAAGAAATTGTTGCTGGTCTTGTGTGTGCAAGCCTCCTCCAGCAGCACGAGCTCATATTCCTTCAGGTAAGCACACTCCACATATCATAGAACTGAAAATATACTCCCTTGCTGCATGTTTTTCAAAAAGAACAAATCATTATAACACAGAGCTAAGGAAAAGCTAAATAACTTTAAAGGTTCACGGCAGCCTTTGTCTTTTGAAAGGTGCTGCTTTCAAACTACACTGAAGAACATGAGTTTCCTTTTCACTGGGTATTTAACAGTGGCAAAGGCACTTATTGTGATATGCAGTTGTATGTGTTTTCTTTCCTATATTTTAAGAACTATACTGAAAATAAAATCCTGTTTTCTTGTACGCAGCCCAAGTAAGTAGGCTTTTGTACAAAAGGTGTCAGGCCATCTGAAATACATCTGGAGCTATTTTTTCATTACAGGATCAGTAATGGGTGACCTATTTACTCCATTACTCTGGTTGAGCTGGCTTTGATCTCTTGTGGTCTACACTGGGTTGCCAGAAGGTCAGGGGAAAATTATTCACCCTGTCTGCTATGTCCTGTGGGCACATCACTCTTTCTCCTAAAACTCAACTTCTCTTCCCCATTCAGTACTGTTCACTGCTCTGCTGTGGGCTGGGTGTTCAGTCAGGGACATTCTCATGATGTTTCACAGAGAAACTTCCTCAAATCTGACATGTACTCCATAGATAATACAACATCAGTACAGCTGATATGAGATATTGTTCATAGCTTCTGGGTGTTTTGGAAGACAAAAAAAAATTAAACAGAAATAGAATTAAAACTAAAATAATATCCAGATAGATGGATATTTAGAGATATCATTCAGAGCATGCTACATTTTGGTTTTGAAAATAATTCATACTGAACTGCTAGAGGGGTTTTAACACTATCCACATTATTACAGGAGACCTTCTGCTGCCTTATAGAAATGTATCCTTTCCTAGAAACTGAATTAATCTTTGTAAGAATTTGTGGTTCTTTTACAAATGCATCTTTTACAATAACGATACTTGGCATGGTTTGGTACTTTCTCAATTCAGAGCACTGTATTACTTGAATCTTTAATTTCATTCTATTTCTGTGATGAAAGTGTCCATTTCCTCATTTGGCAAATGGAGAAATTGAAACAGAGAATCAAATTTGGTTACCCAGGATCAAAAAGGCTCCAGTTATGATGCAGTTAAACATATGGGCTGCTGCTTGTACCAGTAAGGGCTGCTCCCAGGGACTGAGTGCTGTGCCACAGAAGCTGCAAATTTCACCCTGACCTTGGGTAGAGGTTGCTGCCTTAGGCTGTACTTTAGGTATAATGTCTTGGCTTGCAATTATGCCTTTGGATGAATACAGGCACAGAGAAATGCCAACAAAGTCAAAAATCAAAAATTAAGACTTCTCTCTTCCAGAAATAGCATGTTTTTTCAAATGTTGTAGTACATCTCCCTTCAGTTTTTCTAGCTAAAACACATACAAGAGATAACAACTGCCAACACGAGAAAACACACAAATACATCCCTGAAAAACAAACAAACAAACAAACAAACAAACACCCCCCACCTGAGCATGCATGCGAGAGTGCACTGCAGACTGGATTCTGCAGGAAGGCAAGTTGAAATAGTCAGTGGTGAAGGATACACTATATTTAAACTTTGAAACCAAAGAGCTGCAGGAAGAGAAGGCTTCATTTAGTATACACTGTCCAGTTTTAGATGCTAATTGTTTCAGACAGAGATTAAGGAAAACAGGTCCATTCAAGGTAAAAAGAAGGCATTTGAGATTTTCAGTCACTGCTCCTACAGTTGGAATTTGTATTTGGCCACTGCCCTCTCTTTTTTGCTTTGAATATTGCTGTCCTCATGTCAGACTCCCAGGTTTAGCATCATCTGACTTTGTCACTTGTATTCTGTTTAGATTTCAGGTCCGAAGTCTAAGTTTAAAACTTTATTCTGTGCAATAAAAAAGTCTAAAATATGCAAAAAAACCTCACAGAAAGTAAGTTTTCCAAACAAAATATTCATCAGAGGAAGAATCATAACTATCTAGCAGAGGCCTAATCTGCTAATGCCTATGAGCAGAAGGGGATAATCCTGGGCCCATTGAAGCTGAGTGAAAAAACTCCACTGAGCCAATTTGCCTTGAGAGATGTTCATTTCTGGGTGGTTGTATTCTTAAGACCATCCATTACTTCAAAACATGTTGAAAATCAATATTTTTGTAACTATATAGAACTTATTGGGTTGGTGTTATTAAGAACTAGAACTTCAAGGCACACAATTTTAAAACAGACAAATGGTGCTAATTTTACACAGTGAGGATAATGAATCAAATTCCTGCATGGAGTAATCGTTTCTCCAGCTCAAAAACCTCCTTGGTGAAATCTGAAAGTAGCTCTGGAAGGTTCACAGGTCAAATAAATATTCAACTCAGCGCTACAATAGTAGGCTAAATTTATCAATACATCCATACTAAAATATACATCCTAAAATTAGGTTGTCCAGTAATCTCATCCTGCACTGAGGTATCACAGGGACAGGTTCAAGTTCAGAGAAACAGGGTAAGTCACAATGTTCCAGCTTTGTGTAGCTACAGAAATATTTCTAAACTGAAAAAAAAAGTCTGAATTCAGAAATGTTTATTGGGAAAGATCATTTCAAAAATGGTCATGGTGCACAGCTGGTAGCTGTGGGACTTCAAAGCATTCCCACATACAGATATACTTTTTGTTTTCAGTCTGAGTGGTAGGTTGTTGTCATAGACTTCACAGGGCAAAACTTTTAACCTGGTTTTTCCAGAGAGTAATGTTTCTAACAGCCTTTACTGAGGTGTTTCAAGTATTTGAACCATCTCACAAGTCACAAGTACAAGTTTATGTGTTACTGGTTTTGGAGAAGACATGACAGCATCAAAACCCAATCAGGGAATAGAGGGCCAAGTGAGTGAGGTTGCTTTGCTTTTAAGGTAAGCTGGGGAGTACTGGGGTTGTTTCTGCCCACCTAGAAGCTTCAAAGACAACACTTCTGTTTAGACAAAAAGGTCTTTCAGTGGCAGACATGCAGTGCCCACATGTGCTTACAGAGCATGTCATAATTATGGCTGTTAAAATAATATCACTGGAAAATGTTTCAGTGATTTTTTTTCCTCCTGTTTGATTAGCTTTAGGGGATGACAAACCTTCTCTAAAACAAGAAACCTGTAAAACTCTGCTTTGATAAGTCAGTGCTCCTTCATTGCTTTAGCAAAACCCCAGAGTGGAGCTTGGTGAGATGCAGTGAGAGGGGCTGGAGCAGCTTTCCACAGAGTCCCTGCCACTGACACCGCAGTGAAGCCACTGCTGCTGCTGCTTGGGGAAATAAAAAAGCCAAACACATCTTTCCCTTCTTCTCCCATCATTAGAAAATGGAGAACTTGCTGCAGAGAAAAAACAGTGATTTTTGTCAAGCTCACAGCATCTGGTGAGACTGCACATCACTCGACATTTTCTTACTTATGGAGGGTGGGAAAAGTGAGCTCCCACCTTACACTGAGGTATGATCACTGCACCCAGGGTGAAGGAGGTGGCAAAAACACTCACTAATGCATTTACCTGTCTCTGAAATTATTCTTAGGAATAAAAGGAGCTTGAGTGTGTAAGATTTCCCATTTCCCTTCCATCCATTAGGACAAGTAACTTCAAGCAAATTCTTTCTCCCTCCCTGTTTCCAGTCAGGGCAGACTCATTAGTGCCACCAAGGCACCAGCAGTAGGGTAGGTGCCTGCATTTGCTGCTAGTTATTTATTTACGTTTACATTGATCTGTAAATACATCCGGGAGCACTTGTGCCATCTGCTACACATTTGTCAGCCACTGAATGGAGGGTGGACATCTGGGGATGCCACTGGGTTTTGTTGATTTTTCCCCCATTAGAGCTACTGTTTCCTTTTTAAGCATGATGTGAGCAAAGACCCTGGCTGACTCTATTGAAAAGGCAGATATGTGAGTGTGACATCACCTCCAAATCCACCAAGTTTTCTGAGTTTTCTCCCAAGCTTCCTTCCATTTAGCAGAGCTCAATGTATTGAAAGAACATGAAATGCACAAAGATCCACCACAGTTTTCCTCTGCAGCATGAACAGCAATATTGAATGATAACATAACAGACAAACTGAAGTACTTCCTATGTGTCCAGAACATCACAAAACTCTGGATTTGGAGGGGGTGGAGGGTTAGAGTTTTAAAAAATCCCATAATTTAATACACTCCTCTAAACTCTGCTTCAACAGCCATTGCACACCCATGGACACAGGTGGGGAACACCAAAACTTGCCGGGGTTCCAGAACCAGAGCCAGAATATGAATAAATGCTCTTCAAAAAATCCCCAGTTGTCACAAATGACTGGGTCTTATCTCCCCTTTTACCTGTGAATCTGCTGTCTGCAGCCTTACAAATTCACAGCTTCTCACAAGTATGGTCTTCAGAATCACTGACACAGTACTATCCAATATTTATGTTTAAACCCTGACTTCTGTGACAACAATAAAAATCACAATAGATTGATTTTAACATTAAAACTTTAGCTTATTTGGAGCATATTTTGATTTACGTTTTCAAGATAAGCCTCTTGTAATCTGAAAACTAAAATTCGGAGATAATTATCTGATTCCTTCTACCAGCACGCAAATAAAAAAAACCCACGTTGTTACAAAGAGAAGAAAAATAATCACTCCCAGCTTGCAGCATTTTCTGCCTCAAGGAAGCTTTTTCCATCCTGCTGAACTGAAGTGGGAAGTGCTGCCACAAGGATTTCCCTGTGCTAGGAGAGGTGAGCACAGGCACGAAGCAAAGCTGTCAAGGCACGCTCTGATGTTCAACCTCCCTAGCTGTTAGGGCACATGGCCTTCACCTACCAAAACCATGGTTTGTTGGGGCTAAAGCAAACTGATTGCAGCTTCTAAACATAGCTATGGCTGGGCCTGATCATAAACATTCAAGTCTGTGGGAGCTGAAAAGTTATCTGGGTGATAGTAGGTTTGTAGAGCACACATGCACACATGTTTCTCACATTTTACAAGAGGTTCACCAGATTCTGCCCTATTTAGAGATTCTGACATTAAGTTTTTTAAAACCCTTTATACCCCACAAGTCATAGCTTGTGTCCTATAAACTTTGCTAGCCACAACAGGTTCGTAGATTAATATAGGCACTGTTCTTGAGCCAGTTGTTACCCCAGTTGCTGTGCTCTATAAATACATTGGAATAGCTGGGAAGGTGCCAGGGAGTCACAGTGAGAACTGTTTCAATTCTCCTCCAGGAGAGAGGGAAGGAAGACCTGTTTGCCACCTTCCATGGGCTGCTAGCTAGAGCTCCTGCTGCTGCCAGAAAAATAAACTTGTTCCAGACTGATTGCAAATTACTCATCGTAAATGCTATTGCATTCAGTTTTCTTTCAGTATTGCCTCTTTCCTTTCATCTAAAGGAAATTATCAATGTCAGAAAACATAGAGCTGCAAACAGTTCCTGAGAAATCAGAGAATAGCTTTTTTTTTGGATGCTTTCGTAACAGGACTTCAGATATTTATCTTCAAATTTTACTTTTCTATTTTCCACGTGCAAGTTTTCTCATCATTTTTCTATGTTCAGCCTTGCTGCCTGCAGGATGCTGGTAGAGATGAGATATACATTTCACCCTGATGTTGTAAATGAAATGAAAATAAATACTGCTTATCACTTGCTCTCAGCCTATTTTCTCTCTCATTCTGTTGCTCCTCAGTGTAATACAGCGTTACAGCCTTTTCTGCCTGTGAGGGAGTCGTGAACCAAATTTCCATTATGAAATGACCATGAATTTCAAATTCATCTTCTGTGTGCACAACAGTTAGGAGAAGAGTATTTGTGTAATCTTCCATCAGTGTTTGTATGTAATATACTTGTACCAAAAGAAATTAATCACTTCTCTGCTCATGGATTATGTTCAGCAGCACCTAGGGTGGGGAAATCCTATGTTAGCTGATCCAATGTTTTCATAGGGGTCAAGGTTACAGAAGGAGGTCATAGTACAAACCCAAAACACTCAGTACTAGAGATAGTTTCAAGGATATGTTTGATTGGAGGTACCATTATTTTAATTTGGATCTTGAAGTTTTTTTCTTTTCTATTTGAATTGCTAAATATAAATATAGTAATGGGGGTTTGTTGATAACAGTTTCAAAAATGACAGAGAATGGAATTTTCTTCATTGCTCGAGGCAGAATGAGCAGTCCATTCTTTTGCTTGACCTCTGTATATCTGGAGAATATGCAAACATATTGAAACTTGGTTGTGTTCTACAGTGGGGGAATGAAGTGCATCGATTGCTCGCGATTATTAGCTAGAGTGGGATAAGCCTTCTCCTTATTATGCAGATTAGTGAAGCTCTCAGTTCCAACATATTGTACAGATGCAGGAGAGCAGCTGCTCTTACAGATGGCAAGTACACAGCTCCATTAGTATGTATCTATTGTCTGCTCTCGGCTTGCTCAGAGGATGGAGAGGATGGGTAAAGAGGAATTGTCACACAGTGAAATGTAAAGGAGAACACACACTCTTAAAAATCCATACCCAAGAGACTATTTACACAGCAGGGCAGACAGCAATCAAATTAAAAATCTACCCCAAATAAGGACTTTCATATGTCACAATTAAGCTTCTCTAGTTTTAAAATATATAACCATTAAAACGAAGGAATGGAATTCAAATTTGACAACTAACTTGTATTAATAAAAAGAGATCCTGGAAATTCATTGAGAATTTCCTCATGTATTTGGCCCATCCAAAGCTTTCTTTAACAAAACCTCCCCCGTCAAAAAAACACCTCACTACTCCAAAGACACATCCTCACTTACTTAGCATAACAGAGAAGACTGAAAAGCATAACTGGGCTTCATTTATTAAACTTTTCACCATGAGAATATAGCATTTCATGCAATTTTTTGCATTAATGAGAGCTGAAACAGCTAAATTTGGGTTCATATAGACAGCATTGATTGTTCATCTGTGTCAATTATTCTTTGCAAAAATGCTAAACAGAACATTAGTTAACCGTGTGGTAATTTTTAATGTGGTGAACAATTCCTGAGGAAAGCTGCAGCTACAGCCTGACTGCCGAAAACAGAGTCTAGTGACAAACAATTATTTATAACACAATCTGTGGCTGGATGAACAAATTATGGATGTACCAGCAGATTTTATGATATACTTAACATACAGTTTATTTTTATTTAGTGCAGAGATGACATACAGCGGAAAAGGCTTGTAAGGTACAAACAAAAATGGTGTTAAAGCCTAAGTTATGGTCTCATACCAATCTGAAAGTCTGGGAAGCCAAAGATGCCTCACCAAGTGCAAGGGAAATTACATATATAAAAACAGATAAACAGGCCATCAGGTCCATAAAACATCTGGGAGGCACTTGTCCTTAGTGACAAGCCTTTCACCCAAGGCAATCTCAGAAGATGACTTGTCTGTGAGCAAAGTGGAATAGACCCATTCTCGTGATGGGCCCTGGGAACCAGCAGCACAGTGACTGGACTACAAAGTGCCCTGCTTGCCCTTCAACATAAGGTCTGGGGTCCTTTGTGTTCAGGGAGAAATTACCTGGTTTATTCTGAGCAGAGATCTCATAAGTAAAATAATAAAGGGTAAGACCAAAGTGCCATTAGTTTGTTTTTTTTCCCCTAAAGTGGTAGAATTAATTGTTATATTTGGTTTGGAAGCCTGCAGTCCTCACCCAGCTGCTGGGTGAAGATGCTGCATTTGCTTGCATCCTTCATCTGAACTTCACCCAGGAAAAAACTTCACAGAAACATTGAACAAGCATACAATTTTAAAAATATAGCTGAATTTTAACAAGAATGTAAAAATATAAGCATAAGACATGAAAGTTATAGGAGAAGTAGACTACTTTGAGCTGGCCAAGAGGAGAATATTCTTCTCCCAGAGAACCAGAAAGCAGTATAATTTAACTCTCTTAGCCATTTGTGGGATTTTATGTAAATATAAGTGGTATCAGGCAATCCAGATAGACATCCATTCTTCTAAGCTTGATCCTACCTGATGGCACATTCAGGGAAGGCTGTTCTACTTCCCTTAAAGTCTAACTTCTGAACTAGCTGTAATTTTACTTAAGAAAGGTTCTGGATGACAAGATGAAAATTCTCAAGAAGTTGCATGACAGACCTTTCCTTCTCACAGCAATGACTTTAATTTCTACCTCATAAGAGAGAGTATCTATGCTAGGAAACTCGAGTGGCTTTCCTGCTCTATCTGCTCACAAACAGTCCAAAGGAAAAGTTGAGGTATGTTGAAAGTATGTCCAGCCACTCAATCTTGTGAGTTCTGGGTCTAAAACAAATTAAAGCAGTTTTAAGCCTCTGGGCAGGGCTGATCTGCAGGGCACAGATGCTCAGGTCTCTTCAGACCAGGAGCTGTGTGAGCATCACTATGGCAGGCAGGGTATTAGGCAGTCCCTACAAGAAGCTCCAGTGTCCTGAGATCTATAGATTAGCAGTACATTCAAATTAATCTTGTATCTGGTCTCACAGATTAAATGGATACACTTGAAGGATTTTGTTTTGAATGAGTCTTACAGGATTTCGGCTTAGATGAGAGCAGAATTTTTACTTTCCTCCCTAGTGCATCCTGTGCATCTGAGTTCACAGCACATGGCTGGGTCTGAGGACAGCCGTGCAATCTCATCAGTCCCCCTAAAGTCCCCCTAAAGGCCATTGTTTCTATGTTAATCCAGTCAAAAATAAATCCCCAAGTATCAAGAATTCTCATTTTGTTCCTACAGTTTTGGGGTTTTTTTATCAGGAATTATAAAATACACAAAGATGATATAATCATTATACAAAGGTAATACATTGTTTGGGAAGTAAAAAGCTACAGTGGGCTACTTGGCTCCAAATGCTTCCTAGGCCATTTATTTTCTTCTTCCAGTTTTGGTGTTGCTTTTTTTTTTTAATCTTTGCTGAATTTTTCATGTTAGTAACACCTGAAATTTTGTACTTTCTTCACAGCATATAACCATAAATTCTAGTACATTACTTTATATAAAGAGAACTTTCTCCTCTGACACTTTTCTACTTGATAATTTATCTGTAACAAAAGGTACATATCACCTAAAATACAAGAGCAATGCACTTGAAATTGTTCATTTGAGGATTTTCTAATGTTGTTTGAGATGAAGACAATTTTGTTGAAATACATTATGCCTTAAAAGATATTTTAATTGAAGTCAAGATTAAGTCTCCCAATAACTTCAATATGAAACAAGTGAGAAAGGCAGAGGTCTGTATTTGTTCTGAATTTAGAGGGCTTTAATCCAACCCCTCTCTAATCTCAACAACCAGAACCATGCCCTAATTTCATCTTCTGTAGCTGGGTTCAGGTTTACAGTTCAATACCCTGAGCTAATACACCAGAGCCTATACCCACATCGTGCCACCTACACTCACAAATCTCTAGTAGTTATGGTCTGGACAGTAATTTTTAAGAGCCAGGCAAGCATGGGTAGGAGAGAGTCATTTTCATCAGCACAGCACAAAAAGAGTAGCAGAGTGTCTGCAGAGCTCGCCATACCAAACCTGCTAAACACAAGGCAGAGTACTAGCAGAACTGCTTGCTATGGCTCCAGGAAATCAAAACTATTTTTCATGGATTCTGTTGTTCTAAGACTGTAGAATATGTGTTTTGAACACATATGTCTACTACTACAAATCTCTGGGGGATTTTTTTTAATCCATTATCTTGCCAAAAGCAATAATAACCTAGACCCATACTATTCTCTTATCAAGGAGGTGGGGTAACAGGCAGCCAATGAACAGATTGTGCAAAACAGGAGAGATAGACATATTTTACCAAATCTCAACCAGTGCTTTGAAACGACAGCTTGTGATAAAGTGTTCTCTGTCGGTTTTTTTTTAAAAAAAAAGCTAATAAAATGGAAGTCTTATAAAGTCATAGATCTTAAAAATGAAATCCATAAATAGCTTGACATGCATTTTAACAATAGTGTTAAAAACACACACTTTCTCACTTCCTGTATGCAATAGTCAAAATCTCATTCAAGAGACCATTCAAACAAAACCAGACAAATCCACTTTACATTCCTATTTGTAAAACTGGGATATGCACAACCAACCTTCCAAGGCCTACAGCTTTCCAGAGACCTTAATGTTTAAAAGCCACACATGAAGCAAAATCTGAAGACAAGAAGTTCAAGTTTCCTGAATTGACCATGTTGGATATTAAGTGTTTGATATGTCTCCTACAACAAACAAACAAACAAACAAAAATTATCAGGGCTGCATTTCATCATGAGGTGGTTGGACTGGAGGATCTCCAGAGGTCCTTCCAACCTAAATGATTCTCTGATTCTGCTTTTATAAAAACTAAACCAAGGAACTATTAAACTAAGTTTTGATATGGAAATTGTGTAGTACAGATGTTCATTATTTCCAGTGTCACATGCAGCTTCTACGCTGTGCTGAGCTCTTTGGATGAGCTTTACAGACACTTGTGCTTCATAATGCAAGAATATAAAGTCTTCAAGAGAAAGATTGCAGTGTACTGTATTTTTTCCATTGAATTGCTTTATACAATAGAAGCATATTTAATATGGAGATGTTGATTATCTTCAGACAATAACCATTCTTTCAGAGCATATTGTAGCCTGTTACACTCAGTCAATTAAAGTTTCTGCTAAAATATTTTCAAACACATCCATCTAGCACAGAAATTCACTGTCACAAGTATCAAAGGCCAGTAATTCAGGGTTCATAGGAAAATGGCAATCTGACCTGCATAGTAAACCCATCCATTTCTGGCACAGTTAGTAGAGCTAACTACAAGTACTTTTCTTATACTTCAAATAATTTTATGAATTGCAGAGTTATTCCTGTTTCACACCAGAGTAAATTCCTTAAACTCCTTTTTGAAACAGACAAAAATTCCCTGCATTTTTCTATAACCTTGTCACCAGGGGACTCACAAGAGATGGTTTAGAAGACAAAAGACGGTTTAGAAGACCATGTGAAGACAAAAATCTTATATTATTACATATGTTCTAGAACATATGTATTCTATACTCCTTGCTAACCCAAAAATATCTTCCTGGGGTTATGTGTGATGAAGAGAATGTGTCCTTTCAGAGCATCTCAGAAAAGGTGCAATCAGAATTGACCTGAAAGAACAAGACCTCATACACAGGTATAATACTCCAGCACAGGCCTCTGGTGCTCCAGCTTTTAGCAGACCTGAACATCAGAGGAGACTTCTCTGTGCATTCTAAAACTCACTTCACATAATTTGAGGGATCTGGAAAGCAAAAGAATATACCTAACAGCTGGGCCAGATTATTTTACTGAAAATAAAGCCTCCCACAGCTCTTCAAGCAATAGCCCTCATGTACCAAAACGTGGTGTATCATGCGTGATTCTCAGTGCAACGCTTCCACGCTGTATCAAATATACATTTTCACAATTCCTTCCCTAATGAGGTTAGTAAAATAATTTATGCAAAATAAATGAAAATACAGAAAGGTCAATCAGGGTATGTGCACTACAGAAGGAGGTTGCAGGTTTTGTTTTCTTCCTCCAGACTAATGTTTAAATCTCTAGACATCAAGAATGCTTAGGAGAGAGATAACAGACAACAATTGAACTGAAGTTAAATGCCCTTAAGATTCTAAAACTCTGGTATATTAAACAAAATACTTTCAAGATAAATCCTGTCTAAATAGAAGTTTAGAATTTTTTTAAAAATCTTTTACTCTGTCAAATGTCTTCAGATTTTCCATGTAAATTTAAAAACATATATATTTTTTCAGCTGTAGATAATGAAACTTTTTTTCTTTACAAAAGATGGAATAACCTAGCCTGAAGCAGTCAAAAGTTACTGAATTCAGGTAATTTTGTGTTTAAACAGTAATATGTAATAAAAAAACATGTAATAACATGACAGTCGCAGCAGAAAAAAAATTAAATTAAGCATGTTTGCTACTCTGTAGAAAACTTTACACCTTTATTCACCTTTTCTTAGGAAACTTATCATAGAGACTTCTCTGTGGGAAACAAACTCTTCTAAAGCCTGAAAATGATAATTTTTCAGTGCACCTCTATGATGGTTCAGTGTTGCATCAACTAGAATTTCAAAACTGAAGTACTAACATGTATGACTCCTTAAGCTGACAAGTATTGCAATGTACATTTTGGTTTCAAAAGCTGGAAGCACAAAGCCATTCTCTCTTCATGTAAGTGAAACTTGACTAGATAGATAAGCAGTAAAATATCTTTCTTAGGAGATGAAAAGCAGCCACCACTGCCTGGAACACTTAGCTGATACGCTTTATCATTCCCACTGTTCCCTCTGCTCAATGTGAAATCAAAAGTGAAGACTATTCTAAGTGAGGAAATAATTTTTTGAAGTCACATCTTTCATTCTCAATTTGTTGCAAATATAAAAATATAGGCTATGCATGTCAGCAGAAAACCACTATGATTATAAGTTACATGTGTGCCCATAAACATCGCTTACTTAAAATATTTTAGGAAGTTTTTGATGTATTTAGGAGGACAGTTATGTGGCTAAGACTTAGGGCTGGAGCTCAGAAGGTAGGAAAGAAAACAAATCCTGCCTCAGACACTTGTTCTGCTTCCAGCTGTGAAGTGGAAACATCTCTTCCCACCTTGTTTGTTTAGTTCTTACACTCAAGTGTAAGGTATTTTACTCAGGATGGGTATTTTCACCATTGCATTATCCCATGATTCTCCTCTGAGGCCTCCATGTACTTTTCTATTGCAAATAAACAATTCAATATTGAACATCCATCATAACAAGTGGAGGTCATGTGTCCTTGTGCCTACTGTAATTCCCTTTTAGTCCAGGTGACCTCTTGCAGACTTGTGGTTCCCAAGCAGAAATCAAGACACCTTCACATAGCAGTGCCTGCCAAACTGCAGCACTGCTGAAGTCTGTGGCACCCTAGAAAGGGAGCTACTCAATAAGAGACCAGTCAGAAGAAAAAGAAAGAGAAATGCAAGCATTTATGATCCCTGCATTTTATGAAAGCCAAGAGTGGTCTCCACCAGGCACACTCAAGTTCAAGGGAGAGAGGGGCAGGTGAGGAGGGGAAGGAGGTACCAGACACCACCTGCTACCCAACCTTGGCTTACAGAGCTGTAATTCTGCTATTTTCCTATGTGCCATCTGCCCTCATCCAAGGCACATCCCACACAGAGTAATAGATAGCTCTTGGTCCTAGCCTGCAAGCAGTCACCAGTCTTCCCCCAAATCCTGCATTTTTCTCTCTCTGAATAGGAGGGAGCACAAAACACTTCTTCCCCTCCTCTGTCAGCCAGCACTGCAGGTTCTCAGCAGCCTGACATCTGAATCCTACAAGAGAAGATGTGCCAGAAGCATGTTCTCTTTCCCAACTATTGTTTTTAAGACATCTCATCCTGTCAGCCACTGAAAGCCTGTCTTTTTCGTTAACTTTAGAATATAAGTCCTACAATAATTTTGAAATACTCAAAGAAAACTCTGCACCATCATTCCCTGCTTCAAACTGTTGTAACATATATGGGGGTAGGGGTTCCAGGAGCCAGACACTGTCTGAAGCAGACAGTCCATCAGCCTTATCTTGGTGCTGCATGTGTTACTGACCAGGCAAATCAGGGACTGGTGACACTTATTGGTTTTACATCTGGATAAGGAGATATAGGAGACATAGATATAAAATGATAAAAGAATGAGAGATTAGAGATAGAGAAATAGAGAGATGATAGATAGATAGATAGATAGATAGATAGATAGATAGATAGATAGATAGATAGATAGATAGATAGATAGATGGATAATATTATGGCCCTTAACATGAGATTGTTTTTCCACCTCCATCATGACAAGCCTCCACAGAGACTGAAGCACTTTCCTGAGCCTTCAGCCATAGATGTTTCTTCTGGGCTTGATAATGAGTCCTCAATTCTGTTTTCATCAATGTGTCTTCTTCAGACATGACCAAATTCCCATCAGTGTCACAGCCATATTAGTGGGCACTGCAGTTGCCTCAGAAATGCCCAGAGTAAAGCTATATCAGAGCTTGATTGTCACTAACTCTTTACTGTAAAGGATTTCTGACCATTTTAGTGAAGAGAAAAAAACCCCTAAACTACTTACAAGATCATCAACTCTCAGCTAAGTCTCCTCTAACCTCTATATCACAGGAGTTCATCTCTCTTAGAGTTTAAGCTTGCAAGAATACAGGACCCCCTAAAATCTAGGGCCATTACCCTTCTATATAGTTTACTTTAAACACTTCTTGTAAATGAAGTGCTTCCTCTGCCCTTGGGTGTGCTTTGTCTGTTTTGTGTTTGCAGTGAAGATGACACACCCAGCATCCTCGAAACCGCTGTAGAAAAGTAGACCCATTAGAGAGTCAAAGGAGCTCCTTTTCTTTTTTGTGTCATCCCCACATGTAAGAATTTTGACTCTTTCACCATATGCCATTGCATTGCATCGTGTCTATTCAGCAGGTCAAAAATAGCAGGTACACAAATATTTCAGTGTCCATTACTGTTTTGTGTGCTTGTTTTTGTAAGAGAGACAAAGGGGGGGGGAAAGTTATTTGTAGTGAGAGCAACACTTTGACTAACATGATTGCTCAGCATGTATTCCTCCAATTAGAGTATTGGTGACCTTTATACAGGAGTTACTAATTTAGAGATCTAGAAAACCACACCTAAAATATTAACTTTGGCAATTTATCTCTTGATACGAAGGACAGACACAAAACCCAACTGTGAGGTCAGTAACCCCCATGGTATCATTAGTGTCTTGAAATGACTGAAAAGAATGGATAATTTTGTGAGCATCATGCAAAAAGGAAGAATTCTGTTTGAATTACATAACAGATGTTTGCTAGGATCCACAATTCAGCCTGCATACACAGTTATGCTAATTTGGCACTGTTTCCCTTCAAGTTAGCTCTGAGTCATTAGAGCACGCAGCTAGTAGGTCCTTCTGTCTAACTAATAATTGCCTATTATTGATATTAATTAACATTTTTTGCACCTTCCCTCAGCTTTGACCTAGTATCTGTTGGTAGTCTAATCACAGTGGCCTATTAAAAGTCAAAATATGGAGGCCTATAGCAGTCATGAGCCATTTATCAAAAAGCAAACAAGGCCAATTAAACAGGCAGTCAGACAGTTGTCTTGATTTGCCGCTGACTGTTTCTTGATCACCATTATAAATTGTTAATCGGGCAGAAAGAGCTAAGCAGTGCATCTGCAGGGGGTGGTTATTGCTCATTCCCTGCCTGGTGACAGGTGAGGGAGGCTAGTGATGGTCTTATTGATGTGAAATGCCCATCAGTTGGTAGTTATTGTTAAAGTTCATGATGCTACAGCTGATCCTTTCCTGCTGAGAGTCAATCAAATTAATTAGTGATAGAAATTCTTCCGTATTATTCTAATACAGAAATACAGAAGGAACATACTTTAATTTTGTTCTAGAGGCACTGGGGAAAAAAAATCTCCATGTATTATGGAGTGGGAGGATGAAAAAAAAGGGCAAAAAAAATCAACTATCGCTTCTTCCATTATTTTATAATAAGGGCTGCAGCTAAAGGTTTTTATAGCCACAGATCAAGAGATCATAATAGAAGCATATTGACAGATTTTTTCTGCAATACTCCAAGGAACCGGCTGTAGCAGGAAAATATATCAAAACCTTATCATCAGAGCTGAGATCTTCTCTGAAAAATCAATAAAGAGTTATACATGGTTTGAGTTTAAACAGTTCTCTGTAGTCATTTAAACATAGTGCATCTGTGCAGCTTTTTACCTCTGGAGACTGGTGTAGCCTAGCAACTGCAAGGCTTAAACCGATTAACTACAAATGAAGTACTGTACGCCTATCAAAGCAATTGCTCATGGTTGCCTTTGTTGCAGGGGCTGAGCTAATTGAACATGATACAGTATGAAGATAATTAACACCCATGAGTTTGTTAATTGCCTGTTAGCATTACAACACAGGCTCTGCATTTCTTTTTAACTTGTTCTTCAGCAGCATCTTCCTCCCTTAAAAGGGTGCAGGACCCATTTACTTAGCAATGATATCTTATAGTTTATTAACCCTTTTCAAAGGGGAAAAAAAAATAACCTGCACGTAGTAATGAAGCAAATGTATGCTCTTGTCAAACACAAACTCCCACTTAGTCCAAGCAATTTACAGGGAGAAGAAATTTGGTTTACATAGGCCGTACGAAATATGTTTATTTTCAGGGCTAATTTATTTCAAGCAATTTAGTCATTATAAATGCTTTAAAATATCTTTTGTGGGCTGCTTTTATGACTCAGCTGCTCTGCCTTCTAAACTGAACGATAAATGTCTTTTAGGGTTGGAATATTAATGGAAGGCAGCATCTGGTCAGCAGCTGACCTCCCATACTTGTCTTTGTTGACTAACCAGTTAAAACTAACAGCTTATTGCTTTATTAACCAGCTTCTCCTTCCATCATGGGGGCGGAGGTTATAAGTTCTGTTTCGTTTATGTCAAAAGGTAGTGCCAACTAATATAAAATAAAAGTGATTTCCACAATCTATTAATCTGAAATAGATTTAATCTGCACAAATATCTTTTAAATTGGTTACTGTACTTGGAGAAGTGTTTCCTTTATTATACTATCTTTGGAATTTGTGAAGAATGCATATGAAAGCTCATAAAGACAATGTAATGCATGCCATTAAATTATATAGGAAATTTCCTTATAAGGAGGCAATGCTTAAAGTGAAGCAACATACAAGAAAAATAGACAAAAATAGCAGCATTTGGTTGGCATAGGCAGGTTTCCAATGTTTAAGTTTCCAACAACCTTGAATATAAATGCCTCTATTGTGTCACAGTTGTTTAGAGCAGATTTTCTTAAATGATCTTGGGTTTCTGAGCTGTTACTGTCATAGTCAATACTGACAGAGAAGCTGTTCCCTTGAGGAACACTACTAGTGCCCAATTACAAGTTCCATCATCAATCATAAGTATTATTTATTCAGCAAAATGAATTGCTAATTAATAACTGATGAGCATTATGGCCTTGAAGTCTGTAACACTATTAATTACCTTGGCAATTGGGATTCTGCTGGTGTAGACTACCAAGCACATTTTCTCAACAATTAGTACAGCGAGATTACAAGGCACATACCTGCTAAGATAACAAGGGTGTGATGATCTCTAAGGCTTTTAGAGAGCCTTGTAGTGTCTGCAAAGAATAAACAAGATTACAGCCCTACTGTGCTGGACTGTGTCCTTAAAATTGTTTGGTGACAAAGAGAAAACTCTTTTATACAGAGCGTTGACCGGCAGATTTGGCACCGCATCCCGCAATGAATTTTGCTGTGTGGAAGCAATGTGGTAGCAGCATGCTCAGGGCAGTGCTGCTGCCTTGTGCCTGGTACCCCGTGGCTGCTTGGCTGGTGCAGCATGCTGTGATTAGTACACTGACCTGTGACTTTAGACCTCCAGCAACTGCTACCTACATGGTCTCATAGTGCTTACACATTAGCATCACTGCAAAACTGAATATTTAATGAGAAAAGAAGAACACAATCTACAAAAAGAGCAGCTTTTTTTTTTTTTTGGTGACTTCAATATTCAGAATGCTGACATTAATGTTGCTCTACAGGCTGATGATTTACTCACAGTCTTCCTTTCAGACATCATCTGCTTTCTCTTCTGCTCCTGTGCCACCTTGAATTTTGAGTGTAAATTCCTTGGGGCAGAGCCTGGTGTTATATCTGTCTGTAAAGTATCCAGAATATCTACAGAGCTGTATGAACAACTTGAATATTGCCCAATAAACTGCAAGGCAAAGATCAGCTCCTGCCACAATGCCAAGATTTAGGTTTTGATTGTCAATAAAATATAACCTATTGCAAGAGCTCAGCTAAGCTCCTAGATTATGTGATAGCTGCGCAGTGATAAAGACAAAAAATATTATTGTGGAACACAGAGGACTCTAATGTGGTATACACACCACATATAAAACCACAAAATCCAGCTGCAAGACAAAAGCAGACCTTATATGAAAGGCATCATATTTGCATCTGTTTTCTTAGAAGTGCTGTGAGAGCTTAGAGGATGCAAGAAACATGCTTGAAACATGCTAGAGTCAATCTTTTCTGTATGGCTATGATAGCACACGGGTCACAGTCACAACTGTCATTTTATCTCTTTAGCCCAAAGCTAAATTTTGCCTTTATCAAACAATAACACAAACAGCAGTTTTTAAACCATGCAGCAAGGAGATATCCCCTCCCATCCAGAGGGGGATGTTTGCTGAGGCTATCCAGCATGGAGCTGGCAAGGTACACTTATAATGCTCATTTAATTAGCTTTGTTGGAAATCTCCATGTACTGGATGATTTGCAAATAGCAAAGCAAAAGTCCACTAACTCAGCATTGTTCATCACAATGACTATTTTTATGGGAAAGTTTTCAGAGCTTGAACCTAGATAGTATGTTCCTGATTTCTGTATGTGACTTTAAAATTAATAAATACACTCTTTCCTGAAAAACTAGACAACAATGATCATCCTGATATTCAGGATGAAATATTCAGGAAGAGAAATCTTCTTATCACCCACACAGAGATAGTTTTATTTGGAGACATGGGATTTCTTTACATTTTCTTCCTTAACCAAATGGTCCCTACTGAATGTCGAATTACTTTTTGTCTCTGTATTGGCTCACTGTAAAATAAAACAAAATGCTTTTCTCTTTAAACAAAAATGTACGAAAAGTAGAATTTGAAGAAAAAGTTTCTTGGTCATGCAAACTTCTTTCATATGGAATAGAACTGGGTATACTCAGCTACTATGCTATCAGTTTTCCTTTAATCCTACTAACTATAAGGTCTGCTTTTATCCCTATTTCTTACATTGAGAGGTAAAGGGAGGAGAATGCCCTAAGCTTCAGAATATAATCATGGCCTCACAAACCATCACCATTTCCAACTCAACAATTTGGGAACCAACTGATTTGGAAAGACTTTGCTAAAGGAAAATTTTGATCATTGTATGTTCATTTTCTCCTGCTCTATTATGTAAAACCACCCAGGTAAAGAAGAGACAACTTTACTGATGGAGGATATGAACACAGTCTGTGCCAGGTTTTGTTCCCTCTACCCAGAACAGTTCTCCATCATTTTTTTGGCAGGCCCTATGCTGTCTGACACCCTGACATATCCTCACTTCATCACAGCATACCATAAAAACAGAAGTCAGGAAGCAAAGCAGCTTTCACAATATTTGGCCATCTGGCTTCATTTGTTGTAACATGGGATCTGGAGAGAGCAATGGGACTTTGCTGTGATCTCCTGGGATGTCCCCTAAGTCTGGTGCCACTGCTGAGAAGTTTCCTTACCTGATGCACAGCACCTCTGTGCCTACAGGTCCTGAACTGTCCTGAATCAGCCAGGACACACATCCTGGAGTGCCTATGTCATGAAGGAGATTAAAAGTATTCATGTATATGTGCATATACGTATATAAACACATCTGTATGCACATGTGTGTGCGTGTCAGTGTATTTCGGGGTGAGACAACAGATTCTGAGCAGTGGCTACTGGTGGGCAGGAGGTGAGCAGGAGCACCCCAGCAGCCACCAAACAGCAGCCAGGTGCTGCACTGGCTGCAGGGACACCAGCAGTATTGGCTGCAGGGAGGCAGGAGCTGGCTCGGGGCAGGAGCGCACTGGGGGCTGGCTCTGTGAATGCCCTGGGGCAGGCACTGCCCCAAGCAGGCTCCATGGGGAATGCCACAGGAAAGCCCTAGCCTCGGGCAAGAAAACAAACCAGCTGCCAGCAGTTAGCTGTGGGACCAAGGTCTCTGTGGCAGCCACAGGGAGCAGACCTGCACCTTTTGCTCCCAAAACAGAGTGTGCACCTCTGTAGGAACAACCCAGGGATGCACTAAGGGACTGCCACAGAGCTGGCTCAGGCAAAGCTGTCCTGAAGCCAAATCACACTAAAGCATCATTATGTTTTCAGAAAACTGTGTTTGAGCTGTGCCAACAGGAACCCTTGAATTCATAACTTTGCTCAAGATACAAAATATTGTTATACATTTCAGATGACAACAAATTTTAACTCTTTTCTAAATACTGTAGGTGTCAAAAATTATGTTTGCTAGAAAGTGCTGTAGGATATTCGGGAAATACTGCTTGAAGAGATGGGGAATATTGCTTGAAGAGATGAAGTGGTTTTGCTCTGTCTCTAGTTGTACTTCATTTGGATAAAGGAAAAGAATCATTTAAGATGTGGGCTACAACATTTGTGAAGTATATTCCTGGAGATATCCATGTCTGGAAAAAAAGCCTGTGCTGAGTTTCGCATTTAATTTTGAGAAAATTCTGTAGACAGCTCAAAGGCTAGGAGGCATGAAAAGTTCACAGTCAGAATTGCAGAATAAAAGATCCCATTTTAGAAATAACATCCATCTCAAATACTAAGGCTCATAGACCTTATAATGGGTTTCTTTCAATTCCTGGTCGGTGCAGCATGTAAACTAATCATGAGGTTTTGAGATTGATATCTGTTCCATATTTCAGAAAACATAAGATAGCAGATTTTCTATTCCCTGACTGAAGTTAAAATAAAAAAGACAAACAGCAAAATTGCTTCACACTAAAACCACTCATTTGTTCAATTTCTTCAAGCTGGTATTTGTCCTCCAGAGACATGTTCATCTCTAGAGAGTTCTTTTAAGAAGTTACCAAGGAAGTTAATGGAAGACCATAGCTAATGGCACACTCCAGGGAAAAGAAACTGGAAAATTGTGTTCTAAAAAGCAGCGTGAGCTGTTTGAGACATGTGTTGCAGGAGCCTTCAGCTCCCCTGTATAACTAGCAAACACATTTCACTGTGAATTTTCATTCCCTTCTTAATCAGCTTTCTTCTTGCCAAATTCCTCTTAATTTTAAGCTATCTGCAGCAGCGTGTTTGTCTGGATTCAACAGTGTTCTACTCAGCACTGTTTATTTTTAAAACAGGTCTTTATTGTAGTTTGTATTGTATTATATTACAGACAGTAGGGTAGTTTTCAGTACCAGTTTAATGTACGGGCTCAAAATTATAATTATTGATAAATAAAACCATAAAGCCAAATAGATTTTACAGAAGTTAGTTTCCCATTTCCATGTATGGGTTTTGTAACTCAGGATTTTGTATAAGATCATTGTGCTGAATTAAGCATGCTACATATTCCATGGTGAGCAGCAGCAAACCTAGACCCGAACACACCTTTCTGAAAAGAAAATGTGATGCAACCAGCCTACAGTTTGTTAAGCCCTGTACTGAACTGTTGAATAGAAAAATTAGGAGAACGTAAAGGCAATAATATGGAGTGCTGGATAAACAAACAAAAAGAAATGGTGAAGCTTATATTATAACTAAAACTCAGTGTAGAACAATAACACATAATGGAGACAGTGAAGGATCGAGTGACAAAAGAATCCAGAACTCCAGCAATTAACTGAACAAAACAGTTACCAAAATAGAAGCACTCTTCTAGGAAGAGGCAGGATAGAGGAGGGTGGGGAAAATATTTCATAGAAGAATATACAACCCTGAAGGGAAGAGAAATGAGATTTTACAAGGCTGTTTGAGATTATGTCAAACACAAGAACAAGGGAGAATAAACTGAAGCTAAGGGAAGGGTCAGACCCTCAAGGAATTTAGTCAGAATTTCTTTAGATAGGGAGTAGTGAATATACAGAATAAAAGGCAAAGGGCAGCAATACAGGAAAAAAATACCTCAAAACTATTTCAAATTGTTATAAAGCAGAGCCAGAACTCTGGAAACAGTAAGAAACCTTATGGAGCAAAGAGAGGTAAACAGCTGGATTTGCTTCCTTCAAGGCTTATTTTCTACTTTTCTCCCTCACAAATGCCAAGTGAGTGCTGCAGAAGCCCCACATGACAAAGAAATATCCCATCTCATGACCAGCAAGACTTCTGGCCACCCAGACCCTGGTGACTTTGTGTTTTTACCAAGTACTTGCTTATCTCACCTTTATGAAAGCTGAAGCCCTCATATTGCCATCAAGCTGCCACTATTTCCAAAGCCACCCAAAATCCTCAGATGTCTTCCATTTTTCGACACTGATTTTTGACATGTCCCTAAGTAGTTTGTTTCCAGACAAGTCCTGACAATTTTGACAAAGCTACAGCCTGTTTCTTCCTATTGTTTTTTTTGATCCACAATCAAGTTTTTCCTTTGTTTACACCCTGAAGTCACAGCAGACCCAGAAGATGCAAGTCATGCTCAAAATGCAAACAGTAGCCTTACTTCTCAAAGATATCACCAAAGCAGGGAATGAAACTCAGGTTTCACTTCTCCCAGCAGGGGCTAGCCCACGGAATATTTGGGTTTATTCTTGCCTCTCTTCAACCCAAGAAACTGAAGTTTTCCACAAAACTGAGGAGCTTCTTAGCAAAAGTGCAAAGTTCCTGCACTCAAAGCCCTCCTTCAATTAGGTACTCCCATGAAGGACAAGATGCCACCCTCAGCCTTTCTCCCAGGGAAGGTTTTAGGGAGACAGCATCCCACATGGCAGGTAAGCACAGAGGGACACTGAGTTTTCCCAGACAGGAACACCAGCTGAGGAGGAAGGCTTTCCTTCTGCCTGGTAGAATTAAAACTGTGGCTGTTTCCTGGGAAATTCCTCTGTGTCCAAAGCCAAAGCAACACATCTCCAGGGCAGTGGCCCTGGGGCTGCAGTGGTCCAGGCTGCCCAGCCAGCTCAGCTGTGGGGATGCCTTGGTGGGTGCCACTGCCAGGGACAGCACAACACAGCAGAGCGTGCCCTGCATCCTGCCAGGGCTCCCCCTGCTCAGGGCTGCTTCTGGTCATGCACCAGCACTTGGGTACAAGACACATTGCTGTTGTCATCCTCACCCTTAATGGGTATCAAGCCCTTCAGGTCAAAGTCTACATTAGGTATTTATGTATCTTGCTCTCACCAATTTCACCAGGGATGAGCGGTCAAAGATGCTTTGATGCAATAGTTTTAACCAAATTACACCTGGAAATGATACACATAAAACCATAAAAGCACTGATAAAAGTATCTATGCTTCAGTTTGCTGCTCCTGCAGCTTCCTTGGCTGCATGCCTGACATCATTTTGCCCAGGCTAAACAATATACAGGCAGCAGTTTGCACTGCTCCCCATGGACAATCGCTCAGCAGCCTAATATATTTCAGTAATGATTTTTTTTCCTAAGATTCACCTTAAATTTTCTCTTGCTTAATTTCACCCCATCATTCTTAGTTATACCTTCTTGTACTGTCCTAACTATTCTCTTACTCTTTTTTTTTTTTTTAATTCAGTCTCCTTTCAAACTTATCTATGTTTCCCATCAATCATCCTCTAGCAAAGTCATAGATATGGCACTTAGCTTTTTTTTAATCCTTCCTCATCATTTGGTCCCTTCTGCTCTGATTGCTTCGTTGCTTCTCTCACTTTCTCAACAGTTTGTCAATATTTTTGTAAGGATGCTGTTCCCAGGATTTCATGCTGTGTTGCAGGTGTGGCCTAAGGCTGACACCTACCAATCCTATTGCCACTCTAACACAACATCCTTACACATAAAAGCCCAAACTGTATTGATCACCATCATTCCTGCCCTCTCATTCCCAGTTCCCTACAGATGGAGAGCCCCAGCAACAAATACTGTGGGTTGTAGGACCCAGTTTTCAGGAGGTCCCTGCTTCAATTGCAACCCCAGCTTGAAAAAAAGCCAGCACCAAGCTGTTTCCAAATCTGGTCTTTCTCTGCAAGCCTGCTGAGAGCATGGGCCCAAATGAAAGCAATAAATGCTTAAGAAAAACAAATGAATTGGTTTTGAGCTTTTTCAGAAAATTGTCTGGAGCATCACTCCAGTCAAATTTCATCAGAGAGTCCTGAGAAACCCAGTGCAGCCCTAAAGACCCTTCAGCTGCAGCACACAAAGCAGTGACATTTTCACATAGGGAGCCTTCTGCAGAAACAAGGGAAGGTTCACTTGAAAAACTGCAGAGTTTGCTGTGGATTTTGTTTTTCACTGGGGAATCTGGAGCTGGGGCATGTAAAGGGCAAAGCTGTCATCTGTGAAACAGAAGGCCTAGGGCAAGCCAAGCCTCTGAACCACAGTGGTGCCAAAACCTCCTACTCCACAGAGCTCTGCCAGAGCACTGCCAGCTCAGCCACAGCCCTAGCACACCTACCAGCACAGAGAGACTGCCAATTCTGCTTCTCATCACAGAAACAGAGGTGAATCCCCACCAACACAACTTTAATAAAATTGCTCTTTTTTTTTTTTTTTTCCACTGGGACACAATAGATCATATTTTCAGTAAGTTCTGACAAATCTCTCTTAATACTGATAATTTCTTCCTGGAATTCATTCTCTGGCACTCTTTTTCTGCACATATAGCTTGAAAACTTACATTTCCCATATAACCACATAATATGCAGTGTGCCTCCTAGCAGATAGTGCTGAACTAAGAAGTGAAAAGATAAACTTTAGTGCTTACCACAGTTCAGGCAGTAAGGTGCTAACCCTCTGCCCACCAGGTACTTGTGCAAGCTATAAAACAGTAACTTCACGGAGAGATATTATGTTCTGTAATGTTCAGAGAGGGGGAATTGAAAAAAAAAAAAAGGGTATTTAATCTCCTTACCCTTAAATTAGCCCAGACCTCAGTAGTTGCATCTGAAATGAGTTTTGCAGGTGATCCTGACTCCTTCCTGGAAAAGGCAAAGAAGCAAGTGACCACCCACTCACGGTTCCTTCATGCAGCTTTCAGAGCTATGTGTATAATCAGCTGTTTCTTCATATTTTGGGTCATTTGCAAAGACCTATCCCTCAAAGACTGATCATCTGGACTAAAATCTTTCCAGCTGTGCTTGCTATTCACTCTAATAATGCCCAGGTGATCAAAATCAGGTCTATGGACTTGCCTTATTTCATACTGGATGAAAGAAGAGGCAGTGTGGATGAGCACCAACATGGTGAAAGAGAATAAGAAAAACTTCTGCTCACACTTTTACTTAATTAAGTTTTTTTAAGTTTTATTTACATGGAAAGCCCTGCTAGGACAGAATGTGGGTGTTTAGAGACAGTATGGAGACTGAATTTCTGTTCCTAAACAAGTTTCTCCTCATTAGCTGAGCAGCATTACTCCTACTTTCTCTTAACTTATCCTAATTACAAAACTCAGTGTGTGAGCTTAAACCATTCATGGCAGTTCACCCAAGGGACAGAGCCACACCATGTAAATTCCTGAGACACAAGGTACTCACACCAAAAAGGGCTTAGTGGGTGTCCCTTCCTCCAGCCCACCTCTCCTTTACATTTTTTGGTGCAAATCCCAATGCAGACCCAAATTTCAGAGAATAGCTTTTCTCCTGAAAAATGACGAGGAAGAAAAGTAGGCAACAGTGAAGTATGGCCAGGGCTGGTACAGAGCTGGAGAGCACCACTGATCTCAGCTATCCAGGAATAATGCAACACTCTGTTGGTACTTCTGAGTCAAACCTAGATATGGTATCTGCTGTAAAAGCAGAACAACTTAATTCATAAAGCAAATCTCTATAAAGACTGTTGCCCCACCAGTACAAAATAATGGTCTGTCTAATGCATAGAGGGTCTCCTACCAAAGCTTCAGGTTGTAGGAGTCAGTGCAAGAATTCCAAGGCAGGCAAACAGAATTAATGTACATAGGAGAGATCATTTCCTAGGGCCTCTGGAATATCCTTTATGTTATGATGCCTGATGCCTGAGAGCTTGGCTGCCCCTAAAGCCATATACACAATGTCTTAGGTAACTCAGGAAAGACTGTAAATGCTGTAGCTGTTTTTCAAGATTCACCAGCTACTTGGCTTGGACTGCAGCTCATTGCAATAAGTCTTTTAAGATGGGTTCAAATATCTTCTTTCTTTGGCTAAAATGCACATTTTATCCATTTAATCAATTGCTTTATTCAGGTGTCATGAGAAGAGGCAAAGTGGTTCTGGATTTACCTCCTCAATAGCATCTGTTACCTTCTCAATAGCATCTGTTACCTCGGTCATGTCTCTTCTTGTTTATCTTCATCTAAATTGAATAGTACCAATCTTTTCACTCTCTCCTCATTCAGAAGTCTTTTCACATCTCCACAAATTTCCATCATCCCAGTATAAGCTCTGTAATTCCTGCTATTTCCTTTTCAAGTCAGAGTAATGAGAACTTCAGGAAAAGCAGGGTTTTTTATAATAATGTCATTCTAATAGTCTCACTGTTATTTTGCTCTCCCAATTGATACCATTCATTTGACTTTTAACCACTGCAAGACATGGAGGGAAGCCCTTCCCTGGGCTGTCCAGGGTGAAGCCCCCATCTCTTTCACAGGTGGTTACCATGAATTGGGAACCCATAATATGATCCAGATCTTCCCTCCTAATCTCTGCCATCACTGCTGATGCCGAGCTCTCCACAGCCTCTCTTTATTCATTCTGTCAGACCAAAGAAGCTGATTGCATTTACTATTCTCCTAAGGCCAAACCCCAAGGATTTTAGTCCTTATATTAAATCAAGCTTGTCCTGAAGGCAGTGGGAGTTTGCCAGAGCACAAAAACTGAGTCAAACTGAGTCCTTCAAACTCACAGCAGCTCAGACCTTGTTCATAATGAGCTCTGGGGCCAGAAGGTCAGAGTGGGAGAAGCTGTAATTGAAGAACACTTATTGGCAAATCATCAACACAGTGTTCCCATACCTTGCAAATCCTCTCCCCACAAGCCCTTCACTTCTACTTTGCTGGCTTCAAAAAGTTAGACTGCAGAAAGATTTAGAGACAAGAAGAGCCTCCATCCCCCCCCCCCTCCCCCCCCCCAGCCCCCTTGGCTAAGCTGGTGAGCAACACAGCTCCAGCCCCAGGCAGTGACTGAGCCACACAGCCCAGGGTGGGTTCACAGGGGTCTCTCTCCTTGGCCCAGCACCCTTCACAAGTACTGCCTGCTGTTTCCCATTACCTAAAATCAGTGACACATTTGCCACTCATGGCAAGCAGGCTATGGCTTATGGCATTTGAGAATAAGGGCTACCCTTAGCAAGTATTTTTGCTGGCAGGATTTGGCCCAGAAACAGCCCCAGCAGCCTGTCCTCGGGTCACAGCAGTGCTGGGGACCCAGGCAGCAGAAGGCAGTGCTGGTGGCCATGGGCAAGCCTGCTGAGGCACTGGGCTTGGCACAGGCTGAACTGTCTTCCCAGTGATGGCAAACCCCAGATGCAGCACAGGCAGAGAGTCTTTGCATTCATCCATTTAACCTGCCTGGTCCAGAGACCTGGTGTGTGCTGACCACCTTCACTTTGTGAGGAAGCACATTTTGGATCACTCATTTAAAAATTTGTTCAATTCTCTTCATTTGACACACACTTAGGTGCCGGTGGTCTCATGTATCAGCTTCTTCTGCAACCTAAGAGACGCAATAGGATTTTATTGACTGTTACAGAAATATATTTGCATGTGTTTGTATAGCAGATACTAGGATGCATTGTTAAGCACTGAGACACTTTGTCACTACCTGCTATTAAAATAAAATTTAATAATCTGTATCCATCAACTGTAGCCACCCTAGACCAACAGGGACCACCACTCAGTCATCACACATTTCTAGCATAATGAATATATTTGTACAAAATACACAATGGGCATTTCAATTTCTAATACCATTGTCCCTATACCATTTGCATTTGTTATTCGTATTCATGAACATTTCCAGAACTGGGCGAGAAAATAAAATATTTTTCTTCGGGAATTCGAGTGAGTTGCTGGACAATGGATGGCAGGATATCATCATGATCCAGTCTTTCACATTGCAGACTTGCAAAACATATAATAATACTAATACTACTAATAATAATACCTACACCAAAACATAAAGGAAAGAAAATAGTGTGGTATCCTGTCACTGTTAAGCAAAACCAGTTGGGCTAAAACACAATAATCTCAGTTTAAAAATAATCTCAGTTTAAAAATAATCTCATACTAGAACTGAGTCCTGAAAAACAGAACATGAGAAGATCAGNTCATCATGATCCAGTCTTTCACATTGCAGACTTGCAAAACATATAATAATACTAATACTACTAATAATAATACCTACACCAAAACATAAAGGAAAGAAAATAGTGTGGTATCCTGTCACTGTTAAGCAAAACCAGTTGGGCTAAAACACAATAATCTCAGTTTAAAAATAATCTCAGTTTAAAAATAATCTCATACTAGAACTGAGTCCTGAAAAACAGAACATGAGAAGATCAGAGAAAGAAAACCTCTTCTCCAGTTTAAGTGTCTTGCTTTTTGGATGGCTATGTTTTCACTTAGCTTTTCTTTGGATTTGCTTGTTATTTTGCAGAGCCTTGAGAAGAAAACAAAACCTCTTCTGAAACAGGATGCCTTTGTCAGGGTGACTTCAGGATGTCACAGTTCCAGAAACAGGGGGCCTAGAAGTTAATTCATGCTCATAGATTGTGCACAGTTGCAGAGAACTACGTTATATCCAACATGCTGAAGAAAACTCCATCTATTAATTTAGATATTTTTTGACTTTATATAATAGAACAGAACAGAAGAGAAATTAAAATTTTAACCCAGAGGCACTCTGGATGGATTTTGGGCTGAGTATCAAAGAAAATCTCAAATTTTTATTTGTATTATTTAAAGCATGTATTATTTAAAGCATGTATTATTTAAAGATCTGTCAGATGACACAGGTGTGGCAATTTTGCAAAGCAAAATGCAACATTAGCCTCAGTTCCCTACAAGATTTTCTCACTAACTTTTTATTAGCTTGAGATACTACTTGGTAAAGATTAGTGTTCTGGGGAGCCCTCATGATGAATAAACAGCACACACACAAAGCTGCTCGACAGCTACACTGGCAAAGACTACCCAAAAGGAATTCTATACCAGAGACAACAATAGATACAGAGCAGTGAGTTAGATCCATACACACACATGACAAGACCACAGTTAGGATGGGACACAGAAGATGAAGAATTCCTCTAGATCTTGGGCACAGGCAGTCCCTGCACCAACTCACCTGTCACCCTCCAACCCCAGCTGAGCCTGGTAGAAGCAGTGTTATGGGTGCATCTTTTGAGATAAAAACCACCTAAGTTAAACCAAGGTTTGGCCTTAAGAAATCCATTCCAGGCATAGATCCATTCTTGCCTAAAGTATTTGCCTCAAGGTTTTACAAGTAGCCTATGTGACACACAGGTACCTGTATTTCTCTACTTTCACTCCCAGACTTTGGCTGTGGCATCCTGAACACAGTAGAAGTCAGCAAAGAGTTAAATTTACATGTGTTATGTGAGATTTGGGTTAAAAATTGTTGAACTGCTAGGAGTTATTTTTTACCAGATTTTTTGTATTGTGTAAGAAAAGGGGGTTTGGGAAACAAGTAAAATAGCTCTGCTGGAGGCTAGCAGAGAAAGGATACAAAAATGAGGTTGAAAGAAATAGGCCTATAAATCTGACATGCAGTGCCCTGGTCTGGCAATGTGATCTGCAACCGGAGCGATTGATTTCAGCAGGACCCGCAGAAACCCAAGCACCTGCCACACACAGCCCCTGGCAGGGCTGGGGCTTGCACTGCTGCACAACACAGCCTGGTTTGGAACAACTTCAGCACTCACTGTGCAAGAGGGAGTGCAGATTTTCAAAGTACTTTTTGCAAGGAAAGATTCCCGTGGACCCTTTAGAGTTCCTATATTTTCACAATGCTTTTGCTGTTAACTCATTGCCATCACATCCTCCAGACCATCTATTTATGTGCCACAGAATGAGTGGGTCTTGTACAAACACGTACTCCTGTCTCCCAACAAAGTTGCCAAAAACATTCTTTAAAAATTATTGAATAATATTTATAGGTAACATTCCCTGATTATCTGAATAATTGACTGAGATGATTTATTTGCACAAATGCCTGCTTCAGTAGTAAAATAGCAAAAGAGCAGAGATTGAGCATTTCAAATTTTTCTTGTGGGTTTTTTTTTAATTATGCAAAATACTCTGATGAGCTGCAGGGTTCTAACAGCACCAACAGGTGGTGCTATCAATTTCCCTAATGGTCCATTAAAACCAGTTGGGAAAGATGACTTCCTGGCGAGATGTTAAATCTGCAGAAGTCGCACATGCCCATCAATAAAGGCTGCAGTTCTTTGTTAAGAAGAAGGCCTTCTTGTTCTTTGTTATATTAGCACATATTCTCAGCAAGATCTAAAAATCAATGTGTTGAAAAAAAAAAAAAAACAACTCACCACCCCTTTTACTCTTCCCAAGGTCTCAGCAAGCTCTTAAAAATGCTTCCAAATTGTCAAAGAAGCACTTGAACTTGGATGGAGAGCTAACTTCATGAGATGGGCACAAGAAAATTGCACCTTTCCTAAGCAAAAATTTGAAAGTGTATAATTTGAAAATAGTGTCTAAATGATAGCCAAAGAAAAGTTATGGTTCAAATTGACTTTCAAATCCATTTATTTTCAAATATACTTTATAGTACATTGTGGATATATTATATTAAAAAAGGAAACAGGTAAGTAAAGCATTGTCCTGGTGGGTATATCCAAGCTGCTATTAGAATTACATGCAGGAAAAAAAAAATGGGTAACAATAATGCTGTTTCCAAAATATAGGTACTTTTGGGTTGATGGGTTCACTTATAAATCAGGCCCTTCTGAAATCATTACCTTTCTGCCATGCTGTATATTTACACCTACTGACTTAAGTATTCTAAATTTAGTAAGAAAGCCATTATGACCTTCTCCTAATTGAACGAGACAGACAAGAGTGCGTGTTACAGTACATCTATATCTGGGGGAGAGAGAGAATGTGCACACAGACAGCGTGGGTAATGAGATCTCCTCTGCTGTTACAAGCAACCTATGGCTCTGGGGCGCTCGGCTCTCAGGGCTACTTACGGAATTCAAGCCCGGCTCAGTTGGGTTTTCCATCAGTCTTTATCTGAGAGGTGACCTGTTGTGTCCCTATGGCTGCTGCCATTTCGTTCCTGAGCCTTAACTAGCTCAGAGCAAAGGGACTGCATCACCCCTCCCAGCCTTTAGCCCTAGCCAGGATGAAAAAGCTCATTTGGTCTGGCTTAGCTATGATCCAGTTTATGGCCATTCCTTTGTTCCCAATGTTCAAGTGAAGAGGGTTAATTACTTCCCTTTGTTACAATTAACGATGCTAAACGCCAGGGAAAGGGCAGAGCTGAAGAGCATGAATTACAGTTCCAAGCAATTCTGGCATTAAAAAAAGCACTCTTCTGGCAAGACAAAAAATTGAAATTTCCCACACAAAAAAGGCGTATTGATTTGGAACTGCTATATCACATCTTACAATGCTGCAACCCTTTTGCTTTAATAACGTCATTTTATTTCAATTCTTGTCATTTAGAACATTATGTATACATACCAGCCCTGATTACATATTTCAGTGCTCCCTCGATAAAGTATTCCAGTCTTGTTCCCATCAGAAACCATCAGTGAAGTGGGAAATGCTACTGTGAAACATTTTGAGGAATAACAGGATAGTTTTGAGTAAAAATGTTTCAGCCACCTCTGGCTTTTTGACTGGCACAGTCCCTTTTAAATAGAAAATGTGCAGATCAATGGTTTTGAAAAGCATGCCTGGGTGGGCAGCTACACCCTCCCAGGGCCAAGGCCCAGACTGCAGGGGAATCCCAGGACGCAGCCTCAGCTCCTTCGCTGGGAGCACACAGCACAGGCAGTCCCTGTCTGAAAAGGGCTGTCCCTGTCTGAAAAGGGCTGTCCCATGCCACCAGCATTCACAGCATTCACACTCTGTCTACCCAGGGCTGAGTGACACCATTTGTGTCTCTACATAAACACTGCTGGCTTCTCCCTGACAGCCCTCACCCTGCCTCAGCATGGGTCTCAGGAGAACCATTTTGGGGGCTAAAGCTCCCTCCCCTCGAGCCAGGATGGGCTAAGATGCCCACACCACACTCCTCTTGGGCCACCACAGAAGTGTCCCCG